>CAHIKZ030005144.1:1600000-1800000 GCA_903632075.3 Acanthosepion pharaonis
TTACAAATACGCAAAATATAGAAATGTGCAACAATTTACAATAAACTGCATAACATACATTTTTAAACTATTTTTATCCTGCATCACATTGCAATTTAACTTTATTAACTTATTTTGGCAAGCATCTAAGATATATAAATTAAATCATTTTTTTTTTCAATTATATATATGCCTTGACACAAATTACTTTTTATATCTGCTATCTCATTTCTTCTATTAATGTTGTTAAAAGTTTTAAATAAGAAAATATAATTCATAAAAAATTATTTTCATGCTTTAACATTTGAAATATACGAATTATATCTTTTTTGTAATAAAAATTTAATAAAATTTTAATTAAAAAAATATCAATTCTAAAATTTAAATTTTGTTTTGCTGCTCAATCAATAATTTTTGCAAAATTTTATTATTACCTGTATTTTCTTTGTAAATAAAAAATGAATACAATCTTTTTTGAATTTTAATTATTTTTTAACTGAAACCTTACAAAGGACATACTCAATTGTAATCATACAGTAAGTTGTCATTCCATATATTAAGTTTTTGCCAAAATTCCTAGCACTGTCTTTTTTTTAAATTTTACAGAAATATTAAAGACGTATCTTTTAAGCTAATTCAACAGTTTTATTTAGCAATATATCATGTGGGTTTCAACTTATAACAGGTATTCTTATTGGAACTTTGACATGGTGTAATGGTTAGCAAGCTTGTCTTGTTTAATCAATTACTACTGAGTAATGAATTCAGTCCTCACTGGATACTCCATACTAGAGGCCTTGTGCTACATCTATGCTATGCTTAATAAATCATTATAATATATATCATTTTTTTAAATATTAATAATAAGGCTAATTTTTTGCTTACATCAGAAAAAATATCTTATTCCAAACAAAGGGAGATGATTCTCAGTACAAAATAGCAAGAATTACCTCCCCTGGACCCACTAATGGCTTTTTTGTGTTAGTAACTATATACAATAGTGATTTTCCAAGCGTAGCTTAGATGTGGCACAAGGCCGAAAGTATGGGGCACCCAGTGAGGATCGAACTCACTACTCAGTTGTAATTGTTTTAGCGAGACAAGCTTGCTAACCATTACACCACCTCGAGGTGCCCAAAAGTGTGCACAATATGCATGGCTGCTGTCCTTACAAATAACTAAACTGTAGAATTTTGAATTCTTGCTTGTGCAGTCTGTAGTATTTCATTTATAAGCTTTAGGGAAAAATTTTAAGCTTGGAAACTGAGTTCTATGTAAATGTACAAATACTGATAAATGTTTATCTCCACAAACTTTCTTTAAAAAAAAAAAGCTGAAAAACGCATTTTAAAAAAATATCTTTGAAGTTAAAGTATGATTTTACTTGGCCTAAAGTTAATCTGTAAGAAAGGAAATTTATTTTAGTTCCTTATATAAAGACTTTGGACATTTTTAAACCGGAAAAGTAAAAAATAAACACACTTACACGCAGTTCGATTATTGAATTTATGATTGATGGATGTCGACAAAAGAGAAATTATAAAATAATTTAAAATTTTCTTAACAATCCCATATCTTTTTCAAACATTTGTTCTGAAGAAAAATACTAACTTTAAATATTAATTATGTAAAAAATATTTCTTGTTGTTGTTTTGTTTTTTTGTTGTTTGTTGTTGGTTTTTTTTTTGGTTTTTTTTTTTTTGCAATAAAATTAATAAAAATAAACTTTTTCCCCAGCAGGATATGCTTTCACTTATCAACATGTAATCTTACAACTGTGCCCCTATTTATAAAATATTGCACCATAAATCGAAAATATACAGATTACAAAACTTTGTGGAAATATTTTTTCAGGTTAATTACAACTCCTTAATCAAAATGTGTTTTCTTTGTGGCGAATACGAAATAAAAATAATTCTCTTTTCTCCAGTTTTCAAATTCACGAGCCTACACAAAAATTTATTTTGACCCATAGAAAAAATGACTGGCTCTGGGCTAAAGAAAAGACCAAAGCAAAGTTTAATATGCAAGTGTGAAAATTTATTTTGACCAATGGTATAGGGAGCGGCTTACAAACTGAGAAAAATGTAATGAGCTGATGTGAAATCACTTTTTGATATAAATAGGCAGAGAAAGTTGAATCAAGGCAGAGAGAGAGAAAAAGCAGAAAGAAGTAGTAGGCAGAAAGCCAGAGTTCCAAGCATCTGAATAACGCCAATGTCAAATTGCATGGTAATAAATTATCAGCCTCTAATGAGAGCAGGGCAATTTCAAAGAACTCTATTCAACTCCAGAGCTAAATACCTTAAAATATATTTTTTTCATTCATGTTAAAAACAACCGTATAACTTTTATGTGAAAAACGAACTCTCTCAATTTGTTTTAAACATTTTGGAATATTGCTTTGTGCCTGATGATTTAATATGAGCATTTTGTCTTCTAGACAATTCATCAAAACTAGGAACTTTAAATATTTGATTCCTTTTCCTGAAACAAGCTACTGACAACTTCAAATGTATAAATTTGTAAATAAATTCCTTATCTTGTTTCATTAAATATAACGTGTGTTTCCTTGTCATTATCCCCCAATACTTTATCTTTACTGTATTTAATATATATACCTTCACTAATTCACTGAAAAACCACCATAGCATGATGAAAAAAGACACCAAACTTAAAAACAAAGTTTTATCATCAAAATGTTTGTTATTATGAAGAGGAAAGACCAAAATATTTTCTTATTATTTTATTAAATTTTTTAAATTTTCTACCACAGTTGAAATTTTAGATAAAAATATTCTTTTTTTTTTTTGTCAGCAGTGGACCACAGATTTACTATGGGTTTTTCGGTAAAACAACACATTGATTTGGAAATTTTTGCAAAAATCAAATAATTGTATTTTAATGAAACTTTCAGAGCTTATTCACAAATGAATGCAATTATTTTTAGAAAATCTTGGTAATTTTTATTTTATTTTTTTTTTTTACATGTTATCCCCACTTAGTTAATTTCGAATTCAAGAAATTAAATTTTGATCACAATTTCTTTTTATTAGTTAAAAGCAGGACTCTTTTGACTCCATTTTTTTTTTTTTTTTTCAGTTACACATTTCCCAAAAATCTGTTCCGAATAATAAAATAAAAAATGCAATAAAACCATGACATTTTTTAATTAGATAGGCTTTTAATTGTTTTATAAATAATAATAATAATTAAGGACATTATTGTGTTAAGAGACAAAATTTTTCAATGAACAATGAAATTTTATAAGAATTTTCATTTTTTTTTTTATTTTAATTATAATAATTTATATAGTTTGAAATATTTTTAAAATTGTACAAAACTTTAAAGCTTGATACAAATCATCATGCACCAAGATTTTAAAAATATTTTTTTGTGCATATAAACGTTCTGATACTTGTAAGTATGGTAGTTCATACATGACATTATCATTAAACGGTCACATATTTTAAGGGTTGTACCCACCTTACGAAAAAAATCTCATAAACTTTTGCCCTTTTTTATGCCCTTATTGACAACTAAAATTTACATATGTGAAAAGATACATTCAAGATATCGTATCTGACCCCAGGATTTTATGTTTTATGTAACCCTGTGGTGATCACTTACATGTGCCACACCTCCGCTTTCTTTAATGTCATTGGTTCATAAATATATGATACTTACTATATGACAATTTTGCCATCACACATTATTTGAACTTTTCTCTAAAATCACGGTTTGGTCCATTTCCTGGCCAATCGCGTATTTTAGTATCTTTCTAATATTTTTTGGTACCAAGCTCACTTGAACCTATGCATACCTATATAAACTTTCTCGCTGTTAGCCAACTTCTATTAATATCGCTTGTGCACATTCCATCTTTTCACACTCACAGACTGTGGAATTATTCTTCATTGAGCTAAGAACATTAATTGAACTTTATAATTAATTAACATTTAATATTGTAACTCAACATTACTTAACTGCATTCACCCTTTTTATTACAGACAAAAGGGAAGTAACTTTTTCATGCTTAGTGTTGATGTTTGTATATTGTTGTTATAATACAAATATTTATTTAATGTTCATGGAGCTTTACTTATTTCTCTCATATATTCTGTGCATATTTCATATGGAGTGTTGTTTATAAGAACACAGCTTTCCTTCTTGATTGCTATTGAATTTCACAGTGACCCTAGCCAACATATCTTACAACACCACAACAACTCAGTGCCCGAAAAATTTACAAAATTTTCCATTACTGAATTTTCCGTTCATGAATTTTCATAAATTCGTTTTTAATACCGAGTGTTCACAATTTTTGTATTGAAGAAAAAAATGTTCCACGCAACAAAATTGTCTAAATGTTAATTGTTAAATATTTTAGTAATTGTTTATAGTAGAGTTTATTAACTACTAGTTAGTACTAAGACTAAAGAATATTTCAATTATTACAAAGATTGTCCTACTTTTAAAGCTAAAGTACAATTGTTCCATACCAGTACTGTAGGGACATTATTATAAATAAATAAAAATATAAAAAATAATAATAAATATCATTATAAAATAATATTTTATAATATGTATTTTATCATAAAATAAAATAAAACATTAAAACTTTGTTTAAATTAAATAAAACCAAAATAATAAAAGTTCTCCCAGCATGCAACAGAAACTTTTCCTGCTTGAAAACTGACTTTGCACCAAAAAATGCAGAACTCATTCTCTTTGCTGTCGGACCTCCTTGGATGGTCAAGATGCCCATCTCCTATCCTCTGCACATTGTTATAAGATGAAGTGACCTCTTCTTCTGTCACATGCAACCTTAAAACACATGTAAATAAAATATTCACACACCAGTACACATGATAAATAAAATTTAAAATTGTATGATTTTAATTTAAAATTCATTTTATAATGTTATTTTCTAATGTTTTTATTTCTATGAACGCAAGGCTATCCCTGCTGGTATGATGTGAGTACTTCCATGTGATATTTTTTTTTTTTAATGAAAGAAAAATCTTTACTGAAGTTTTTATTTTACTTTTAATTTCCAGCTAATGGATTAAATTTAATATTTCCAATAAGCAAAAAAATATTTTGCTCTATTTCAAAATTAAAATTTTAAAATTGTTGAATTTTTTTAACCATTGGTCATAGTGATGAAATTGTCTTTTGTTAAAAAAATTTTCCAAAAATAAAATATACTTTTCTGAAACTTTGACAAATATTTAGCAGATTTAAAAAGTATAATTAATCTTATTTTAAAGGGGTGAAAAATTCATAACATGAAATAAGTGGGGAGTAACAGATTAAAAAATATTTTTACCAGCATCTAAAAAAAATTTCAAAGCTAATTTCATTCATTTCTGGATAAGTCCTGAAAGTTTCATTAAAATCCAACAATTATTTGATTTTTGTAAGAATTTCCAAATCAATGTGTTGATTTTCTTGCTTACTTAACTTTTTTTAATTTTTAAAGTTTTAGATGGAGAGAATTAGACACTTTGGTCAGTACAGCTGCGTACCAAGTGGACAAGCACTTCTGTATGGCCATATTTTTGAGAAATTTCTCAAATTATGGCCCAATAGAGAAGTTATCAGAATGGGCCTCCATAAAAAAAGGCTAAAAATGATTTAATTCCAGTTGCACCAAATTAATTTGAGAGACTTTTAGCATTCTACAAAACCAGAAATGCAGGGAGGAATTTCTTGGTATTTGAAAAAAAGATGTAAAGTGATGGTCAGTTCTGTTGCCGTTTCACCAAAACCTGTTGCTGCTGCTATATCTTTGATTGCCTCTTTGACCACTAACCTGGTTTCAACTTCTGCATATGTTTCAACTTCATTTCCGGCTACAACGCTGTCTGCAACTACAACTCAGTGTTCATCTGCCACTCATTTCAAAGTTAAGATTCAATACTTTAAAGAAACAGTTGGTACAAAAGATGACAAAAGTCTAGGCTACTGTCAACCATTTGACATTATTTTTGACTTGAAAAAGAGTTATAGATTCACATTACGGAACTGAACTGCAATCAGCATCCACTAGAAGCAGTTTCGTCGAAGACAAGGAAGTTCTTGGAAGATTGTGAGAGCCACAATACAGGAATTTCAAATGTTAGTGTGTGCTTAGCATGGACAATTATTTTGGCCATGAATTCCCACAGATATAAACTAGGGCTTGTTAAAAACAATGAAGTCCTTTTTTCAACAAGAACTGTCCCTTGTCCCTCATTTCTAGATTCTGAGGGAATCGGTTGCATATAATTTTTCATCTAGGTGCAACTTACTTTCCCATTTTCAAACATTGCAAGCAATTTGTCTTGGGACTTTCCCCCAAAAAGAAAACCATTTCATGGTTGCAGCAATTATCTATGAAATTTGCCACTATCATCAGCAAGTGGGAATTATAGGGAAGATGTTATCAGGGCTTTGGATGAATACCTTCTACACAGATTCAAAAACCTCATCGACACAATGAACAATTATTTTGGTGAAAATATTTACAAAACAAAAAAAATCAAAACCTAGTCAAGAAAATTCAAACAGTAAAAACTAATGAATGTATTTCTCCAAGTTTATCCTACATATAGTGACATCAGCACCTAAGCTCCGCCTATTGAACAGGCCTTCTTTTTAGGTGGTGTTATTATAAATGAACTGAAAAAATATTTCTATAATACTTAAAAATAAAAATAGATTCAATATAAGTATCATTTGTTATGGATTTGAATCAGCCCACAACAGAGAAAAAGATGTAAAACAAAATATTTTTGTGTTTTTTACAACTAAATTTTTTTAGTGTGTATGCATCTTAAAGTTCTTACAGTCCTTTGTTTGTAGTTGTTTTCCAAGATGAAAAGATGTGTATGTGGGGAAAAAGAAGAAGAAAGGGGGAAGTGTAAGTGTCATGTAGCTTGATGAGAAAGACTCATGAGTATGTAAGGGAATTTCATTATGGCCTGTTTCCATTTTCTCTCTTTATTGGTTTGTTCTAGAAATTTTGCTTAATTGCTCTTCAAAGGGATCACAAAGTATGTGTTTTAAAGAGGGGAAGACAATTTAATTTTTAAGGAAGGGAATTCAAGAATGAGTTATTAACTGAATTTTTTTTAGTGAGTCTGAGTGTGTGTATGCAAGTTAATACATACGGTGCATATACAGCATGCATGCATAAAAATATTTGTATGTATGTATATAAGTACAAGTTATTACATATGATATATATATATATATATATGTAACAACACAATATTTTTATAAATATTATAAAATTTGAAATTTAAATGATAATACTACTGCATGTATGTAGTCTTGAGTTCTTAAGGAAAGTTTAGTTAATGGTCTTTTAGTTTTCCTCCACATGAATAGGAGTTCACTTTTTGAATAATAAGGACTATATATCATGGTGTGGGGTACATCAGGAGTTTAGAGATGCTTAGGTGGGGCGTAGCCAAAATAAAGATTGGCAACAACTGAGTTAACTGTAGTATGAAAAGTTACTGAAGTTGCATGTGACAAAACAATGAATATGAGTTAAGAAAACATTTAAACGAGTGAAGGTCTTTGAGTAGAAGTAAGTGTAACAAGTGTGTGTGATAGATGCATGAATATATATGCATGTGTATGAGAGAGTTCAAAAGTCAACAGAGAACCAAGGTAAGCAAACCTGCCTCAATGGCAATGTTCTTATCTACATGCGATTTACATCTTACTGTCCCTGTGTGAAAAAGGAAAAAGAGAATGACAGAGAATGTCACTGCCTATTCATAGACTAAGGGAGCGTCCCCTAGTGGCAGTTTTTTTTAGGAAAGTAAGTGGGATAACTCCACAGAATAAACTAAAATGAGAGTGTTTGTTTCTGTGCTTGGTTGAATTCTTAGGGAATTCTTTATTTATGAATTAATGGCACTACTAAGGGAAACTGATCCTGTTGTAAAAAATATTCTTTTAAAATTATTTTTTGTTGATTAGCATTCATTAGACCAGGATTTCTCAAACTGTGGGTCCCAATCCATCAGTGGGTCATGAGATAAATGAAATGACTTGTGACAAAAAAGAAAGAAAACAAAAATACGCAAATGAAAACAAAGTGCGGAATATAGACAACTCTAGATGTTGTACAGCACTCATAAATCGTTACCAGTTTTTCACCGAGGCAAGCTCATTACATTTTATTTTTTTAAATATAATTATATATATAGTTCATTGTCATTGAGTTTACACATCTTGTTTGTCAAACTCGTGGATTATTTACTTTACCTTTGTGTCGGAACTTCCTTTAAATTTGTTTTTCTAAAAGTAATAATTTTATATTCATACAAATAGATACATGCAATTTCAATATGTGTAGATCATAAGAAATATACATAGAAATTGACGATGCTAAATAAATGAAACTAGTGAACAGAGTTTGTCATTGATTTATTACATGTAGGTATAATGGGTCTCGTTGCAAAATGTGGTTCTCGCTGTGGGTTGCAATAAAAAAAAGTTTGGAAAACGCTGCATTAGACCTTCCTCTACCTGCATCATTTGTCAGAATGGAAAAATATTAAAATTTTATAAGAGTGGGGGATTCTGTTCATAATATAAATACGGTATCAAATCGATCCCTGACGTTTTTTAAAGAGTTATTTATACTTTGTTTTTAATTACAAATGTCAAATTTGTAACTGTGCTTATGTCATTGCCAACTGTGTACTACTAATGACATTTTACACAAATCAGAATTTTCCACATTTAAGTAAATTTATTTTTTAATTTTTTTAATTTTTTAAATTGTACTTTTAAGACATTCTTTGGCTTTTTTCAGAAGCACCTGTACAAATATAGAGGGATAATAATTTTATATCAAATGAATCCTACCATTAAGGATTAAGATTCATCCTCCTCTAATTCTTCTGAATTATTTTTTAAACATATTTAATTTATGTATTTGCCTGGTTGGCTTTATTACAGAGGCACTTAAAGAGGTAATAATTATTTATTTTAAATATCTTTGAACATATCTTTTTTTGTTCTTAATTTTAAAAGAATTAAAATGTTCATAAATAATTTATTTTTGTAAGACAATTGCTTGATTTAAATATTTTCTTAAAATAAATCACATATCCATTTTTTTCTTTATTTAAGATAACAATTGTGAAATGACAGTGCAGCCAGGTTTGGATACTTCAGCTGTCAGCACCCACTCACATCCGATCACCAGGATCATCGTCCTCTCTTCCTATTCTTTTCTACACAGAGGAGTGTTGGTGCTGGATGTGACTGGGCAAGTCGGTCCCTCCTGACAGCACATCACAGATTCTCTTCATGTTAACGGTTGGACTCGAAAGTTTTGGTCCAAAGAATGGTCATATATCAGGAAGCCTGATTTGCAGCAAGTTTCCCAGGTCTCAAAAATAATGTTGGCCTGTATCAGGGATGTCTTCAACTGATTCTTGAAGCATTGTTTTGAATCTCCATGTAGTCTCTTGCTACTGGAGAGCTCTCCAAACAGAATGCTACCTGGAAGTTGAGTGGGACGTATTCTAGACATGGGAACCACCCAGCGGCGGTGATGTTGAAGGATGGTAGCCTCGATGCTGGAGAAAGACGACTTCACTGTTGCTGATGCAGTCCTCCCAACTGATGTGAAGGATTCTTTGAAGTTTTGTTTGCTAAAACCATTCCAGACATTTGATGTCACAACGATTAATCAGTGCTAGGGAGGGAAACTGGTCCTCTCATTAAAAATAAGAATCTTTTTCTATTTCCAAGTGGACTATTATCTTCATCTTTGTTATTGCTATCAAAACACTTTGGCTGTTGTACCCTCTGGCCTTCATCAGGAATACATCAATCTTGATAAACAAAAATAAATTTTACCCATAACAACATACACCTGATGAAGGCCTGAGGGTACAATGGCCAAAATGTTGTGATGAAGACAATAGTCCACATGTAAATAGTCTAAATAATGATAACTCTCTTCATCCTAGAAATTCTGACAGAAAAAAATGATTGATTAATTTTTGTTGATTAGTATATATTAAACCTTCTGCCCACATTTGCCATAAACAAAAGATGTTGGTGTTTTTCATTTTAGAAAATGGTGGTCCTGTTTATAATATAAATACAGTGTCAAATTGATCCCTGACTTTTTAAGAATGAACCTTACTTTGTTTTTAATTACAAATGTCAAGTTTTAAACTGTGTACTACTGATGACGGCCTTTTACCAAATTCAGGTTTAGGGAGTTTCCTCCTCTTCCTCCACCTCCAGTTCTTAATAAATATTTTCTGGCAAAACAGATTTCTTTTTTTTTTAACATTTTGTTTTTAAACAAACATTTATTTTAAATAAAGAACAAACAGCTATATATACTGCATTTGTTTTTTTTACAAGACTAAAATCACCATTGAAAGGAAGATTTCAGACCATGAATAAAGATACGATTATCCACCACCCAACCATGCTCACATCGACTATTTGGTCTTAGTAAACATTCAAAAAGTATCAATGAATGTCAATGGGTGCAATTTTTCCACGTGAAGGAATTTAGAAATATTCATCTTCTTAATACACACTTTCATGCCAGACACCATTTTGCCAGACTGCTGTTCAAACAAAGAAAATAATTATGGGTTACTGCCACCAACATCTGACATAGTGGACTAACAATAAAAAAGAGGACATTATTTCTGGAGTAACCTTTGGTGATATGTACAATCTGATTGACTGATTTATTTGTTTTTATAAGTTATCGACCCTTTAAGTGTTACTTAAGCTGAAACCTATTTGGGATTGTAAGAATAATTCTTTTTTTTTTCAAGTGAATATTGCATTCACAAATTTTAGAGATAACAATAAGTTTTTTCACATGTTTAGAAACAACATTCAAATGAGATAAACTCATAATATTTGAAAGACATTCATATATCAAATTTAGAATATTATTCTTCTTTTTCTTCTTCACCAGCAACAACAATAGTTGTAACTATAGTAACTTTTATCATTCCAAGTCACAGCATTTTTGACCAGATGGTTGGATTATTTTTGCAGCAGTGAATATTACACACTGAGACAGTCAAAGCTTTCTTGCTCAGCCGTGATCTCTTCCTTTCTGACTTCGCAAAATTTTGCTTCTTATATGTGACTCAAACCAGATCCCTAACCAATCAAACTGTATCCATTTTCAATTCAAATATGGCTGGTTTTTGACAACATCGAAGCCAAGCACATCCTGAAAAATTTTGCCATAGAAAATTTAAACTGTCTGACGTTAAGCAGCAGGTTTCTGTAACATCAATTTGAAGCCACATTTTTTTCAAAATCTTTACATATAAATTTTTATTCATGTTTTTTTATTGTTTTATAAAGCATTAGACTTCATTTTGATAGTTCTTTGAAAAAGAAACTGTGTTAGTAACACTCTAATTTTCTTAATTTTTTTTTTTTATACAATTCAATATTGTCTTTTTTTATTGTAATAATTTTTATATTAATTGTTAAATATACCAACACATTCTTTGTTTTCAATACAATTTTAATATTATTTTTCTATCAAAATAGTTTTTATACTCATTTTTATACAATTCCAACCTTTTAATTATTTTTCTCTTACAGTTTTAATATTTTTGCTTCTATTAAAAACATCTTTTATACAACCTAGCTGACCTCATTCAATTTTCTATCAATTTTTTTTTATCACTGTTGTTTTTGAATATTACATATTGTAATAGCAGTATTGTTAAGAAAGGTGATTTGCTGAATGATCCTGGGTAATAGATTTACCATGTAAAACTTAAAAAACAGTGCACTTTCTATATATTTTCACTTTAATAAATTACTTTCTCTTTTAACTAAAATTACATTCTTTAAGTTGAAATTTATGGTCAAACTCATTAGGATGAAATTGGTATTGTAGAATCAGATTCCTACAGTTTTTTAAATCTTAAATTTTGTGCAAGTTAAACACATAGAGGCTCCCAACCAAATATAACAACTGATGCATTTTGATTGGTTGTAAAATATTAATTAGGTGTTGTCAACTACGTCCGAAGGTACCAACCCAAATTTTGACCTCTAGTTGACGCCATAAAATGTAAACATGTTCACGAGCCTCCCCACGTGACCAAGAGAACTAATAAAAACGAAACTTCGACGCGACTTAGTCAGTGGGCACTTAAAATATTGAACCAATTCACTTGACTTCATTGGAAATCAACACAGCAAAGGAGATGAACTAAATCTTCAACACAACAACAAACCTTGTCAACCATTTCCAGGCTTAACACTCACTCCCACAAAATATTCTATTCCACAACAAGAATCTTCGGTTAAAGAGCGATAACTCTATAACAATCAGTGAGTCAAGAACAATACTTTTTTCTATTTAATACAAAAAAAAAACAACTGTTTAATTTTCCTATAACAACAAATATAGCTAACTATACCACCTCATTTTCACACGTACAGTACAGTAACTCAAATTCTATTGTGTTTATCAACTTTGCACTATATATTATGTATTTGTTGTGTTTATAAAAAATATTTATTGTTGAACAAATTCATAATTTCTTCTACTTGATTATTTCTCTTGTTGTCTTTGTTACATTTGATATTGTAAAAATTGTAGAGGGTCAGTTTTTATTTCTATTTATAACCAATACAAATTGGCTGACCCACTATAGTATTATTAATCAATTGATATTGATAAAATATTCAGGATATATTTATACAAGCAATATATCAGGTTAAACTTATAATATAAATCTTTATTTAAAAAATATTAATAGTAATGTGAATTTTTTTTGCTAATGCAAGTTGAGTATCACTTATCTGAAATTCCAAAATCTGAAACTGAAAAATTTCAGAAAGCTCTGGGAAGGTTCCTAGGTGATGTGCAGCTGTTGTAAGTGACCTCATCTGACCTGGATGGGGGCTCCCCAGCCCAGTTATGTAGTTTATGTTGGCACTAGTGTTTTGTTAGTAATCATAACAGCATGATTTTTGTACATGTACAGAAAGTACAAAACATTATTTTTATATGAAATCTTAATTTCACCATTTAAAAATCCGTGTGAACATCACATCATTACCTGTATCTGTATGTACACAATATTTATTAAATTTTATATAAAACTACTTTCCAGCGTAAGCTGTATTATGAAATGTAAAGGGATATCATGTTTATGCGTGTGTTCCATTCCTAAGCCGCTCTATTTTATAGATGCTATATACAAATTTAAATCGACTGTACTCCAAAATCCGAAAAATCTGAAAACCGAAGCACTTCCGGTATCATGAATTTCGGATAAAAGATTCTCAACTTGTCTGACAAAAAAGTTGTTTTTTTTTTTTATCCCAGCCAAGGGAGGTGACTCTCAGCAAGAAATTACGTCCCTTGGCAACTTGTTCGTTGTGTTGGTAACTGTATACAATATGGCCACTGTCTTTGTTATTATTGTGTGTCTCGTTACGAATAACTAAACTCTAGAATTCGGAATTATGCCACCGTTCGAAAGAATGGATCCAATGTTCTACGCAATCAGCAATTTCCGACGAAGGAAGTTTAAGGAATGTGCAGAGCTTTGTACGTCAATCCTCGAGAAAAGTCCCTATGACCAAGTAAAAAAATGTTGTCTTGCCTTTTTTTCTTTCACTAAGCAGGCTTCACGTTGGTCAGTCAGAAATAATTAATTTAATTAAATTAAATAATAGTTAATTTTTATTTAATTTAATCACCTTCACATTTAAATTCAACTGTTGTTTAAAAAAATATAAATAAAACAATATATTAATTTAGTTTAACTTTTTAATAATTGTTATTTGTTTATGTTTGCAACTGCTTAAACCAATGAAAATCAAACCATACAAAAATAAAAAATACCAGAATTTCTGCACATCCCATTCTCTGATGAAGCTTTGATAAACGTGTAACATCTGACTAACGTACTCTACTTATCTTTGTTGTTAAAGTAGGGTTAAAACGATTATTATTACTTCTCAAAATTATATCCCATCATTAAAAATTAAAATGATGAATGTCTATTTATTTTATTGATTAATCAATCAGTAATTAGGCTCACCGCTTCCAAAATGAAATAGTTTACTTTTCAGTTTTTACTTTTTTTTATCGTAGTTTTTTTTAGTCTTGTATTGTATGTGTTTTTGTTTTTTTTTTTTTTTCTTCTTTTTACTATTTTGAATTTATCTGTACGTCCACGTCATACGAAACGTGACACAATGTTGAGTTTAGTGTAGAATTTCGGAAGCTGTTGAAAAATCTCTCAAGCCTCCCTCGATACTTCCCTTATTGGGGCTGCTTCAAACACCTGTTAATGACCCCCAGCCCACTCCCGAAGAGGGAATGCTTCCCGGGAGTTCGATCTAAATATCAATTTAAAAACTCTCCGGCCTATCTTTTCAAGGCTGACAAACAAAAATGAATACTGATCACTAGGTTAGTTGGTAAGACTTAGTTTTTGTAGCGAAAGAAAAATGATTACTTAAATAATGTTTTTCCGTCTTTGGTTACAAAATAGTTAATTAATAAGCATTACTAATTTATTTGTTTTTTTTTTTTTTTTTGGTGGGAGGTTGAGGTTTGCAATTTAGCAGCTACACAAGTTAAATTTTTTCTCTTCTTACAAAATAACTTCATTAAAGGTTTGTTTAGATTTTAATTTTCTCTCTTCACTTTATCTTCTCATATAGATAAGGTAGAAAATTTTTTTAAACGTTTGAAGTTATTTTGTAAATAAAAAAAATATTTCTTATTCAGATTTAAATAAAATTGTAAGCCATATATTGTATTTTTAGTTAAAAAAAAAAAAAAACTAGTTTAAATGAAGTTAAAAAATAGTCTGAGTTGGTTTAAGTTCTGTCAAGCATTCTTTTTTTTTCTCTCCCTCTCCACCTCATTTACCATAATGTTTTTTCAATCAACATTACAAAGTCGAGCTTAGTATGGCAAGATGAAATCAGAAGAAATTAATATAGCAGAGTTTTGACAGGCAAATCGTCTAAGTAGATAGTCAGCCTGCCTTGAAAATCAGCATTTCAAATTTTACTTTGACTTGGGTTCAAACACTGATTTCTGCAGCTAGCAAAAGATACACATGAAACCAACCAAGCAAGTCCAGTAATGATGTAATAAATGATATATATAAGATATATATATATATATATATATATATAACATTGCTGTTCATGCTGTATATGGCTCAAGAACTACTCGAGGTAGAGGGTTACAGAGTAAGAGACACAGTTTATGTGGATATGTGAGTAATATGTTGTCATGTCAGGTTGATACAGATAGTGGGTGAGCTACAGAAGAAAGGTTTATTCTTCCATTTGCATTTCCCCCATTATGGGCATCATTATATCTATGATATAATAACACCATATTTCACAGATGGAACAGAATGACTGAAAAGAAAAGGAATGACATGCTTTGTTCTCAGAGTCATACACAAAATTATACATACACACATACATCTGTCCCACACAAAGAAAATATAATGCATGTCTTCACAACAGTGTGAGAATGAAAATGAATGTAAGATCTTACATATAATATGGAGATTCTTCTGTGTTTCTGTTAAAGCCATAGTTAGGATTCCAGGCTAGATTTATCTGCTATGTCCCTAGAAAGGACATACTCTGCAAATGGGGAAACTGTGAGTCTTGCGATTTTCCCAACATGAGGACTGTGAGCCAGAGATAGTTGCTTTCTACATCTTGGGAAGATATATTTCCAAAGGAAAATAGTGCCATGGTCTTACAAACTGCACCATATGGGGAGCTGGCTTGGGGAGCCAGATTCAGCCTCCATCAGGATCACACATGCTAAAAAACACAACTGCTCATTTTGATTCTCGGAAGATGACTGACTGCAACTTTTGTCACTGTATCAAGTGACATCACTAAGTAACCATCACATGACCCATGTGACTTCATTTCCATCAAAGGGAGATATTTGCTTTTTTATCCCTACAGAGAGAAGTTCTCAATATCAAAGAGTGTGTAAGTATGAAAGTGGGCACTGAGATCAACACCAAGTGGTGTCAGCTCATTTCATGCTTGAATGCAATCTTCAGGCTATATATATATATAAGGCTAGAATATGTAAGGCTTGGGATGACCCATGCCCTTTGTGCCTCCATGAAAAATTACACATTATTAAACTTCTAAATAATAATAATCTATTAAATAATAGACATGAGTTAACGGTTTTTTGTAGGCATCATCAGATTTTTTGGTTTGAATTATTAGATAAAAAATTTATATAACTTGTTTAACAAATAGCCCAATCATCAGATTCATAGTAGGAATAATTAACTACAAACATGCATACAACATAACACCCTTCATAATCCATAGCCTAATTTAGTAGTTTAAATACCTTACATAAAAGATAACCCTTTATGAAGTCGTCAAAAAACAAACGTTACGAAAGTTTTTCTTTTTTTATATGCACAATTCCCTTTCATAATAAAATAAAATAAATAAATCTCCATAGACAAGCAAACTAGACGATGGCTAATACATCTTCCGTTTCATTTTTGCCACCCCCACCTTTCCCCGACTTGACACCTTGAAAGTATCTCTATACCGCTACTTATTATTAACACCCTACACTCGCCTACCCAATTTAGACAATTTACCCTAGCTGTTACCATGGGGATTTTGATTTCAATTTTTAAAACAAGTAAATTTCAGATATTCGTTATTCCAACAAAAATTTCGCTTGAAGATGGAACGGAGCCCATTTTAATTTCAACTCAATTTAATTTAAAGGATTATATTGAAGTTTTCGGCTCTTGTTTTGAAACATGAGACCTCTTATGTAGCAATTTGGAATCATATTTTTAAATAAAAATTATATATATATATATATATATATATATATATATATATATATATATATATATATACTTGCTTCAAAATTATTGTTTTGGACAGTTTTGGTTTCGATCATTTCTATAAATTTTTTGATGTTGTAATTATTTTGATATTGTCCATAACAATAATAATTCTGAAGCAAGATATATATAAAATAAACTGTAACAATTGTTCCTTACAATATACATACATACCTACATATATATATATATATATATATATATATATATATATATTTCTAGACAGTGTTTTTTTTCTTACTGTGACATTATTATTTCTTGAACATTATAAAAAATTAGATTATCTCCCCTTGCTTCTCTCTATGAGATTTTGGAAAAGAAAAAATTGTTACATATAGTAAGATCAAGTGAATAGAGTTGTTTTTCTATTACAGCAATGTTCTTGACCAGGAACTGCCGGATGCTTAGAGCGTTATGAGCAAGTACATTTTCATGGTGAAGCAGAAACTTGTCCTGCCAAAACCTTGCATGGAAAAAAATGCAATAGTTGCAGAAAGCTAAGATTACAGTTATATACTCCCAAGATATCATGTTAAATGATAACACAATCTGCTTTATCCCTCTTTCACCCAGAGCTCACACAACGCAACCAGTTCTGTTACTTTTTAGACACACCTCATATTTTTAATTTAATTTTCAGTTGTTTCATGTGTGGCTTTTTTAATCTGAACCAACTTTGCTGTTTTCTTTTTTGCTTCTAGTGTGCTTGGACATTAAAGACAAGAGCTTTGACAGAACAAGTTTATGTTGATGATTTGGATCTAGAAGAAGAAAGTATTTCCGAGAGTCTGCTTGATGAAAATGCCATTGCCCAAACTGCTCGCCCTGGAACATCCTTGAAAACGCCCTCTGATAATGCACAAGAAACAATGGGAATTAGTCCTGCTGTAAGGTAAGAACCAAATACAAATCATTCAACTCTACTGCCTATCATTTTGAGAAGGATCATTATCATTCCAATGACAACACGGACATTCATTTAGAAGAGGAAGAAATCTCACGTTTCTGTTTTATGGCCAATAAATGGGTTCTTTTGAAATTTTCTAAGCACATCATCCACTTTGACAAAAGGGGAATGGAGAAGTGAAGGAATAGATGGTGCTTTTTGGAGTCCAAGCAACAAAAAACTGGATATTGATTATTTCTGTGTACAAGTCTATATTAACAGTCTTGTTGTAATCCAGGTGTTTACTTCTGGTCTGCCCTTGAGGGAGAACAGACTTTTCGATTGCATGCTTCCAATGCCATCTGTTCATGTTGCCAGGGTCATGTTGTTGGTAAACAGGGATGGTAGGAGGAAATAGCTGAAATCTTAGACAGACATACTAGAAGTTGTCCCTCATGTCAACTACCTACCCACCTGACCAAAAAGCCAAAGCCCTAAATGAAAACATTTTATAATGTTGGAAACGGTTGGCATTCCCTTTTCTTGACGTGTGTTTGTTTTTTATCTCCATTACCTTGTGAACATGCATCAGGCCCTTTCCCAGCTTTTTGTTCACATTGACATGAATGAAAATGGAATGCAACTTGGGGAAATCATTGGCTGCTTTATTGGAAAGGTACGCAAGTGTCACATTCAGGTCCAGATTATTTTAGGCTGCTCTATTGAGCCCCTCAAGCTTTTATAAAGCAATGATTTTAATTTTCTAGATGTTATGACTTCTAAATAGTTTCATAAACTGAAACAATAGCAATTTGAAAAATTCATATTTATTTTGTTTTATTGCTATAATGCTGGTTATAAAAAATATGTGGCAAGCATCAACAAACATGCCTGCAATATGACAGTGTCAGAAAAACAGTTTTTTCCCATGACACTACTTTTTTTAACTATCTTCACTCTTCGGCAATGTTTAAAGGCAATTGGTTTAAAGAGTGATGATTAAAAATGAATAAAACCTAAACTCATGATGAAAGTGAATTTATACATTTTTTTGTTCTTGAGAATTTATAACAAAAATATTGAACCCTATTTATTTATTAGATTGATTATTTACAACATTCTAAAAACTAATACAATTGAAACTAATGTAATACAATATTCATCATTTACCAATTTATAAAGAAATAAATATGAAAACAATTTTTGATTCATAAATTTATAAATTACTAGCAGTAGAGCCCGGCATTGCCCGGGGATGTAACAGTAAGAGATAGATCAAGTATCCACCATCATAAAGACTGAAAAATAAAATTGACAAAGATTATTGTTTAAGGTTGACGGACACACATGTCTTAATTAGTTTTTTTTTTTTTACGAATTGGTCAAACCTAAACTCAAACAAAAACATTGTTTTCAATTGTTATGAGTCTACCGATTGAATAGAATTTTATTATAAACAATTGTCTTGTAAATGGAATTTTTAAAGCATTCTGAATGTAGAAATAAAGAAAAAAGTGTGCAAGACAATAAGAAACACTACCTGCCAAAAAAAAGTGAAGTTTTGTTGAAATTGGTTGAAAAATGTAGGAAATCTGATCCCATATATAAATGAACACACACACACACACACAAACAACTTGGGTTTTATAATAAGTATAACTCGATATGAGTTGTCCCCCTTTCATTTTCGCAATGCCTCTTAATCGTGTTTTCAAATTGATTTCATGCAAAGACAATTGTGTTTTTCCAATTTTTGGCACTGTCAGAACCACTGCAAGGTAATTTTACACAGTCCTGTGAAGTTTTGTTAAAATCGGTTGAAAAATGTAGGAAATCCAATCCAATATATAAACGTACAGACACACACACACAACCTGTGTTTTATAATAAGTATGATGATTTAACTTGTTTATTTAAATAAGGCTCCCTTTTAACAATCCAAAATTCTTCTTTAATATCCAATTTGTGTGTTGAAGCATAAAACAAAAATGTAAGTTTGATTGTTTTTCCATCATCAACTGGGTGGACACTCCAGATAAATTGGCTATTGACAGTCTTGAGTATTTTTAAAAATAGTTTTATAGAATTATAACAAGCATTTGTTGCAAAAACATCTCATTTTTTTTATTGTTTTTTTTTTTCTCTTTTTATGCATTTTGAATTATTATCCATTTCAACTTTTGACAAACATGGATAAATGTTTCCGCAATAAGACATAGTGTCAAAAGGACGTTTTTTTTTTCCCATAACACTGCTTTTTTAACTATCTTCATTCTTCAGCAATGTTTACTGTTTTAAAAAATGATGATTAGAATTGTAATAAAACCAAAAGATATGAAAGTGAATTTATACATTTTCTTTGTTCTTAAGAAAATATACAAACATTCACAAAAATAAATCTAGGGGCAACAAAATTTTTGCGTATTATATCTGCCAATTTTGTGTCAGCAGTTTTAAAAGCCATCCATTCAAGATTTGCAATAATCATACTTGGCATCATATATATCTGTGTATATATTTCTCAGCATTTTAATACTTACTATCCTTGTCTCTCTTCAAAGGCCAGTCACTCAGTCTGGTCGCCCAGTAACTGGTTTCATTCGCCCTGGCACACAATCCAGCCGACCAGGAACCATGGAACAAGCCCTGCAGACTGCTCGTACTGCTCACACAGCCAGACCTGTTAGTTCTGCATCAGGAAGATACGTACGACTAGGCACTGTAAGTTACAAATCAAGTGAAGCCTTTCTTTCTCCTTTTCTCTTTTATTTTCTGCTATTCTTTCCCAGTTGTCTCTACAAACTGAATACTTGTCGTATGAACCAAGAAATGTTAACTTGTAATAAAAGTTTTCTTATATCTGTAAAATTTTTGTATAAGCATTTTCACAAGACAGCTATTTTATAAAGTTCTTTTTATCATTATGCTAAGTTGACTTGAATTTCAAAATTTTGATGAATTTTTCTGCTAAATATAATCTTGGAGATGCAGGTAGACTAGCAGAAAATGGAACCAATAAACTAAATTTAAATTCCAACCAAAACTGCTTGCGTTCACTTCACATTAATGCCTTTTAGAAAGGAATGAATATATCACTTTCTTACCCCCACCAACTATGGGTTAAATAGCAAGGCAAACTGGACTCTCTAGCCTTGGTTGGCAACCATTCTAGTAAAAAAAAGAAAACAACTGTGAATTCAAAACTTTGGAGAAAGCAACGTGAAATAACCCAACTATCATTCCCAAAAACCATTCATGGAAATGCACAGTTTACAGATATTAAAATAAAGGAAGCTGTGGCGGGCTGTGATCCCTTATGTTTTGAAGGGACCTGAACTTAAGATGGCAGTTCAATCTCAGTTCACATATAGATAAGTGCTGTGTATAATTTGTCAGTCTTAGTGTAAGAAAATTAAATTAGTAATTTTGAAAAATATGTGAAAAGAACTTATGAAGAAAGACTTCTATTACAAATCCCACTCAGTAAACAATCAAATTCCCCCCACCATGCATAAACAATCAAATTTACCCATGCATAAATAATGAAATATCTCGCCATGAACAATCAGCCACCCCACATCCCCACATGCAGAATGAAATTCCCATTTATAATGTTGTAATGGAATGTCCCACACTCCCTGTCAACTATGTGAACTGACTATATCAGTAGATATATATAGTAAGCACAGGATATACCTGGCAGATTTGCTTCAGCAATTAGTTAGAGATTTGTCTCCAGCTGTGCTGATCAAACTGTCTGCCTTCAAGCAGAGAGGAACCCAGACGAGGCTATGCCGAAGGGCAGTCTCTCGCCTGGGGTGGTAGACAGCTACCCAACTCCCTGTATATAAGGTCTACAGGGAATTTTTGCCCACGCCTACGCATTAAAAAACGGCCTTTTGCCACATTCACAAGGTCATTAGGTAGGTTATACACTGCTTTCCTCTGTCCGATGTGTGGAAAATTTTAAAAGTCATCTTTCCTCATTATGTGCCCTAGAAATTTCAATTGCCTCTTTCTGATGCTAAGTATAAGTGTCCATTTTCTCTAAAACTTTGTCATTACTCACATTTGGTTCATGGTATTCTCAGTATCCTTCTGTAGAACGACATTTCTGTTACCACAAGTCTCTTCGTCATCTGTGATATTGTCCAGCATTCACTTTCTCACCACTCTCAAACAACTAATTACTATCCCTAAAGGACATTTCTGTTACCACAAGTCTCTTCGTCATCTGTGATATTGTCCAGCATTCACTTTCTCACCACTCTCAAACAACTAATTACTATCCCTAAAGGACATTTCTGTTACCACAAGTCTCTTCGTTATCTGTGATATTGTCCAGCATTCACTTTCTCACCACTCTCAAACAACTAATTACTATCCCTAAAGGACATTTCTGTTACCACAAGTCTCTTCGTCATCTGTGATATTGTCCAGCATTCACTTTCTCACCACTCTCAAACAACTAATTACTATCCCTAAAGGACATTTCTGTTACCACAAGTCTCTTCGTCATCTGTGATATTGTCCAGCATTCACTTTCTCACCACTCTCAAACAACTAATTACTATCCCTAAAGGACATTTCTGTTACCACAAGTCTCTTCGTCATCTGTGATATTGTCCAGCATTCACTTTCTCACCACTCTCAAACAACTAATTACTATCCCTAAAGGACATTTCTGTTACCACAAGTCTCTTCGTCATCTGTGATATTGTCCAGCATTCACTTTCTCACCACTCTCAAACAACTAATTACTATCCCTAAAGGACATTTCTGACAGTCTCTTTTCTGTTATTGTCCAGCATTCCAAACCTAATTCTCTGTTCAATCATCTGTGATATTGTCCAGCATTCACTTTCTCACCACTCTCAAACAACTAATTACTATCCCTAAAGGACATTTCTGTTACCACAAGTCTCTTCGTCATCTGTGATATTGTCCAGCATTCACTTTCTCACCACTCTCAAACAACTAATTACTATCCCTAAAGGACATTTCTGTTACCACAAGTCTCTTCGTCATCTGTGATATTGTCCAGCATTCACTTTCTCACCACTCTCAAACAACTAATTACTATCCCTAAAGGACATTTCTGTTACCACAAGTCTCTTCGTCATCTGTGATATTGTCCAGCATTCACTTTCTCACCACTCTCAAACAATTATCCCCTAAAGGACATTTCTGTTACCACAAGTCTCTTCGTCATCTGTGATATTGTCCAGCATTCACTTTCTCACCACTCTCAAACAACTAATTACTATCCCTAAAGGACATTTCTGTTACCACGAGTCTCTTCGTCATCTGTGATATTGTCCAGCATTCACTTTCTCACCACTCTCAAACAACTAATTACTATCCCTAAAGGACATTTCTGTTACCACAAGTCTCTTGTCATCTGTGATATTGTCCAGCATTCACTTTCTCACCACTCTCAAACAACTAATTACTATCCCTAAAGGACATTTCTGTTACCACAAGTCTCTTCGTCATCTGTGATATTGTCCAGCATTCACTTTCTCACCACTCTCAAACAACTAATTACTATCCCTAAAGGACTGTAGATGCTAGTATATATACACGCTATCAGATACACTCATGTTCACAACACATCTTTCTTTGTTTTTTTATTTCCCACTTTCTTATATTGCCATTATCATTATTATTAGTATTTTTTGTTAAGATTTTTCCAGTTTATTTTTTCCATGCCCTTCATTTTCTGACAATGATTTTTCAAAAGGATTCTTTAACACTTTTTTGTAGTATTTCTTCCCTCTTTTTTTTCTCTTTTATTTTTATTGCGTTGTTACACGCTGATGATTTTTTTCATTTCCCCTTTTCATATTATCATTATCTTTATTCTGAGTATTATTTTTTTATTTTTTCCGTGCCCCCCCCCCCCATTGTCCAACAATCATTTTCCTAAAAGAATTCTTTACCCCTTTTTTGTGCTATTTCTTTCCTCTCTCTCTTTTTCTTTTTTTCTTTTCCATTTTACTTTTAGTGACAATCTCGCTATGTTCTCACACTGATCCTTACTCGCAAAAAATAAAATCTTTCAACACTAATACTGCCTCCACCCCTGGTCCTTTTTTTTTTTTTTTTTTTTTCCAATGTTCAATATCTCACTCCCCTACGCCCCACCACCCATCACAATTTTTAAATCTGAGATTATTTTCACATTAAGATTTGCACAGCGAGAAATCAAACAGGAAACTTTTTTCTTTTTTTTTTTTCTTTTTTTTGTAATAATTCCACCTACAAGCGGATTCTGTCCACCTCAAAAAACTAAAGTTTATTTCTCACATCTTCTGATGAAGAACGCAAGCGTGTTTGAAAATTCCGAACTTGGAACCTCAATCTCCGTGCTTCATTTTTGTCACCTGGTTAATATTAATAAAGGTTTTTCATACTGATTTCATCAGTACCCTTTCATTTGACTTTGTTTTATTGACCAACTTATCTATTCTACTATTTATATATATATATATAAGTATATAATTGGTATATATGGAATGAATTCCAATAACCAACAATTACTATTCTTAAAAGAGTGCTCAATACAAAGTAGAGCAGATATAATTATTTTTTATAAAACCATTTATTTTCTTTTCAACATCATCACTTGATAAGACACACAGTGTGTTGAAACAAAATGGCTATTTTTGTAGTGATTTTATAACATACTTATGTTATAATTTTTTTTATAAAAAATAATTATTTATATATATATATATATATATATATAAATATATACATACAATAGAATAAATAACAAATAGGAAATGTTTATCAAGCTAACATGTTTCACTTTTATTAAAGCTTCATAATGAGATAGATTGTACTAACATTGCTTAATAAGTCAAATGCATGTGAAGCCTGCTTAACAAATGAAAATCAAACAATACAAAATGAAAATATCAGAATTTCTCTTTTTTACCCATATCTCATTCTCTGATGAAGTTTTAATAAAAATTAAATATGTTAGACTGATAAATGTTTCCTATTTGTTCTTTACTCAAACATTCTATCAGATTCTGATCCGTATTTGATCTGCATTTGATCCCATTCATATATATAAAGTATTTCAGTAACTAGAGCATATTTGTTTTTATTTTGACAAAAAAAAGTACTTATATTTTGTTTTCATGAATACAATAATAATAATAATTGATAATAAGAGAAGCCTGGAGAAAAAAAGCAAATAAAGGGTTTCCAATAACTTGGACCAATTTTAAATGTGAATTAAATTTAAGCATCTAATGATTTTTTTTTTCTTTCAGATTTGGCGGACATTTGGGCGATATTATTTTTGACACATAATTGCCATCACTTAAATGATATGATCCAACAGAGAAATAAATAAATTTTCACCAATAACACTCATTTATTTACTGCTGACTTTGATCCTTCTTAATGAAACACCCTTATATATAATCCATCTTAATGAAACGCCCATTACATTGTAGTTACTGAAATTTTATCTTTTACTTTTGTTTATTTAAAGAAATGCAGGATGGTCCTCAATTTTTTGTCTGTAGTGTATCTTATTCTCTCAGTCCAACATCCACAGCAGTAATGATAATATTTTTTTCCAGGCTTCAATGGTATCCAGTCCTGATGGACCTTTTATCAATCTGGCCAGATTAAATCTTTCCAAATATGCAACTAGACCAGACCTGGCCAAATCTCTTTTTGAATACATCTTCTACCATGAGAATGATGTTCGAACGGTTAGTTTACATTTCTTTAACATGCCTTATTATGTTTTGTATTCCTTTCTTTGTGGTCTACCTCAAATATTCCGCATGATTTTGATCTGAATTTCTGAGATGAGCAATTATTATCCACTGATTCATTCAGTTTCATGTTTCGGCTGTTGCAACCTGGCCTTCTTCAGATGTCTGTTGCAGTTGGTAATTGTTGTAACCTAGGGAAGAATAATCACCCAAATGTTGGTAATGAACGATAATACTTAGGACAAGAACAACACATATAAGATTCGCCAGTGGCACATAGAAGAAGTAGTCAACTGCTAGAAATGTGTCAAGTGAATTCTACAATGAATTTCCAACAGCAGACCAACATACAGTATTTACTACTGTATTTATGTGAATGGGGACATACGCATTATCATCCGTAGGTATGCTACAACAGTAACCTTCCAAAAATTTCAAACTAATCCCTTTATTGCTACAGAACAGATAGCTTAATGGATAAAGAGATTTGTTAAGCAAATCATTTTACCTAGTTGTTGTGAGTTCAATCCACAGTTCAGGTGACTTTGAGCCATATCATATTATAACACTAGTTCTCATGTGATCATTGAAGTTAAGCAACATTGAGCCTGGTCAGTACCTAGATGAGTGACTGCTTGGGAATACCAGATGCTGTAAGTTTGGATGTGCAGGTGGTGTAATGAATAACAGGAATTGGAAATCAGAGAGGTGAGTTCCAATTCCAGTCGGGTTTATTGTATCCACTTGGGTGCAAATGCTGTTGGGAAAGTTATGATTCTACATCTTTTTTCCCCTGCTATAGGACTTATTTATTATTTAAAAAAAATTGTTACAATCTAAAATTGTTTTCAGGTCTTAAATAGCCTTCAAAAGGTTGGTAAGCCATAAAACACAAATCAGTCAATCAAATACACTCTGATCCTAAACAGACAACCAGAGAGTGACACTTTGATCCAAAGCAGATTATTTTCAAATACTTTGATACAAGGCAGAAATGCCAATTGATATGTAAATAATTGTATTACTTTTTACAGCTATTATGCTGGTATTGTTATATTATTTCATTATTATTCTTTGACTTCACTATGGTTGGTCGAAACTTCATTCCATACTGTTCATCCTGCATTGCAGTCCCCAGATTCCCAATGTCCAACCCTGAGTCCTGAGCTATGATGTCTGGGAAAGTCATTTTTTGTGAGATGACACTTCCAGAAGGATGCCATAGGAGTAAGGATGAGATGATTTCCCTGTCTTCTTCATTGTAGTTGCCAGCAAACTGTAATCATTTTTGTTTGAGCTTAAGAGAGATTTAAGTTTAAGTTCTCGGTAAATTGTGTTAAGCAGTGCATGGTATCTCCAAATGATGCTCTTGATTTTTACAAGTAGATTTGTATATATTCCATCCAGTCATCTTTCACGACAAACAGATAATGTCCAAGTTTTTGATCCATACAGTAGGATTGGTTCAATCAATGTTCGAAAGGTTTGGACTTTTAAGGAGGATGGAAGGTTCGAACACCAAATCTTGTGATGTTTGTTACACACATCCATTGCAAAAACATTATTTACTACTACTCCTACCACTGCTATAGCAGCAACAATAATAATATTATTATTACTACTAGGAGCTACATTCCTTAGTTCCATCAACCCTTACCCCCACAACTAAGATCCACCTCACCACATACACTAAGATGAACCACTCTTCATATTTCTTTCATATTCCCTTAGTAAGAAGTAAGTTCTACTCAACCAGCTTCTTCCCACAAACCACTACTTTGTTGAAGTGACTCCCAAGAGGATGCTTTCCTGACCATTACAATCTTAACCTGTTCCAGTCTAGGGTTAACTGTTACATATCCTCTTAAACTGTGACTCTTACCTCTAACTGTTACCGCTCACACAACAAACTCCTTCAGTAGACCTTTACCTCAAATGGTTCTGGAGCCTTGTATAGGTTGAACATAATCAAAAAAAATAATTTTCAGACAAATATCTACCTTTAACATCGAGATATAAAGAGTTAAGCAGTAATCCTTTCTGAGGTCATATACATGTTGTTCTTTTATGTGCCATGTCGCTTTAGAACATAGACGATCATGACTCTCTATAACTCCCTAACCTTGCATGGCTCTTAGCAGTTTTCTCCTTTTCCTAAGGCTTCACCCTCTTCACCTCTTCCGTTATTCATTCACATGAGCTCATTGCTTACCCCTAGCTTTCTTGCCCTCAGTATGCCCTGTAAGGGTTAAGTTTTCTAACCCCTCCTTCCTCATTATGTGTCCAAAAATTTGAGCTATCTTTTCCTGATTTTAATATAAATGTTCTTTCTGATGCCATTTTCTTTAAGACCCACTTAATGTTTAGCCACTTCGTACATGGAATTCTCAGTATCCTTCTGTAGAACATTTCTACTGCCCCCAGTTTTCTCCTCATCTCTGTCCAACATTCATTGTTTTATAAGAGGATGGATATCTCATAGCAATCCAGAACTCTTTATCTTTGTTTCTAACAAAGTTTTTTTTTCCATTTCTCAGTGAATTCCTTAGCTTTTCGACTGCTTCATTCACTTCTTCTCTTAGATAATGTTAAAAAGATGGAATTATAAATGTTAATATGCCATAAAGAGCAAAAAAATTGGTAATGTTTAACCCTTGTGCCCACAAAAAAAACTTCCCAAATTATGGTTATTCCCTTGACACCACTATTACTGTATGTACTTTTGACTATCTTAGCAATGTTTATTTTTAAAAGCAAAATAAATATGTTTGTTCAAATTTTTTTAGTTCATTGATATTTTTATAGAATTATGTCTAAAATACTTTTTTTAATTGTTATTTATAAAATGGTAAATAATAAATATTGCATTGTTATTGATTCATATTCTTGATAATTTTTTTTATAAATTTCCTTTCTAATTTATTTCTTTATAAAATAGTAAATAATAAATCTTTATAAAAGGTAAATAATAGATATCGCATTGTAATTGCTTCACAAATTTTTATGATCTTGTAAATAAATATTGCCGAGGGTGTCAAAAGTGTATACAGCAACAGTAATGTCAAAAGAATAACCTTCCTTTTGACACACCTTATTTTTGTAGGCACTAGGTTAAATATTGCCAAAAAATTAACAGCTGATGACAATGTTTGATCCCAGAAATTCAAATAATAATATTACTGTATTTTGAATAATCCTCTTGCTAACACAAGTTGGTTCACCTGTAAATCTGTTTTCTTTGTTTATTTTTACAGTGAGGTTCACCCTGTACAAGGTCAAAAAGTCACTCAAGGTAGAAGGTTACAGAGTAAGAGACACAGTTGATGGGGATATGTGGGGAAGATAATGGTTAACTATGACTTGAACAGGTTAAGATTGCTGTGATCGGGGGAAGCATCCTCTTGGTAGTTGGTTCCACGAAGCAGCAATTTGTGGGAAGAAGCTGCTAAAGTGGAACTCACATCTCACCAATGGAAAACAAAGGGAATGACTCTGGTTTGCTACAATGTGCATGGCATGGCAGGTCTTAGACATGAAGGTTAGAACTGGCAGAACTAAGGAATTTAGTTCGTCTGAACACATGTTGCTGGATTTTATGTTGTTCGGATAAAAATAAGTCACTATTATGTTGCGGATTTAACCTGTTTGGTTGTGATGTGTATAGACATTCTATATTAAATATTTATGGGCTCTTGGAACATTTAACCTACAAACAATATTGGCAGACTCATGTGAGTCCATGTAAAAATAAGTTCACAGACTAATGAGTTTAAAACAAACAGCAATGCAAGTTACTAACTTAAGGAATTACATGTGTGCATAATTGAAATGAAAGGAAAAGACCTTGAAACTAGCTGTGTGTGTGTGTGAAATAAGCGCGTGTGAAAGAGTTCAACAGAGGACCAAGGAAGTGAATGTACCTCGTAAGCAGTGTCCTTATTCTATGTTTGACTACATCTGGAAACAACAGTTAAAAAGAGGAAGTGAGAGAGTATATGATTCTGTTTTTAAAGACTTCAAGAGCGCCCCCTAATGGGCATTTTGGCAAAGACTAACGGGATAATATACACACTTTCCATGGAAATAAATAAATTGAAAATATTTTCTTTGGTATATTTTATCCTTATTTTCTTCTTTTCTTTTGTTTCACTTCTAGGCTTCTACATTGGCCAGTCTGGCTGTTAAATCTACTAAGGAACCCGACTGGTGGTGGCAATTTCATTCAGCTAAATGCTTCTATAGGTGAGTAGGTGTGACAATTTCTTTGTACAAATAAGGTTAAATACAAAGTCTGTCTTTGAATGTTGTCAAGATATATAGCAGAAACACCAAACCAGATATAGCAGTAATATTCAATGGATGGACAAATAAAGGTGCAAGATAGATTCTGGTAAGTAAAATTGTCTGGCACGACAGAGTAAACCAATTTTCTTAGTGGCATACTTAGCAATTGATTCCATATAATTGTCCCAGTTCATGTCAGTCGAGAATGTTAGGCTCTGACCAATCTTCCAAATTTTTTTTTCTCTCTCTCTCTCTCTGATGTTTACTTAAAAATAGTAGTTTGCTTATTTTCATATCTTTAGCCCTTGTTACTAATATTCTGAATATTTTCCCTGATTTCATTCTTAACATTAGATACCTTTTAATGTTCAACATAGTCTTTCTGGAAAGTAACGGGACTGGTATCACAAATAATTTATTTGAATTCCAAACAACAAACTACATGGTTAATCCTACCCTCACCCTTGAGTCTAATACACTTTTCCATCCACCTCTGCCACGCTTCTATGCACTGCTGGAAGAATTCTTCTTGGATGCCCGTAAGTTCCATTGTTACGGACCTCTTGATGGCCTCCACGCCTTCAAAATGGGTCCCTTTGATGATCTCCTTGTGCTTGGAGAAAAGAAGAAAGTCACACAGAGCAAGATCAGGTGAATAGGGAGGTTGTTTCAGTACAGTGAATTTCTTCTCTGCTAGGAACAGCTGGATGCTCAGGGTATTGTGAGCAGGTGTGTTGTTATGGAGAAGCAGCTATAATTTCTCCTGCCACAGCACTTATCTCTTCTTGTGCACTGAGCAGAGCAAACACTAAGATTACAGTTATATACTCCCAAGATATCATGTTAGATGATAACACAATCTGCTTATCCCTCTTTTCCCCAGGGCTCACACAGCACACCCAGTCCTGTTACTTTTAAGACAAACCTTGTGTATATATATATATATATATATATATATATATATATGGCAAATTAGACCCCATTATGCAGTCGCATTTTAAGGAAGAACAAATTGTATTTAAAAAAAATGAAATGTCTTTTAGGAATTATGATGTCTGTAATTAGATTCAGTTTATTCTCTAACTCTTTGACAAGTGGATACTAATTGTGGCATCTGTTGGAAAGAAGCAGCAAGGTGAAAAATATGTCACCTACACAAGGCCAGGTAATAACAAGAGGATACTATTTCTGCAAAACTCTGAGATGGGAAGATAAGTTTGAACATTTTATTTGTTTACTGTAAATGCTCCATGTCTTAATATTGAGCTCTTTACTTACAAAGACGGCTTTGCCTTAAAAGCGTTCTCCTTCAGAAATATACTGGTTAACCTTTTTTTTTTACTTTTTTTTTTTCAAAATCCAGTCGTCATCATTATTATTATTATTATTATTATTATTATTATTATTCTTTTTATCTATCTATTCAGAATGCTCCTGTACCGAGAAGCAGAGGTGTTACTGAAATCAGCCCTAGAACAACAAGAAACTGTCGCTCTTTACCATTACATCAATAAAGTTTACATCAAGATGGATCAACCTTTGCAAGCAATTGCTATGTACAAAAAAGGACTGAACCGATTTGCTGGAGAAGTCACTTTATTGATTGGCATTGCCAGAATATATGAGGTGTGTTTCCTCCATTTTGAAATATGACTGCAGTATTTATAAAAATTTTTATATAAATATATATTTATATATATATTCATTCTTTTATAATTTTGTATTTGAACAAGTTAGAATTGTTTGGAATTTGTCTTAAAATTTATGCCCAAAGAGCATTCAGGCAGCCACCAATTTACCAATGTCTAATATTCCAATATTTAACAGATTAATAATTGTGATCAGTCAATCAATGGCAAGTAAATAAAAATTCAGTAATACACTTTCTGTAGTCACTGTTCATGTTGGAAGTTTTTAACTATTCAACCTTCTCTGGAATCAGTAAACCATGACTAATGCTGAAATCTAACTTGGTAGAAATACAGTTAAATGTAAGCAAGATAAAATTTTTTAAAATGGATAACAGTAGTGTGTTCAACTGATAACAATACAATGTTTTTTGTCCATTAATAACAACAGTTTTAAGAATTCATTTATAAGTCTGATCTAAAAATAGATGCCAACTTATTACTGGTTACAAATATTAGTAGTTATTCAATACAGGCATACCTCAGAGGGATTTCAGGTTCAATTCCAGACCACTGCAATAAAGCCAGTGATATGAATATTCTGCTTTCCCATTGTATCAAAAAGTTACATCTGCATTATAGTGAAATAGTGTGCAACAGAATTGTAATTGGTTACCAATTTGTAGTGGGAGAAGTTGTAACCTGTTGCTGATTAGGATGAAAACTTTCAGAATAAATGAATTCAACATTTTCAAAAGAAATTAATTCAACAATCTCCAAGAAACAAATTCCTCACATGTATATTTAATATATGTTTTTTATAAAGAATAACATAGCTCACAAAAGAGAAAATTATATTTCCTTGTAATTTATATTTACTTGTATAGCTCAAAAAAGGAAAGAAAACATTTATGTACTTAGCTATAGTGTCTGTGATGTGAACATGGTTTGTTTGAAATTAAGTAGTTGGTTTGCCATGGGAAAGAAATCTCCCTCAGCATCATCGAGCAGAAAGAGAACAAGAATATTTATGTGCCTTCCATATATAAACTTGAATAGAACATCTACTAGTGGGCATCCCTACAAAACTATACTGTAATCTATTTGCAATTTATTTTATCTAAGACACACAGTAGAGTGATGGTTGCTGAAAGTTGTCATGTCTGGATATTACTGAAAATAAAAGAGCAATTAAGTTTAATACATCGCATCAATTGATTCTTCTTTTCACCAAAGATTTCTCCGTGGCAAGTAATGTTGTTTGCACTGTTTTATCCACAGAAGAAATTCCAATTTCAATAAGATAACAATGGAAGATTTTGAAATATTGCAAGAATTACCAAAATGAGACAGTAAGCATTTGCAATTTTTTTTTTTTTTTTTTTTAAATCAAATTCACCACAAGCAAGTCACTAAAGCCACTGTGACACAAGGAGTTACTGGGTGTGGAAGAATTAGAAAACAGAAACATTACTAAGGATAGAAGAGTAATCAGGAAGACAGTAGATAGCAATTGACATTGCATTTAAATTTGACTGGAAAGCATGGAACTGGAAGAGAGTTTTACAAGCGAGAAGTGTGAGAAAAGAAACTGTTAGCATATAACTTACAGTTACATTTAATCAACTTAACTGTGAATTGGTGAAATAATTGGCAGAATGATAACAATCTTGACACAGAATTGCGACAAGCCTTCATTTAAAAACAGAAAAACCTTCAATAAAATGAGATATGCCTGTAGATGGATAAACGATCACATCAATATAGTCATTAATCAAAATATTTATTAAGAATAATTTTTGACATTTTTTTTTTCCTTTTTTCTTTCCCCAAGAGCTTAAATGACCTTAATGAGTCAGTGTCTTTTTACCGCCAAGTTCTACGATTTGACAGCATGCAGGTTGAAGCAATTGCTTGCATTGCCACACATCACTTCTACAATGACCAACCAGAAATAGCCCTCAAATATTTCAGGTTTGTTTTTAAAAAATTTACTATTATTTTATTGTTTTCTTAAAATTTATTCATCTACTGTTAATTTTAGTTGTTTATGATTTATATTTATTTTCAATTTACTGTTAAATTATTTATTACTCATATTATTTAGTACATTATTAACTTACTAGTTTTAACTGGTGAAAGCTTCACAGTTTTCCTATTTTAATATTCTGATGAATCTTAATTATTAAGTTAATAACTGACTAAGCTCATGACAAGTTCTACAAATATAAAATATCCACAGAAATTTCTTCCCTATCGCATTGTTAAATATCTGAGCTTAACAACTTTAACTACAATAACAATCATAAATATGAATGCTGGTTGTTATTTTAAGAAGTAAGGGGGTACAAATGAAAAGATTTTAAACTGACAACTTTTTTTCATTCTACCGAATCAGCTGTTAAACACTTCTATCTTCCCTTCTTTCTTTCTCTCACTAAAACCAAATAGCATCTTTTCCTCTTTTTCCATGGGATCAAAATGAAACAGTCTGTTATTTATGAGGTATTGGCAGGGTGTAATGGTCATGCAAACTAACAAAGGGAGTGACAAGCACAATTATAATAGAATTATTATTTAGTAATATTTTACTTCAGTAAAATTTGTTACAAACTCTGTTTACTTTTGTAAAATTTATTCTTACATTTATTTTCTTTTAGTCATTTTCTCTTTGCCACTTTGATGTTTTAAAATTGTTTTTTTTTTTTGTCTTAGATTGTATTTCTAAGAATTGAAGAATTAGATCTTATCCCTGTAGCTGCACTGATACTAATTCTAAAAACAAAACAAATATTAAGAACCACGAAACCAACCATACAAACTAACCCTCTCTTCATATTTTATGATAAATTCCTAGTTTAATATGTAACATGTTTAAAAAGACAGTCTTTGTTTAATATTTTGCTAACAAATTTGAATTTTTCAAATTTGATCAGAATACCATAAATTTTAACTTACATTATGCTTTATGGTCACTTCAGGCCTGCTACTGGTAACATGTAACCCAGTACAATTTGCTGCATGGACAAGTGGTTGGGACCTAAAGCAGCTCCCTCACTAGCTTTTCTGCTATGTGGAGAGTGGCAAGTCACCTCACAGGACAAAAAAACAAAAAGAGTAGATGAGCTTTTTATAGGAGCCAACTGTCAGCATGTTATATACACTCAGGGGGTTACAAAGACAAAATTATTTTAACAGTGATCATTGTGATAGTGATTTTTAAAAAAACACACATGAATTCACTCTGTTATAATTACTTTAAAATTTATCCATTGTAGCTATGGAATGTTTTGCAAAACAAGCGTCCCAGTGTAAGGGAGCTAACCAGAAAATTGGTAGAAAGGAGAAATGGCATTAAATGTTCATTAAATGCACATCTAAACGTTACAGTCATAATAAATTTTGTTCAGTGTTGCTTGGTTGCTTTTGATATAGAGGGCCTTGAGAATTTGAGGTTTTTGTTTATCAGTTTCAGATGATCTTGGAGGAAATCAAAAGTACTTGGGTAGAAAAAAAACACTGGCACCTTCCTTGATGAATTTCATTTTAACATCAAGAAACGGATTAGAGAACTAGAAAGAATTATAAAAATTAATAGACATAATATGTCTATATTATTCAATAAAACATGTTTGAATTTATATATATATATATAGTTTTGAGGTGTGCTATATTTATGGGATGATGTGCTCAATATCAGGGATAGAGTGTATGTAAATATAAAAGTGAACATTGAAGTCAGCACTCAGAGCCTCTGAGTGTTGACTTCAATGTTCACTTTATATATATATATATATATATATATATATATATATATATATATATATATATACTTATTTGAAATGAGACAAAGTGTTAAAGACTTTTATTCACAACACGTTTCATCTTCATAAGGTAAAACGGAAGACCAATATATGTTTCTTTTTTTGTTGTTGTTAAAACCATTAATGTGTGTTTGCTAGTTTTGCATTTCTGGTGTATATATATATATATATATATATATCCCCCACAGGCGGCTTTTACAGATGGGTGTATATAAGAGTGAGCTGTTCTGCAACATGGGTCTTTGTTGTTTTTATGCCCAGCAGTACGACATGGTAATGGTTTGTTTCAGCAAAGCCCTTGCACTTACCGATGACAGCATGCTACTGGCAGACATTTGGTACAATGTGGGACATGTTGCTATGGTATGTATTGATTTATCTGAATAAGTCAAGTTTGATACAAGGTCATATTTAAAGAGTACAAAATATGCATAGACTAATTTTAATCTCTTGCCAGGCTACATCAAGTTTACTTATGTGTGTGAGCATGTGTTTAATTTTCAGAGCATTTCAAGTCACAGTTATTGGTGTAGTGTTTTATATCAAAGATAATGTAGTTAAAAGATAAATATGAGTTATTTACATTTCAACTGATATATCCTTGTGGGGTAAACATTCTCAGCTGACATGAAGTGGAAAGATTATATTGAATCCATTGCTTGGTCTGCTGCTAAGAAAGTTGGTTCATTGTGTTGAGCTAGACAATATTTCTTTCCTGAATCTATCTTAGATATTTATAAGTCTACCATTCACCCATATTACTGACACATATGGTCCAATGCTCCTTCTATATATCTAGAGATTCTTGTTAAAATCCAAAGATGAATCCGCAATATTGTTGGTCCTGACCTGGTGTCTTGGCTTCAATCATTTTCTCACTGCCATAATCCAGCCTTCCTGTGCCTTTTCTATAAAAACTTTCATGGTAATTCTTCGGATTAATTCTTTGCTATGGTACCTAGCCTTTATGAATTTAAGTGCAGTACTAGATTGGTGGCAAGGTCTCATAAATTCACAGATGAATTGGTTAGATGTAACCATAAGTTCTATGCTAACAGTTTCTTTACTTGCACTTCTTGCTTGTGGAACACTATTCCGGTTCCATGCTTTCCAGCCAACTTTGTTCTTCAAAAATGTAAATGCAATGTCAATCACTATCTACTGTCTTCTTAATTACTCTTCTATTGTTCTTGCTCCTTAATAATGTTTTGCTTTTTTCTTCTTCTTTCACACTTAGTAACCCTGTGTCTTCTTAGTGGCTCTGCTGCCTTGCCTTAAAAAAAAAAATAATTTTTGAAAATCTGTACTCACGGATTTTGCGAATGGACCATTGTGACAAGAAAAATTTGTTTATATATAGAGAAGTAAAACTTACTAACAGTTTCTTTTCTCGCACTTCTCACATGTGACACACCCTCCTAAATTCTTGCTTCCTGCCACCTACAGTATTCAAAATTTAAATGTAATGTCAATGACCATCTTCTGTCTTCCTGAATCTTGATCCTTTATTGTCTAAAGTCTAGTCATTCTCTTTTACTCCCTGTAACTCAGTGGCATTATAGCCTTGCCTGGGGTGAAATTATAAAAAAATGTAATTATTTTATTTCATTATTTAATTATTCTTGTTTCAGCTTAACTTTATTTTTTAATCTCATTTCTTTGTTGTTTGCTCGCCAGGGAATTGGAGATTTGAATTTGGCCCACCAGTGTTTCCGTATGACCCTTACCTACAACAATGACCATGCTGAGGCTTATAACAACTTTGGTGTAATTGAATTCAAGAAAGGGCATCTTGCTATGGTGAGACCGAAAGACAAACATTGAATTGAATTTGGGTTAATCATAGGCATTTATACACATAACAAAATTATATACACTTTTCAAAATGTTTCAACTTGGCTACATTGACACTTGGTATCTAATGGTAATGGTAATATTAATCGTTTCCTTACAAGGAAACATTTGACTTTCATTGATCAAGCAGCCAATGCTACTGTTGATTGAAATTTATAAAATAGGTTTCTCAAGTCCACTGTTTATCACTCTTTATAAATATTGAAGGGATGGGGGGGGGGCTTCCTTCCTAAAAATGGCTTATGGTCATATCATGTTGAAATACCAGTTCTTGTACATGTTATGAAACAACAAGCCAGGTCAGTAACCACTTGAGAATACCAGGTACTGTAATTTTGGAGGTGCAGGTGATATAAGGGATAATGACTCTGAATTGTAAATTGGAGAGCCAATTTCCAAGTCCTTTTCAAGTTTATTATATTCATTTACACGTAAAATCAGAAATCACAGCCTTTAATTTATTTTTATTCCCTCTTTTATTTTTGTTTATCAAAGTAAACCAGCATTCTGTGTCAGTATTGTAAAAAATACGAGATATTTTTTTTTGTAACATGTTGAAATTCTCACAGTATTTAATATTGTTGATGTTATCGTTAGCATTTTTTTTTTTTTTTTTTTTTTTTGAAATTTACAAACTATGTTTCTTTCAAAATTCACAAACCAATTGATGAAACTTGAATAAGCTGATTTGTTTGGAAAAATACTTTGATGAAAACCTTACTTCACAGTTTACTAATTTCTTTAATTTAATTTTTTAGGACTTCATAGTAAACAATATTTTTTAAGATAATTGTTTTCGTTTCCTTTTTAACAGTGAAGAATAAATTCTGAGGATTTCTTACTCTTGAGCATGCAACATACAACTGGCCATGTGTAAATATTTCTTTCTTGAGCCAAATTCCAACTTTTTGAAGCGTTTGGCCTTGTGATTTGTTTATAGTTTCTGCAAACACAGGCCAAACTGGAAACTGGATTTTTGTATATATAAAAACTTAAAAGATATGCAAAAAGTATATTACATTTTTATTAAATAAGTATTTGTTATTTTAATCATTAAATTGTTTTGAAAATAGTGGGGGTATTTTGTATGTTAAATAATAAAACATATACTTTTTCCCAAAAAAATTATTGAAAATTTATTGTACTGATCTATGCACCATTGTAAAATCAACTGTACTTTGTACCCCCTTACCTGTTTGCTCTTCACTCCAAAATTTGGTTTCGAGGAGTCAATGTATGGCTATTTTAGAGGGTGTGACAGATGGAAGTCACAGAATTTTATATTGAGATTCAATGCTTGTTCTCCAAATTTCTCTCAAATTTTCTCCTAAAATTGATTTTTGGCATACATATTTAGTTATCATTTCTTCAAGTATTTTCCAACTTGTCATTTTATTTCTATGGTAGTTCTTATATATATATATATATAAACATTACTCTGATAGCAGGGCCTAGAATATATTGACTGCATCCCCAACCACCAAAGATGTTGCCTAACTGGATACTTGCAGACTCAGATATAGACAACCAATGTTTACTTCTAGACTACCATCCTGGGTATGATGATAAACTACATCTGACAGCAAGGCCTCTGATTTTGAGGAGCATGGAACCACCTCTTAATTGCTATTGCTCCCATGTCCACTCTGACCTGAGGTGGTAGCATCTGTTCCCAGCTATGGGCAAATAGTTAACCTTCAAACTGGGATCAAAATACCATGAATGTGTAAACATTTTTATAGTAAAAATATAAGCAATACATTTTCATAGCAAAAAAAGTTACCAGCAATACATTTTTGTAAAATAAATTACTAATTCTCTGAAAACAATTAAATTTTGGCATTAAATGACTCATAGGGAGATGATTTGCTACTAAACAAACAGAGAGACTTCTACACTAAAATATATACTCAACCAATGTCTGCCTTCAGACTCAAGTAAAAACCTGACCAATGTCTGCCTATAGACTCAAGTATAAATCCAACCTATAGACTCGAGTATAAATATGACGAATGTCTAAACTCACGTATAAAGAAACAGATTTCAATATTAAATAATCCAACCCTATATACAAACATCTATCCACTTACAAACTTGCTCTCATACACTCAAATTTATGTATGTGCATATGTATAAATATATCTTTGCACACATATGCTGAGAACCAATGTTTTTTTTTCTTTTCGTTCCAGGCTCGGGCTTTCTACCAATCATCTTTTGCACTGGCCCCTCATATGTTTGAACCTCATTTTAATTTTGCTTCTCTGAATGAAAAGGTGAATCAATTTTTCTTTTTTTTTCTAAATCTAATTTTGGTGGAGCTGATGTTATATTGGTATTAACTGAATTCCTCTTCTCTATATCATGTTGAAACAGTGGTTCTTGTACAATCACCAAAGTTAAGCAATGTCGAGCCTGGTCAGTACCAAGACGGGTGACCATTTTGGAACACCAGGTGCTGTAAGCTTAGATCTGTGGGTGGTGTAATGGATAATGGCATGAAATGAGAAATTGGATAGGCAAATTCCAATTCTTCTTGGGGTCGTTATATTCACTTAGGATAAAAATAGGATGCTTGATAAACATCATCATCTAGGTTTTACTTTATTACCAAGAGTCTCAAGTCGATATCCTGTAAAAAAACATGACCAATATTGACTATGCAGATGACCTAGCTGCCACTATCATTACCAATGCGACAGTTCCTCTACATCATCTAGAAGATGCTGCTAATGACTCTCTATCAATGCCTCTAAAAATGAATTCATAGACTTCAACCAGCAAGGCTCAATACAGTTGTCGTGGGTGAATCAATAAAATCAGTCAAATCTTTTGCATACCTAAGAAGAAAAATAAATTCTACTGGAAAGGATGTGAAAATTTGCATAGCTAAAGCCTGGGTTGCCTTGAATAAAATTGATGCAATCTGGAAATCTGAACTAGCAGACAGCCTCAGACAGAACTTTCATACCAATATAGAATTGCTTTTAACATATGGTGCCACTGCTTAGACATTAACTAAAACCCCTGAGTCTCAGCTTGATGGAACCTATACACAGATGCTGAGAGCCATACTTAACATTTCTTGGATACAACGTCCAACTAAATCACAGATCTATGGATCTATGTCTGATATTTCTACAATCTTACATGAATACAGAATGTGCTTTGCAAGACATATAGCCACAGAGCAAGATGAGCTGGTCGCCCAGGAACCACATACATTGACCAGCTATGTTATGACACAGAATGCCTCCCTAATGAGCTTCTGACCTTGATGCAGGACCATGAGGGTTAGCATGATAGACTCATCAATGTCCAAATAAGTTTAACTGAATGCACAAATACTATTGGGAAAGGCATGAATCCACCTCTTTCCCATCCAGCTATGGTTTAAATAGTAGGACTTGTGTCACTGCCATAAAAAGCAAATCAATCAATCATAAAACTTGAAATCATGGAAAATAAATGTAAAAATGAACAATTTTATAAAACTTTTAATTGTAACCCTCAAGATTTATTCACCATTGAGATTTATTTGATTCACCCTCAGAATTTATTAGATTCACCCTCAGGGGGAGAATTTTTTTGTGTTACCAAGGGATTTTGCTGGAATTGTATTCAATTTTAAAGTTTGTTAAATTTTTCATGTTATTGGAAAGAGCCATTACTGACAATCAAGAGTTTTTATACTATATGTAGATTGGCAATTTAAACATAAATTATTCAATGATTTTTTTTTTTTTTTTTCCAGTTGGGAGATTTACAAGGAAGCTACAATGCTGTACGCAAAGCTCTGGATGCCTTTCCAGAACACACAGACTCCAAAGAACTTATTCAACAATTAAGGCAACATTTCTCACTTTTGTGAAAAGTTTCCTTATGGACCTGAAAAACACCCAAAAAGAACCTTAAATTATTCATTGCATTGGCAGAAATAAATATTATTTTACAAATGATTTTCCTTTGTCCTTGTCTGCTGACTTAAAATTCTGAAATTATGTATTATCCACACCATTTACATTGTCTTCATTTTTGTTGCAATAATCATCACATTTCGGCCATTGTACACTCTGGCCTTCTTCAGGTGACTGGAATTTCAAACCAAATTCTTTACTTCCTCAAGGACACATGGCACAGTGGATAAAAGCATTGACTTGAACCAAAGAGTTGTGAATTCAATACCTGGATACTTTTTCATGGAAAAATTTTAAAATTTCTTGGTTACTAATTTATGACTATATTGACCTTTTTTTTTTCTTTTTTTTTTATTATTTAACTAACAATCTGTGTTTTTCATAATCGTTTTTAGTACTGAGGCATGGATGGATGGATGGTTGTCATCTAAACCAGCTCCTCCACTAGCTTTCTGCTGGTGAAAAGACCGGCATCAAAAAGCAGATGAGTTTCTTGTAGAATCGAGCACCAAGTATGTTTCATATATATTATTTTTTAAGACATTTTTATGTTTATACATTCTTTTTATACATACAAATATTTAAGTAAAAAAAAAAAAATAATTGTCAGACTTTGTCCATTTCATAATGTATGATGTCATTTGTTTACATTTGAATACGCATTGAGCAAATATGAATGAATGAGAGAAAATCATGGAGAATTGTGTTTAAAAACGGTAAAATCAACATTGCTAACCGAATGCACTTCTGTGACCCAATCGGTAACGGCACATCATATATGACGGTTCTTTATAGGATACAGGTTCAATTGCTGTCGGAGGACGCATATTTTCTATGAAAATTTCTCGGACATTCAGGCTGGTAAATGTTGTTAATACTGTTTATTATAAACAGAGCATTTACTTAAATATTTGTATCTATAAAAAAGAATGTATAAACATAAAAAATGTCTTAAAAAATAATTCTTGGACTTTGTCCATTTCATAATGTATGACATCATATATATATATATATATATATATATATATATATATATATATATATATATATATATATATAATAAGAAAAAGAACAAGTAGGAAACAGAACTTAATCTAACATGTTTCACTTCATTAAAGCTTCATTATAGATCAAGATAGAAAAATAATCAGTCAATTATGTGCCATGCATGATACACACTTCGGCAATCATGTTGAAAGATACATGACTGACGAGGCTGATTTTTTCCTGCAGTAGTTGTCATTTCTTTCTGCGTTAGACCAGTTGCCATCCAATGCTATAGAAGACAGTCTGTCCTACTATTTACCCATAGCTGGGGGGAGAAGAGGATTAATACCTTTCCCAAGGGTATTAGCACGTAAGTAAATATAATTGATTCAACTAGAATTCGAACTCGGCTCTCCGATTCCTCAATCTGAGCTGCTATCCATTACTCCACCGATGCAGCTTAGTGGTATGTTGTGTTTAGCTATTTCTTATTACTTAGATGTGTGTCACATGTAATGAAGTAACAGATAATATTTAAATATTTGTATTCACTTTGTATTGCATTTATAAGAAGGAAGTTCCACTCAAAAAACAGATTCTTCCCCAGAACTGTGGAACAGACTCCCAAAATGATACTTCCCCAATCACTACAAAACCTTCTATATATCTTACATATTCTCATAATATGCAATTACTTCTTTTCTTTGTCCTGACAGAAACCTCATTCATTAACCCTCTACCTTGAGTGACTCTTGGGCCTTGTATTGGGTGAACAATAGTATAAATAATATAATAGGCAATTCAACCTCATTCATTAACCCTCTACCTTGAGTGACTCTTGGGCCTTGTATTGGCTGAACAATAGTATAAATAATATAATAGGCAATTGTCATCCAATGTTTCCATCCTTTGGAGTTTTCTTCTGAAGAAACAGGAGCTTCATGACATCCAAAGGTTCAACACTTGAAAATTAATTCCAGTTTCTATTGGAATGGTTCAGTCAATACTCTGTAACAAATTGAGAAAATCAATGTGAAGAAGCCACAATACTGACACAATAGAAAACAAAAATACTTTCCATTTGGGCCAGGACGAGAATTTTTCAGCACTCCTTGTTGTACAAGAAGGAGAGGTTTTTGACGTCTGTGACAAAAAAAGAAAAAAATTAAAAACTGTTAAGTTGAGAGGTAATTTCTTATACGAAAATGTTTCCCGTATTAAAAACGACCTTGTGTCACATTACCCAGGTGAATAAAATAAAATAGTATAAATATACATGGGGAATAACCCTTATTTAAAAAATAGAGTTACTTCCCTTAAAAGTTGCTTGCAAAAATGTTCCTTTTGTTCTCGATGAGCTACAATTTCCTGTCCATCGCAGCTCTTAATAAAGATTATCTTTTTGGCTACCTTCCCTAATCCCTGATCATTCAACACAATCTATATAGGTAGTAAATTGAACAACTAATATATTGGATATGTTCACCGTAATGCGTCTTATCACAATTTCTATTTAAAAATTGCGACTTTAATTACAATGATAAAACAACAAAAAAAAATGTATAGAAAGTGAAAATATAGAAAATCGCTAGATCATCTAATTCTACAGTAAATTTGCATCCAGGTTCTTACAATATTTCACCTTTTTGGCAGAGCTTCGATTATCACAATGTGGAATCTTACTTATTATAAAACGCAGATTGTGTGTGTGTGTGTGTGTGTGTGTGTGTGTGTGTGTGTGTGTCTGTAACGTTTATATATTGGATCGGATTTCCTACATTTTTCAACCGATTTCAACAAAACTTTACAGGACTACATAAAATTACCTTGTGGTGGTTCTAACAGCGCCAAAAATGGGAAAAATATAATTGTTTTTTGCACAAAATCAATTTGAAAACACGATTAAGAGGCATCGCGAAAATGGAAGGGGGGCAACTCACATCGGTTTGTTTGTGTGTGGAGGTTACTTTAAATATGGGAGCGGATTTCCTATATTTTTCAGCCGATAAAACAAAACTTCACTTTTTTTTTTTTTTTTTGGCAGGTAGTGTTTCTTATTCTCTTGCACACTTTTTTCTTTATTTTTAACATTCAGAATGCTTTAAAAATTCCATTTACAAGACAATTATTTATAATAAAATTCTATTCAATCAGTAGACTCATAACGATTGAAAACAATGTTTTTGTTTGAGTTTGACCAATTCGTAAAAAATAAAAAAAATAAAAAAAATAATTAAGATATGCGTGTCCGTCAACCTTAAACAATAATCTAACGATCTCTATTGATTGTACGAATACAAACATCGGAATAAATTCTTTATCTTTAGGGAAAAATAATGAAATCTAAACATACACAAGTCCTAACTAAAAATAATAACCGGAACGGGAAACTACTTTAAATACACATGGTGTCCAATTTTTTTACTGTATTCAATAAGTAAAAATCATAAATTGTAAAAGATTATTATTACAGAAAGGCTACTAAATGAATAAGATTTGTTAGATCATAATTAATAAACCCAAATAAAGTTAATATTTTTTGTATTAGAAACAACGAGTGGAAAATATATTCAAATCAGAATTCTAATTATGAATCACCACAAGCAAAATATTCAATTTTTTTACTGTATTCAATAAGTAAAAATCATAAATTGTAAAACTAAAAGATTACAGAAAGGCTACCTACATTTTTCAACCGATTTCAACAAAACTTCACTTTTTTTTTTTTTTGGCATGTAGTGTTTCTTATTGTCTTGCACACTTTTTCTTTATTTTTACATTCAGAATGCTTTAAAAATTCCATTTACAAGACAATTGTTTATAATAAAATTCTATTCAATCGGTAGAAACTCATAACGATAGAAAACAATGTTTTTGTTTGAGTTTGGGTTTGACCAATTCATAAAAAAAAAAAAAAAATTAAGACATGCGTGTCCGTCAACCTTAAACAATAATCTTTGTCAATTTTATTTTTCAGTCTTTATGATGGTAGATACTTGATCTATCTCTTACTGTTGTATCCCCGGCCAACGCCGGGCTCTACTGCTAGTATTTAATAAGAAAAGTGATAAAAGCATAAACAAAAAATCAAAAAGAAAATCAACGAAATTGGCTAGATATCCAAAACACCTATAATGAACAAAAACGATTTAATTTAAATAAAAGTTCAAATTTTCAGTGTCCTCCTCCCTTTCATGCGCATGTGTAGTTACATCAACGGAAACCTCACTTTATTCCGATGAAGTCTATAAAGAAATCCAAGTTCTTGTCAAACACAAAAACTGAGTTTGTAGAACAACAATTCATAATAGGCACAAAATTACAAAACAAGACAACCACTGCGTAAAAGTTTAAAAGGAAAAACACATTTATTTACACAATTATAAAAAAAAAAAGGTACAAATGAAAAGTTTGCACAAAAATTTGCTTTTGAGCGCCCTATTAAGGCAGGATAAAAATTTCTGATAAAAGGATTACCAGAGAAAAATGGGAAAAAAAAATACAGTTTGGGAAAATCAAGGATTTTGAGAATGACTTAAAAGGAAAACAATACAAAAAAGCAGTAAAAAAAAAACAAAAAAAAACAAATGTGCAACAATCTTTGAGAAAAAAAAACAAAAAAAATACCTACTTTTACTTGTTTGACGTGCATCTCTAGGGCATATAGTAATTTAAGAAAAGTCTGTAGTGCCACACCTACATTTTCTCCAATTCTAATTGGTCAATAAATACATACTAAAAAATAACAGGACAATTTATCTATCGCATTCCACCATAGTAAATTTGTTCCTACACTTTGTTCAAAAACAAGCTTTGCTACAAAATCGCTGATTGGTCCATTTTCCGTCCAATCGGATATTTTTCATGTATATTCAAAAATATATTCCAGCGTCTCTGCTGGGAGCCACCCTAGGTAGTATAAATATTGGATGCATTCCAAAAAACCAGTTAGTAGTAGTTCCAGAACCACAGTCGAGTGTACCCAGAGACAATAGATCTCATCTACTCACTCGTGTATTTCATCCTACTTACTCCGCACGTACATACACACAGATATAGAACTTTATTTGATATACCACCAGTTCTCAATGGACACACCAAGTTAAATCAACTCTGTAAGTTGCAACAACTGAACAATTTTCTGAAAGAAATATTCTATTTTCAACACTGAACTCTGAACATTTTACTCAGACAAATCTTCTTTAAGACATTTCCTTACAGTCAAGGGGAAGCTACGTTTTTCTCCCTTTTTCACTCATATTACAACTATTTTGTATTATTGTTGAATTTAATATACATATATTTCTTCGTTAAACAAAATTGGTTCTCATTGTTTTTTCCTTGATGTTTTAAATATTATGTATGAATGTTTATTACCTTCTCAACAGGCGTCCATATTATCTATTTAACCCATTCAACATTGGTAACACTCAAGAAGTAATACATTCCACAATTGGTCAACCAGACGTTCTAATCAACATTCTACAAGTCCTTTTTAAATTCACAGTTCATGCTTCCGAAAATTTCTTTGAATTCTTTTCCGTATATTGTTGTCCAACTGCAGGAGAATTTTCATTTGAACTTGAAAATTCTTTAGTCTCTCTGCCTTCTTGAAATCAAAAGCCTTCTCGCTCCTTGATTTACCTTGTTCCCTTGCTGTAAAAAAAAAAATCTTCTCGCATCTACTGAGCTGAGCTCTATATATTTAGAAAAATAGGCTCAAAGCACCCCGCGCCATTCAGGCTATTACTAGAGCGTGAGACCACGTCTCTCATTGATTTTTCATAAACTAGAAATAAATCTTTCATAAATTTAACAACTTTCAAACAATCAGTCAGTTATGTGCCATGCGTGATACACGCTTAGGTAATCATGTATCTTTCGATACATGACTGACGAGGCAGATTTTTTCCCGCAGTACGTTTATGCGATAGTCCAGTTGCCATCCAATACTACAGAACCTGGTTTATTGTGCTATTAGGGGCAGAAGAAGAGGATTTGTACCTTTATACTGTAAGTGAATGTAATGGATTCAACTGAAATTCGAACTCGGCTCTCCGATTCCTCAATCCGAGCCACCAAGCCTCCCTGAGCCGAAAAAGATGTAACAATTTTTAACACAAACGGTCTGGTCTTCTTAAAAATACACTTCTCTCAAAAGAACGTCTATTATAATACAACCTAGATGATTAAATGTTTATTCAATGTTAACATTTTTTAAAATAGTAAGAAATGCGTCACACATTTTTTTTTCACTTTGTCATTAATTTTTGTAACATTGTTCAGATATATATATATATATATATATATATATATATATATATATATATATATATATATATATTAGATAGATAGATAGATCATTTTCCCCTATATAATACAACTCTAAGACATGAAAAATTACAAGAAATTATGCCATATCCCAATAAACTTTCAGTGAGAATAGAATGTACATGAGACTGTGAGAGATTTGACATAAGGTCATCTTAGATAAATCTTCGTTTGCTTAATTTTTAAACAGAAAACGAATCTGGAAATTGTCTAGCTTCTAGCTTAGATAGCTTTAAAAATCTCTTTGAACCATCTGAAGACCACTATCAAACATGCATATATTTGCGGAGAACTATTTCGAGTACGATTTCCTTCAAAGCATTATAGAAAATGAACCCTATTACCAGTGTAATGGATGTAAGAAAGATCCGTGAATATTTAAGAATGTGCTGCAAATAAAATATACAATATCCACAAACATAAATTATAAGAAATGGCCAAATGGTAACGATATTCAATCACCACAAAAAATACATGTTTGAAACAACAGATTAAATTTTACATACACAATTTACAATTTCTTTGTTTGTAATGATGTGTACAAAAGTATAGAGAAAAAGTTCTTTGCTGTTTCAGAAATGTTCAATGTCTAAAAAGTTGTCTGCCTTTGCTTGAAAGGTTGAGTTTAACTTAGACAAAAGAATTTTCTATGAAAGATATTAAGTGAAAAAGTTTGTTGTATGAATTTTTCTAATCTCTCATAAAGAAAGTTTGTTTCTTTAGCGGAAATTTTGACACATAATTCCCGTGTGTATTTTTGCGTGTGTGTCTCAAAATGCGACGAAAATTCGTTTGCTGTTTCTATTTATAGTTTTTTTAACAACAAAATCGGCTCCAGCGGCTTGGTAGCTTGTGGCGAATTTTTCTGAGAAATGCGTGGGCGAATGCTGTATTTTTTAGCCAATAGGATTTCTTGAAACATTTAAATTAGGGATGGATTTGAGAAAGATTTTTTATGTCGAGCCTATTTTGGTACAATTTTTATCTGTTTTGTTATGGAAATTTCTCGAAGTCTATTTTTATTTAACAACCAATGAAATTCAAGAAAATGTTTGAAAATTGAAATGAGGGTTACTAAACCAGCACAACTACATACCGACATGCATACCAAAACAGTTTTTAATTCGGAGTTTCTCCTAGACGGGTTTCCAACCACGGTTAGAGATTTCGGTCTGCCCTGCACTTTAGCTTGATGGTAAGTGGGAAGACAAAAGATGAGTTTATACCTATCCCAAAGGCATTTCTATCTCGTACCCAATTTGTGCCAAAGTGAATACAACGAACATGAGGATTTCTCGTTCTGAACTGCTTTTCAACTGGGAATCCAAGTCTTGCAAATCTGGGTTGAGCGATGCGGAGTTCAGAAAATGTCCGATGAAAAAGCGTTCATGCTCTGAATAAAGTGAGATCAGCAGTTGACGCCTAAGAGAATAAAAAGATTTTTAAAATGATACTGGCATTTCAGGTAAGTTTTTATTGATATTAATAAGATATTACATTGAAATTGTTGAATAAAGTTTGTTTTTCTTAAAAAGAGACATTTCTTAAAGTAATCTTCGAAAGTTAGTGTGTCATTAGTTAAGAAAGAGAAATATTGTTTTGTATCAATTTTCCAATTGAGGAGAATCGACCTCTCAGAGATAGAATTAAAAATCTTGGTCTCCAGCTGGGAGATAGATAGATAGATAGATAGATAGATAGATAGATAGATAGATAAAAACAACATATAGGCAGAAACAAAATCTCAAGATAGAAACAAAATGTCATTAACTAAATGTCATAGATAGATAGATAGATAGATAGATAGATAGAACTAAAATATAGACAGATAAAAACAAAATGTAGATAGAAACAAAGTCATAGATAGATAGATAGATAGATAGATAGATAGATAGATAGATAGATAGATAGAAACAGCCATAGATAGATAGATAGATAGATAGATAGAACTAAAATATAGATAGATAAAAAGTAAAAACAAAATGTAGATAGAAACAAAGTCATAGATAGATAGATAGATAGATAGATAGAAACAGCCATAGATAGATAGATAGATAGATAGATAGAACTAAAATATAGATAGATAAAAAGTAAAAAAAAAATGTAGATAGAAACAAAGTCATAGATAGATAGATAGATAGATAGATAGATAGATAGAAACAGCCATAGATAGATAGATAGATAGATAGATAGAACTAAAATATAGATAGATAAAGTAAAAAAACAAAATGTAGATAGAAACAAAGTCATAGATAGATAGATAGATAGATAGATAGAAACAGCCATAGATAGATAGATAGATAGATAGATAGAACTAAAATATAGATAGATAAAAAGTAAAAACAAAATGTAGATAGAAACAAAGTCATAGATAGATAGATAGATAGATAGATAGATAGAAACAGCCATAGATAGATAGATAGATAGAACTAAAATATAGATAGATAAAAAGTAAAAACAAAATGTAGATAGAAACAAAGTCATAGATAGATAGATAGATAGATAGATAGATAGATAGAAACAGCCATAGATAGATAGATAGATAGATAGATAGATAGATAGAACTAAAATATAGATAGATAAAAAGTAAAAACAAAATGTAGATAGAAACAAAGTCATAGATAGATAGATAGATAGATAGATAGATAGATAGATAGATAGATAGATAGATAGATAGAAACAGCCATAGATAGATAGATAGATAGATAGATAGATAGATAGATAGATAGAACTAAAATATAGATAGATAAAAAGTAAAAACAAAATGTAGATAGAAACAAAGTCATAGATAGATAGATAGATAGATAGATAGATAGATACAAAATAAAATAGATACGAACAAAATCTCAGATAAAAATGTCATAGATAAAACAAAATATAGATAAAAAAAAATGTCAGATAGGTAGAAACATAATTAAAACAAAATGTCATAGACAGATAAAACAAATTCTCATTGATAGATAGATAGATAGAATTAGACTTAGATAGATAGATAGATAGATAGATAGAGATAACGTGGATTCATCCCCGTTAACAAAGAAAGCGGATGTATGAACGCTTGCATGCAAAAAACGATATATCTTTTTTAAAAATGCCAGATGGAACAAAATTAACTTTCAAGTCGCATGCAACCAATTGCTGTTTTGGCTACGATTAAAGCAACATGTGTATGAAATTGATAGCATCGTCTCTATACGTATATTTGATTGATACTTTTTTACAAGCATTGATGAAGCAAAGATTTTACCCAAATAGTAAATATAGGTTTGTTTTTTTATTTAATAATAATAATATCATTTGACCGATACAAATTAACACAAAAATGTTAAAGTTTATAAATTATTCTAATTATATTTTTTAAAATGGAAACAAAAATAATTCATTATTCATCGATTGGTTGTTTAATTGATTTTGTTTAGCGACTATCAACACCTCTATGGGTTATTTAATGCCGAAATGTAAATATTTTGAACACAATTTCATGGCTTCAGATAAATACACTTTGAACGCAATTGTATGCTTCAGCTCCAGATAAAATGTATTGTTGGTCATTTTACTATAAAATGTTCTGTTGGTCATTTTACTATAAATATGTATTGTTGGTAATTTTATTATAAAAAGCGATTGTTGATAATTTTACTATAAATAGGTATTATTGGTAATTTGAATATATACAAATGTATTGCTGGTATTTTTGCTATAAAAATATATTTTTATACTTTCATAGTGGTTTTTTTTTTTTTTGAGGGTTCACTATTTGCCCATAGCTGGGACCCTAACAGGTGCTACCACCTCGTGTTAGGATGGACCCGTTAACAACATTTAATTAATATCTTAATAATATTGTATTGTTTTTTTTATTTTACGATTCAGAGATTTTCGGTAACTGGGGTCCTGTTTGACCAAAAATATATGATTTAAATTCTCCTAGGACTTGATCTTATAACTAATATAAGCACTAAGCGCTACATAAAAGAATTTCTCGGAAGTTCATAAAATTAAAAAAGTGTAAGTTAACAAATGTAAAAAAAATGTCAATATTTTGTTAAAACGAAACGTTTGAAAAAAATTTATTCATTTGTAAGTCCTGAAAGTTGCATTAAAAGCAACAACTATCTGATTTTTGAATTTCGAAATCAGTGTGTTTTACACCGCAAAAAGACATTCAAATTTCCCATACTCATTTATAGACTGAGAAATAAGATGTTTAACTAAAATTTCAAAAGTTCTATAAAGGATTTTTAAAAATAAAATTCTTTGGTTTTTCCTCTTAATAACAACACAAAGATTTTGACGATAAAACTTTGTTTTTATTAGGTTTGGGGAATTTTTCCATCATATATGGTCATTTTTAGCGCATCTTTGAAAGTATCTATATCACACACACACACACACACACACAAACACACATACACACACACACACACACACACACACATATATATATATATATATATATATATATATATATATATATATATATATATATATATATAACAGAGAGACACAGAGAGAGAGAAACACTTACATCCACACTCTTAAACATGGCGTCTCCAAAAATACGTATATTTCTTTTTGAATCAATAATTTTCTGAGTTGGAATGACCAAAAAAAAAAAAAAAGGTTTCACTTTCTTTTTCCTTCCATATAAAACTTGGCCTTAGAAATGAACAAGAAATTTTTATTTCAACTTATTTTATGCGTTGTATATCTTCCGGGTGTGAGGGAACACAACTTCCTATCATTTGTAGTTCTTAGCAATGTTTGTCTCCTTATCACACCCCCACAGTCCCTGTTCTACCATCCAATTTATTCCAGCTCCTTGGAAATGTTACTTGATGTTTCGCCCCTTGCCTTTAGTATGTCCTGTGAGGTTCAAATTCTCCAAACCCTAATAATAGAAGTTAGAAATAAAGTGGTAATCGAAATTTGAAGATTTAGAAATAAATCCAAATATTGACATTACGAATTATTTATAGAATTTAAATGGTTATGTGTCGTATGTATTTCATGTGGGTGCATTTTCACATGTAAACAATTAAAGAATAAGAAAAAAATAATGGGTTTCTAACCACTGAGTGTTTATTTTCTTTTTTTATATGAAGTGTAGTGAAACAAAGTTCGCAATGTCTCTTGTTTACATCCGTTTTCTTTTTTGCTCCAGAAGTTGTGATACTTAAGGATAGCATCTTTATAATAGTCGAGCTCAAGTCAGCCTTGCGCTGAGTTGGAACGACCAAAGAAAGGTTGCAATTACTTCATCGGTAGTTATGATGGTCGAGCTCAAGTCAGCCTTGCGCTGATTTGGAACGATCAAAGAAAGGTTGAACTTACTTCATCGGTAGTTATAATGGTCGAGCTCAAGTTAGCCTTGCGCTGTGTTCGAACGACCAAAGTAAACCTTGTCTTACTTCATCGGTGGAATTTCGGCAAAACATGGAAACAGTTGCATCTCTGCCCTTTGAAAATCGAAATCTGTCTGGTTTTATAATAATTTTTCCCGAAAGTAAGCTCGAGAAAAATAAGGTTTTAGTTTTCTCTGATTGGTCAAATATTTCACATGGTGATGTTAATTTTTAACCACTAGACACTTTGAGACAAACGGCATATGTTTTATTGTGCAATCTTTTTTGTATGTTTGTAATATTGTCTATTATTGGATAGAAAATAACGTTTGGGTGTGTTTTAATATGGTGTATGTGTGGGTATGTAATTGTGTTGTAAATAGGCTTTATTTTCCCCTAAACACACGCGTATACATAATTCAATCAACAATATACACATGGTAATATAATGTCATAATACGTACACGCTTTATATATGCACCCCGGGTCTCGGTTCCTATGCACAAGAACTTTATGCCTGAACTCTGTTTCAAGAATTCAAACATAAAAGTCTTTGTTTAATTCGTGATTTATTAATTATATATTATGTTATATAAACATCATGGCAATGAATAATATTTAATTATTAATATAAATATATTCATTTTAATATATAATAATTATATATTATATTAACTCTCTGTTGATTTCTTTTTTCCAGTCCTTACACAAGATCTTGTAGGTATACAGAAGGCGCTTATATCCCTTTGGTGGAGATAAGTTACGTGGTTCACATGAAGGTTGCTTAGTGACTTGACTTCATACAATGACCAGAGCGGCAGTCAATATCAGGTTGTTTACAGCAGCCAAATAGCAAGTTTGTTTTTCTTTAGCTCAGTCTATAATTTCATGGTGCTGTTTCCCTTTGGGAATATATCTTTCCCAGATATAGAAAGACACTCCAGCTCGCAGGCTAGTGTTTCTTTCTATATCCTCAATTTGGGAAAACCCGTCCGTGAAATATGTCCTCGCCTGAGGCAGAGATGAATCCGATCCGTTTGAATGTTGAATCCTAAACATGTCTTCTCCAGACACAGGGGTATCTCCATATTATATGTAAGACATTTTTTGTTTCTCCTTACACTCTGCCTTGCTATATGATATATTTTCTCCGCCCGAGACACTTGTATATATGTATATATAGTTTTGTGTATGTCTTAGTAGTATAAAAGTCTCTCTAAGAACAAAGCATATTTTTCATTCCTTTTTCCTTTCAGCCATTCCCTTCCGTCCGTGAACTACGGCGTTATTATATCATGAATATAATAATGCCCATAATGGGGGAAATACAAAGATGGGAAATAAATCTTTCTACCATAGCTCTCTCTCTCTTGTTACTGTCTGTTTGCTATCTGATGGTACATGACGTTACTATAAAGCAATCTTACACTATCTAGTCACCTTACATACGGTGAAAGCAGACAGACAACTGTATCAGCCACTGAAGAGGCTCAAATTAAAATTTCACTTGTGAATTCGGGGCTAGTAAAGAAAATAGGCTTCGAAAATTTCACTCTAAAGGAACTTGTTCAAAAAGTAATATATATATATATATATATATATATATATATATATATATCGACATAAATTGTTCCAAAAAGTAACAACTAAAATAGCAATCACAAAAAAAAGAAGCGAAACACCGAAGATAATATAAAAATTAGCATTAACCTTAACCTTAATTTCTTTCTTTTCACTTTGCTCTTCCGACTCCGAGGGCTACGAACGCATTTCCTGTACTGAACACGATCGGCCATTTCCGTCCGGCGAAACCCGTCTCCGCTAATCGATCTGCGCAATCAACTTCCATGACAATAAAGCGCGTAACAAAAGAATACCGTCTAACTAGTTCGAATCACCTATCGATCAACAATGAGATCCATTTTCAATAGATCATGACAACAAACCACCAATCATAATCTACATGGGATCATAAAAATATCAATTCAAGCGCATAGTTTTATGTCGTAGAATTGCACGTTTTTTACGATTCTAATGCAATCTGATCACTTAAACTCGTTCTGTAACGAGCTTTATCAACCTTAAAAAAAAGCAGCGTTATTCAGAATAACGGTCGATGCTATCAACTAAGGAATAAAAACAATACATTTCCTTTCAGTAATAACATTTAATTTGAAAGGTTTTGGGCTGATGTTTTGATTTCGTGAGAAAAATTAATTTTGTTCTCGTAACTATATTCAGCGTCTGTTTTAATGTTCAGGAAATTTTTCTCGTTTTCAAGAAGATGAAGAGGAGACCTGAGGCAACAAATATGTGGTTCCACAGAAGAATACTGAGAATCCCATGAACAAAACGCGTGACTAACGAGGAAGCTTTATGGAAAAAAGTAACAAAAAGGACAATTGTACATAGGATCAGAGAGTTTAAATTTCTGAGACACATAAATGATTAATTGATTCAATTTTTTACAGTTTATCAACCTTTTGTGGTTTATTTAAAAATAAAATATATTTTGAATTTTGTAAGAATAATTCTGTTTTTTTGTGAGTGAATATTGCATTAACGATCATTTAAGAATAAGAATGATTTTCAACATACAACTATTTAACCTGTAGCTGGGGGGAAGTTAGAGGGGTTTATAGCTTTCCCAAGGATATTTTGCGCTGACTAGAGTTTGAGCTGCTATCCATTACACCATCCTCACATCTACCATAAAGAGGAAAGAAATACTGGAGAATTTGTCACTCATAGGGCATATTAAATGTAAGGTGAGCAGATGCTTGTGTAAGTGAATAGTAGAACATGGACTGAGAAGAATAATAATACCTCGAGCTAAAAAGGGGAGGAAGTTGTGGAGAGCCATGATCACCCACATCCTCTAAAGATATGTCGAATAAAAAAAGAACCATTACAATACCCGTATTGCAATAAAAATGCTTGTATTAATTCCTGAGTAATGATAGCTTATTTTTTCTTCATTCTGTGTTACTCGATAGTAGTAGATAGATTCACCTATCGTCCGGTTCACACTTCTCCCCGGTCTCTTGAAGAAGAATTGAAGTTTATCTTTTGTTTCTTGTGTACGAACGGATTTCGGTTACTTCTAAAGTTTACTTCAACTCTTTATTTCTAAAGCCTCTGCCTAAACTCCGAAATTGTATTTACTATTTATTTACATTTTTCTCCCTTCAATAGGAGTTGATAGGTTCACCTATCGTCCGGTTCACACTCCTCCCCGGTCTTTTGAGCAGGAGTGGAGATTTATCCCTTGTTTCCTGTTTAGGATTGAGTTTCCGGTTCCTTCTCAAGTCTTTTCCTTCTCTTTCACTTCCGGTAGCCCTTCACCTAATAGCTTGGGCTTGGGGTGAATTGATATTTTTTAAAAATTTGCAATCTAATTTCAAAGGTAAAACTGTTTGCATTTTTTTTTGTTGGAAAATAAATAACGGTATATGTTAGTAATGCCTTAATTCGTGACCATTAACAATCACTTTCTTCCTCTTATTCAATATACAACGTAAAGATCGAACGTCAAAAATTATTAAAACAAACTTCAAACAAATAGAAAAATCAATGTTTAATCAACGATAATTCAATGCAACCAGAAATATTTAAAGTAGAGCAGAAAATAACGGAAACCAAACGGGTTATTCCTTACTTTCTTCACAACTATACACTGGGACTAACAATCCCCCATTCCCTTTGTATTCCATTAGTAAGGAGGAAGTTCAACTCATACTCCTTCTTCACAAGAACTGTTATTTTATGGAACAGTCTCCCGAAAAGATGTTTTCCCGATTACTACAATCTTAAACTTTTCAAGTTAAGGTTTACCCATTATTTTTCTCAGATATCCTCATAAACAGCACTTTTTAATTCCTACCCTTACTGCTCATACATCAACCTCATTCAGTAACCCTCTATCTTGAATGGCTTTTGAGCCTTGTATTGAGTGTTCATTCGTGTTTCGCGAAGAAAGAATATCGCGTGTCTATGTAGTCTCGACGTTCGAACTGCGATAAAAGTGTTGTATCTGTTCTTCACCTCAGTACCATGTTTCTGTCTTAGAACACTTCACGGGAAAGATCTGAATGGTATCTGGTCACGGGTGTCCCAACCCTGAGGCAGCACTTCCAACGTTGCACTAAAAAAAAAGAGGGTTGGTGAAATACCAAGGCCAGCGTGACAGTAGTCGCGGAGACTGGGCAACCGGTTTTTGTCCTTTGTTCCATATGTACGCGTAAGTGTACCACACCCATTGAAAACGATCTTGTGTCACACCTGTACCTTCGTGGGGAGGCAAGTAGAAATCACCTGCAATGAAAGAAAAAGGAAACTATTAGTACGTAATTAGTAATTATTATTTTACCGTAAATATTGAAATTTTCGTCAGAAACAAAGAAAAGGGCGTTGAACTGTTATGTAACATCTGTCTTCCTATGTGGCAGTGGATGCTGGACAATCCTTTCACAAATGAAGAAGAGGCTTGAGCCAGCAGAGATGCGTTTCTACAGAAGGATGTTGAGAATACTATGGACTAAACATGTGAACAACGAAGAAGTCTTATAGAAAATGAAAACAAAAGTGACACTCATATTTAGAATCAGAAAGAGACACTATTTACCTTATTCGGACTATTGTCCTCATCTTTGTTGCCATATTTATCACAACGTTTCGGCCGCTGTATGCTCCGGCCTTCTTCAGGTGGTTGGAATGTCGAACTGAACCCTTTATTTCGCTCGCTAGGTTAGACTGTTCTAGTTCCACGTGCCATGTCTAATGGTTGTCAGTTATCTTCTGTTAATACACCTCTTCAAGTTTTCCACTGCCTTAACCAGGTATTATCCTAGAGGACACATGGCACAGTGGCTAAAGGCGTTAGTTGGATCCAATGACAGGACTCAAAGAGTAGGAGTTCAATAGTGCGAGTTCAATATTTATCCGATCATTCAGTATCTATTTATATTTCTGAGATGAAGTATTATGTACACTATTTACCTTATTCGGACTATTGTCCGCATCTTTGTTGCCATATTTATCACAAAGTTTCGGCCGCTATACGCTCCGGCCTTCTTCAGGTGGTTGTAATGTCGAACTGAACCCTTTATTTCGCTCGCTGGGGTAGACTGTTCTAGTTCCACTTGCCATGTCTAATGGTTGTCAGTTATCTCCTGTTAATTCCCTTCTCCAAGCTCTCCACCGCCTTAACCAGGTATTGAACTCACAACTCTTTGGGTCTTGTCACTGGATCTAACCAACGCTTTTATCCACTGTGTCATGTGTCCTTAAGAAAGAGACTGTTGAAATTTCTAGGGTACATAATGAGGAAAGAGGTTATGGCGGCCTTATAGGTGATAAATTGTTTTCCACCCTACAATCCCTTTCCCATGCACGAAATGTCAAAAGACTCTCGCTACTCTATCCCTATTTCCTTGACAAGAGCTCAGTATTTATCGATCCACCCACGGGGATAGAATGTGGCACAAGGCCGGTTTAATGTGGGTATCCCCGAGCCCGTAGGCTCGGCCAAAAATATAGCCTTTTGAACCCGCCTAGACGGGTTCAGGCCCTGTCTACCTCCCCGAACGAAACCTTGCCCTTCGCAAAGCTTCTTCCGGGTTCCTCTCTGCTAATGCAGAGAGTTCGACAGACGCCGACTCGGAAGCTCACAAAGGCAGCGTACTACACTTTGATCCTAGTCGCCAGGCCGAGCAGCTCAGACAAGAGCTACATTCCTTAGTTCCACTGGTTCTGAACTTTGCAGCTAAGACCAGCTGGGACGAGCTATCCCCATTCCAGCATGTCACAGGACATACCGAACAGTGAAAACCTGCGAATAACCTACCTAACGAACTCGTGTAAATCGATGGCAGAACAGGGATTAAGATTGGTTTGGCTTTGTTTGTTTAACGGCATGTCAACTCTTTATGGGTTATTTAATGCTAAAATCTCTTTTTCTTGTGAACTTTGGTAATTCTTTTTTTTTTCCAGAAAATGTCTTGCTTGGAATTTTTCTTTTTTTTTACTATGGAAATCTATTTCTGGTAATTTTTTTTTTCTAATGTATTTTTATATTTTTATGTGGTGACCTCAGTTTGGGTGTTCGCTATTTGCCCATAGCTTAGACCCTAACAGGTGCTACCACCCTAGGTCAGGATAGACTTGGAAACAACAGCAATTAAGAAGTGGTTCTACGCTGCTCAAAATCTCCCAGTCAGTGACCTTGCTGCCGGATGGAGTTTATTGTCATCCCCAGGAAGATAGTGATTAAGAAATATAGGAAAAAGACAAACCTTACTAAAAGCTACAATGGACTGGAAGTCGTGGGGATCCATTCTTCTTGGAATGTCGAACTGAACCCTTTATTCTCCTGTTCTTTATTTGTTGTTTCCTTATTCTCTGAGCCAATAGAGATGCGTTTCTACAGAAGGATGTTGAGAATTCCTATGGACTAAACATGTGAATAATGATGAGGCTTTAAAGAAAATAGAAACAAAAATGACACTTATATTTAGAATCAGAAAGAGACACTATTTAACTTATTCCGACTATTGTCTTCATCTTTGTTGCCATATTTATCACAACATTTCGGCCGCTGTACGCTCTGGCCTTCTTCAGGTGGTTGGAATGTCGAACTGAACCCTTTATTCTCCTGTTCTTTATTTGTTGTTTCCTTATTCTTTCATTCCATGTTTTTTCTTTATATATTATAACTTTACAAGTCGTATTTGTTTTCGGTACATTGTCTGTGTTTGTATTGGTCCCTAAGTAAAAAATCATTTTTTTTCCTTTAAGGGGACCGGATTTGTTGCTATATGTTTGAATTTTGTTGAAAGATAAAATTCGTAACCCTGTAAGTACAAGTTTCCTTGTAGTTCCTATTTTTTTAAAACTTCCTCGTTACTCGCATGTTTAGTCCATGGTATTCCCAGTATTCACCGATAGAACACCATTTCTGCTACATCAAGTCTCTTTTAGATCTGTGAAGAAAGTGTCTAGCATTCACTGCCATATAGAAGATGCCTTCATATATTAGATTCAATTGCAGTCAAGAGTGCTGTTTTTTTTTCCTTTACCACCATATTTTTTTTCTGTATGAAAATAGCCTACACTTGAAAATAGATATTTTTATGCAATATTCCTTCAGAATATAAACAATAATGGCTCTCCACAGCTTCCTATTCATTTCAATATCCGTGATCTGCTCTAACATTTCTTGGTAATGGCTGTGACATTTCCCATTACCTTTTCCGCGTTTTTCAAATCAAAGTAGTCCTTCATTATGACTGTTCTATCAGGGCAAGAGAAGCCAAGGATACCCGATTACTTTATCCATAGCTTTGGAGTGGGGAGATATAGATTCATGCTTTTATCGGAAGCAGTTGCAAGTGAACACAACAGCTTCGACCAGAATTTGAACCCTGCTCGCTGATTCTATCTTCAGTATTGATACCCGCCCATCTGCATCGATAAATAAATTTTAAAAAAAATAACAAAACAGGCTCTTAATGGATCATCAGCGCCATGCGTGTGTGGCAAATGTGTCGTGTGAGGTCAAACCATCATGTCTCATGCATGAGCGAAGTTGGTTTGTACTATTTTGCTGCAATCGCCCTCCCAATAACTGATTAACGAATTTGAAGAATGCACGAATAACTACACGTGTCTTCTGTTGCACTGCAACACTTATTATTGTCAGTGTGCACAATATAAGGTTGCTTGCACATTCTGTTGCATAAGCTGCACACAGTATCATACTACGGACCTAATTTTCCTCCAGTAAATGCCATTGCTTTCTTATGGATTCGTTCCCAGAACAATGAATTCAAATGCATTTCACGAAACAATAAGAACAAAAATGTAAGTTATTTAAACTATATATATATATATATATATATATATATATATATATATATAGGAACCTGCATCCTATACGGAACCGTCATTTACGCTGACGTGCCTTAACCGACTCGGCCACAAAGCAGTAAATTCGACCTTGCCTACCGAACGCTCCTTTTGGCCGAGTCGGTTAAGGCACGTCAGCGTAAATATATATATATATATATATATATAAAACCAAGAAATTATAATGTGGATATAAAGCGGGGGATCAGTTTTATTTTACAATCAATACATAAAATGAACCCTCACTTTGTGGCCACGGTAGTTTCTATACATTTATATTCCAGAGAATATAAATAAATCTAAAAGACATGCCTGTGTAACTAATAAGTAATTTTATTGATTCATTCATTTTTTACGGTTTATCAACATTTTGCAGGTTATTTAAGACCAAGAAATATTTTAGATTGCAAGTTTTTTTTTTCTTTTAGATAATAATGTTTTAGTAATACAGGACCTAGTTGGGAGGGGGAGAAAAGGTAGATTCATATCTTTCTCAACCTTATTTACGAGTAAGTGAATCCAGCTGTAATTGGAACTCGGCTCTCCGATTAACAATTCCGAGTCATTATTCATTACACCAACCGCACATATAAACTTACAGCACTTGGTATTTCAAAGCAGTCACCCATCTAGGTACTGACAAGGCTCGACGTTGCTTAACATCACTGATCTAATAATTTCTAGTTTCGAAAAATAATCATCTACTTCTATGTGTCGTGTCCTTTCAGGACGTTGCTGATCATGGCTCTCCGCAATTTCCTGTCCTTTGCAGCTCTTAATAATTTTTCTCATTTTGTTATTTCTCCTAAACCTTGTTCCGCCATCGATCTAATCAAGCATACTAGGTAAGTTATGCGTTATTTTTCTCTGTCCCTCTTGTCTTCAATCTGTCCTGTGAGGATCAAATTTTCCAAACCCATTTTCATCCTTATGTGCCCTAGAAAGTTCAATTGTTTCTTTCTGATGTTAAGTATAAGTGTCCATTTTGTTTCCATTTTCTCTAAAACTTTGTCCTTGCTCACATTCGGTCCATGGTATTCTCAGCATCCTTCGGTAGAACCATATTTATGTCGTTGCTCACATGTTCAGTTCATGGTATTCTCAGCATCCTTCTGTAGAACCATATTTCTCTTGCTTCAAATCTCTTCTTCATCTGCGAGCATTCACTGCCATATAGAAGGACTGATATTATGTAACAGTTCAGTACTCTTTTCTTTGTTTCTAGCATAATTATTAGTTCTATAAATCTTTAATGTAAAAATGGGAGTGAATGAAGTTTTCGGCATATTTCTTTAATAAATCATTGTTATTCTAGATGTAAAGATTAGCGTGAATGAAGAATTCGATGACTGAAAGCCTGGAGGAACGTTTTAGGTCCTACGGATCAATTTTTCACTGAGCAGAACATTTGCGAACAGTAAACTCAATATCTGTTTTGTTCCTGTTTCTACAAGAATTTTCCTTATCGGAAATAAAAGAGCATCAAATAAAAAAATGTGCCCCATTTTTCTCGATTTTCACTTCTGTCCAATTTTTAACTTTTTGTTAAAATGAATGAAATTTAAAGAGTATTTTATGTCTAATAGAGCTGAACATTATTTTTATGTTTAGATGCATTTAAACTGATCAAATTTTATTTCAGAGAACAATAAAATTAAATTTTTGTTTGATTAAAACCCTGCTAACATGGAAGTACCCAAGAATCATTTGAGGTACATAATGCTTTATGAGTTCAAGAAAGGAAACTCAGCAGCCGAAGCGGCTAGAAACATTCACTCAGTTTATAGAGAGGAATGTGTGAATGAAAGAACTTGCAGAAGATGGTTTGTAAAATTCAGAGGTGGAGATTTTACCCTTGAAGATGAAGATCGAACTGGACGTCCAGTTGAGTTTGATGAAAAGCTTCTTGAAGCAGCTCTTGAAGAAAATCCTGCTTTATCAGTTGAGGAATTGGTTCTCAGTTCAAACCATACAACTGTTAGAAAATATATCAAAGGAGGTGAGTTATAATTTTAAACGTTTAGGGTTATGGATTTGAATGTTAAGGAAGATTGTAATGTTAGATCTTTAATATGCCTACAAAAATATGCCTTTCAAACCTTTGATTAAATAATTGGCTGTTATTCAAAAGCATAATAATACATATTTTTCCTGCAAACATAAAAAACAAGATTCGTTCAGAGATTTTCAAGTTATGGCTTGTCTTAGAATTTTTCATTTAACCTTAGGTGTTTTGCTTTCCTCCTTCAGTTTCCAAAAGTATTTAGAAAATAAGAGCATATTGCGTTTGCTTATATTAGTAAAAGAGGATATCTGATTGTAATATCGATCCTTAAAAGGTTTTCTAGTGGATCCCAAATACAATTTAAAATCCTTGAAGTTCTCATTTGATGAGTTGGAGCACATATATACAATGGATTTCGTTAGGCACCGGTCTGATAATGGTCATCGGTCGGGGATTCTACAATTACATATCTCGGTTACCTGGAGTATATTAGAATATGTTTGGGTTGCATTTATTCTCGTTATAAAGTATTGGTATTCTATTGTTGTGTGATTTAATAATTTATCTAAATTTCTAGAACAGTTATAATTAATTTTTAGGGCATTACGGTTGAAGATTTGACTTAGTTTCTTATTCGTAGGAAAGTGTTAATTAGATTTAAAAATTTGTGTCCCAATTTGGTACGGACTAATTTGTTGAAGGGAAGTGTATACCAAATTATTTTCCTTCCTCTATTGTTCTTTCTAGAGTAACTATAATTTTCCATATATTTAATTTCGGAAGATCTGTAGCCGCTGTCAGTAAGGATTTTGTTATAAACAATTTTGTATTTATCGAATATTTCTTTGGTAGCAGAGTACTGGTTGATACAATGTTCAACAGATGATGGGATATGCTTAATAACCGGCGCTGGGTGATTGGAATTAGGATTTATATAAATGGGGTTAGAATTATTTTTCAAGAAAGGTTAATTATTAAGGGCTAAGTTTAAGGTTACATCTAAGAAATCCACTTGTTTAATGTTAGAATTAATTTTAACTTTGAGGTGTAAAGATTTAAACATTCTATGAATCAATTTCCCCAACTTGTCTACCTTACACCCAGTAAAATTATAAAATATCCTATATTATTTAAGCTAATTTCATTATGTGCAGTGAGATTGTACAAAATAAATAGTTCGATGACTCAGCAGAATCCAGCGATCCCATCGATACATCAAAGTTTTCATCCGATTTCTTTATCCATTGTTCGTTGTTGTGGATTATTATTGATTTTCTGCAATTTAGGATAATGTCGATTTCATCCTTAGAAATATCGGAGTAAAACTCGGCAAACTCCAAAGCCATTTCAAAAAGGTTTTTGGATATGGATGGATAGAAGTCCACAATGTCAAGTTGGATGAAAGTACAGTTGTTTTTGTTATTGAGTTCTTTAAACCAATCAGTCACTTCTGTAGTGCCGACCCATTGGTTAATCTTTTTGTTTACATATTCCAGGATCGTTTTGCTTATTCTCTCGATTTCAGACTTAGTTGGGTTGAATATGCTTCCAGATAGTTTGCTTAGGAAATCAGGTATATGGTTTTTGAGTAGAATGTAAGCTTAGTCGAAAGTTTGGACACCCTATCACTGATTTTCTTCTTGTCCGATGAGTTGATGATGTTCACATAATTATAATTATCTGTATCTACTTTCTTGTAACTCTTCGTTAAATCCTTATATAATCTCAATAGCGTTTTCTAAATTCTTCTAGTTGCTAAGGACATTTTGTTTGTTGCTAATAGTTACTTTGTTTTCAATAAACTAATTTCGTTTTTGCCTTGAAAAGTCTACATTGGACGAAACGCGTCGGATAATAATACAGTTTTCCTATTGTCTTTTACCTTTATCTCTCTCTCTCTCTCTCTATATATATATATATATATATATATATATATATATATATAGGCCTCAATAACAATACACACACACACACACACACACACACATATATATATATATATATATATATATATATATATATATAAAAGTGAACATTGAGTCAACATTCAGAGGCAACAGGTTGTTTCATGCTTAGGCGCAATCGTCAAGCGGCCTGACGATTGCGCCTAGTATGATACGCTCTATCTCTCATATTAAGCACTTTATTCCATAAATATAGCACATCTTAAAACTATATTTCTTCATATATATATATATATATATATATATATATATATATATATATATATATATATACATGTGCGTGTGTGTGTTTGTGTGTGTATACAGAATTGACTGATTGGTTTAAAGGCCTCAATAACAAAAACATCTGTACTTTCCTATGTCTTTTACCTTTATATCTCACATCTCTCTCTCCTTCTCTCTCTCTCTCTCTCTCTCTCTTTATCTATCTATCTATCTATCTATCTATATATATATATATATATATATATATATATATATATATATATTATAGGTATTTGGGTGAAAATGTATGACAAAAGTGGAAAATTTTTCGTGTCATCGGACTAAACATGTGCACGAACCGAGGGATGCTGGGAATTTTAAATTTTAATTACAATGATTTTTATATAATCTAGCAGATTCCATTTAGGTTCTTTTTCTTTTTGCTTCCATCACTTTTGTTATTAGATATCCCATATTGTGATAATAGAAGATGAGCCAAGAATGGTGAAATGTTGTAAGAGCCAAGGCGTAAATTTACTGCGGATTAACTTGCGATCAAGTCATACTCTAAACATCTAAATGAAATCGGCTAGATTATAATAATTAAAATTTAAAATTCCCAGCATCCCTCGTTCGTGCGCATGTGTATTCGCACCAACATAACAAACTTAGTTTGATGAAGTCCTAAAGGACGAGACACGTCACGCAAAAAGATTCTTCCACTGTGTCATACATTCCCTCCCCCTAATATTGTTCTTGATATATAAAAATTTATATATTGTTATCTCATAGTTAGTGTATTGCAGTGTCTCGAAAATATTTTCAATATATTTCTCCTCTTCATGTAAATATTGAGGCCTGCAAATTCTGAGTTCTCTTAAGTAGAATCTGATGATTATTCTATTCCGGGTTCCATTTTGTTTTATTAGGGAAGTAGACATATTTGAGTTAATTTTTGTTAGTTGATTTTCGGTGGAAACTAAGTTTTAAGCTGCTGTCAGCGCGGTGTAGCTTGATCAGAAAGGTAAAGTATTGTTTTCTTCCATTTCGTATGTAAATTCTATTCTATGTTTGATTTAGTTTAGTTATCTACAAGATCAAGTAAGTCGATACCACGGGGATATATTAATAGAGTATCATCAATAGTATCGGAATGTTAATTGTTTAAGTAAAATATTTTGGAAAGGATCAGATCCGAGAAATTCTAAGAATATATATACAAAGTCTGATCAAAAGTTATCGGGACTATTGTTATTACCATAAAGTACGCAGAGTGAAGATGTTTGATTGACTTTGAACTCTGTTGCGCATGCGCACTAAATTATAACGTTCTCGCTCGCTTCCGCTGTTTATAGTAGTGCTTGGAAGTAAAGTGTGTAGAGTGTAGTCATTTCATCACATCGTATAGGCCCCGTCAGTGACCATGGATTGTGCAGCTGAGAAAAAAATTTACCCATGTCCAACATCTTTCGTATTTCCCCGGATTTTGCCTATTCCGACGTTTTCCTTTTCAAAAATCAAATTCCACTTGAAAGGAACAAGGTTTCTAGACGTCGAGGACATCCAAGAGAATGTGACGAAGCAGCTGCTCGCTATCCTAAAGAAGGAGTTCCTGGAATTCTTCCATTAATAGAAACAACGCGGTATAAAGCATGTGGCTCCAGAAAAAGGACAACTTCGAAGATGATGCCGAATTGATGTGTTTTAGTTTTCTTTTTTTCTTTTTATAGCACCAGTCCCTCGCAGTATTCAAAAAGAAAAAAAGAAAAATAAAAAAAAGCACAAAACTACATTGCAAACAATCAAAACATATGAGAGAAACTAACAACACCAAGGCTAAAGAACCAAATGTGTCCTGCTATTTGACCTCGTAGCTGGGTTAATGGATGGCATAAGTGAATCTAACGAATTCGAACTCGCCTCTCCGAGTTCTCATTCCGGGCCGATAACCATTACACCACTATTGATATCGATACTATCTCAATAATATCAATTATGAACAATAATTATTACACTAATATTATAATATCAATTATTATAATAAAAACCTTAATCGCAGTGCCTCGTCAGTCGTCCTTAATGAAATTTGTATAAAAGAGAGAGGCGCTTCTTATATAGACTTGCGCAACAGAGTATTTCCCCCTTCAGTTACCTAAATTGTGTCTTCTACTCATCTATGCTCGCTCATTTTTCTCTCTCTCTCTTCTCTCTCTCTCTCTCTCTCTCTCTCTCTCAGAAATGGCTGAATATTGAATGAAAAATTACATGAAACCCTGAATACATTTCGAAAAAAGATATATAAACTACTTCATTTCTTACCCCTCTCCTTGCTCTTGCCGAGCTTCACATCACTGTCTTTGGCAACTTGGATCACTCTGTAGTATCTATTGATATTTCGTTCCAGTCACCTATTAGACAGGGACAGCCTATTCATAAAATCCCTTTCCGTTACCAGCATTCTGATTGAGATTCACTCCGTGGCTTCCTTCGAGATACTATTTGGACTGATATTTTTAATATTCATATTGAAAATTACGCCACAGAGGTTTCCTCTTGGGTGAAGACCGGTATAAAGGCTATCATTCCATTGCGGAAAGACCAGGTGATACCTCAATCTTCTCCATGATTCAAATCAGCAAGCTCTGCCACTATAGCCCACAGGAACCACTATTTCCGGTTATACCAGTGTAACAGTTCCAATCACAACAGATACCTATTCGTGGCAGCACGTAATAAATGTAAACGCGCCTTCGAAGGAGGTAAGTCTCTGTTTACTGAGAGAATGAAGCACCGTATTGCATCTAACAATTTTAACTCTCGTGATTACTGGCGGCTCTGCAATAGTGTATAAATTAGAGTAAATTTTCTATCCCTCCTCTCTTTAATCATTTTGGGGTTTTAATAGCCTGATGATAAAGCTGAATGTCTAGCCTGTAAATTCTCCTTAAACTCGACTCTTGACTCATCTGGAGTATCCTTGCTTAACTTAGAGTCTCTGTTGAGTGATATGCATATAACCCCTTTTAGGTTTCTGCTATAATCCCTAATCTGGATTCCCACAAAGCATGTAGATCTGGTGGTATCCATGTAATAGTCCTTAAGAAGTGTGCTCCTCAACTGGCTCCTGTTCTCTCTGAACTGTATAATAAATGCCTTGTTGCCTCCTGCTTTGCTGCTTGATGGAAATCCTCATCTGTTGTTCTAGTTTTTAAGAACTCGAGGGAACCGTCCGACCTTTCCGTTTCTCCAGGTCAACTGCTGATGTACTGGCGGAAAGAGTTCACAAAGCTCTAGATAAGAATGGGGAAGCTCGGGCTGTTGCTTTGGATATCTCGAAAGCTTTCGACAGGGCTTGACATACAGGTTTTCTTCACAAGTTGAAAAGTTACGGTATCTTCAGTCAATTTTTTAACTGATCCAGTCTTTCTTATCAAACGGTGAAATGAAAATTATCCTGAACTGCTTCTAGATCCTTTCGTACTAATGACGGTGTTTAATGTCTAATAAAGGCCTCTATCCTTTGTTTTTAATTTTCATTAATCACCTTCCCAATGTCATCAGCTCTCAATTATCTATGCTAACAACACAACCATTTACTCCTGTCTCAATAGTAAATCTCGATAAGGTCAAATTGACGGCTGATATCAAAAACGATCTTCAGTCTGTTCTTAACTGAGGCAAAGGATGGCGTGTTAATTTTAACTAAATAGCTCTCCAGTAATCATCTGAGAAACTCCTCTCTGCCTTCCATCTGTATGGCTGATGCTAATCTCTAGGAAAGTAACTCACTGTACCTTTTCGGGCTAATGTTCTTGGTTGAAATGTAGTAGAAATACTATATTGAATCCATTGCTAGTTCAGCTACTAAGAAAGTTCGTTCACTGCGTCGTGCAAGACAATTTTTCTCACCAAGAATCTATTTTGCATATTGATAAGTCTACCATTCGTTCATGCTTAGAATATTGCTGCCACTTATAGTCCGGTACTACTGTTATATATATCTAGAGATCCTTGACAAAATCCAAAGAAGAATAAGCAATGTTATTGGTCATGATCTGGCGTCTCGGATTCAGCCACTTTCCCATCGCCGTAAAGTTCTCCCCACCCTGTGCCTTTTCTATAAATATTTTCATGGTAACTGTTCGGGTGTTCCCTTCGCTATGGTACCTAGACGTCATGAATTTAAGAGCAGTCCAAGATTAAATGCAATCGTTATCTATTGTTTTCCTGAATTGCTCTTCTTTTGTTCTTGCTTCTTAATATTGTGTCTTAGTGGCTTTACTGCCTTACTTTAGGTGAACTCAATTATATATATATATATATATATATATATATATATATATATATATATAAAAGAAAGAACAGTAAGATTTTTTTAGCTTTCATGTTTGAAACATGGTAAGAACTGTGTAGCGGAAAAAAACATATTTTTAAATCAATTAATTTATAATATATATATATATATATATATATATATATATATATATATATATATATATGTTGTGTCGTGGGCACAATAGTAAAAATAAGAAAATCAAGTCTGAAGTTGGTTTAAAGAACAAGTGTATTTAACATCACAGATACAAAGGTAGGAAACGGGTACTACTCAGCTAGGCAGTTGTAGTACTGTCGCTGCTTACAATGGGTAGGTATTACTGGCACTATATATAGTGAGAACCGGTGTAATTCCCTTGTGTTAGAGGCCGGTGCAACAATATATATATATACATATATATATATATATATATATATATATATATAATGTGTTTAGTTGTTGTGTGCATATTATGTACACATCAGTTATCATCGTTGTTACATCTTGAGCTTACTGAGAGGATATAAAATGTCCATTTGACTAAAACAATCGCCTGATGATTTACTAGTAGTGGTCAGTCAATGTACGCCGGAAAGTAATTAAGCAAATTACATTAACTCTCTGCCATTAAATATGGCAACGAGCTCTTTTTTACGGTGTGCTTTTGTAACATACTCCTTCAGGAGTTATTTACTTAGTCCATTTACTTAGCTGTATATATATCATACTTATTATAAACCCAGGTTGTGTGTGTCTGTACGTTTATATATTGGATCGGATTTCCCACATTTTTCAACCGATTTCAACAAAACTTCACTTTTTTTTTGGCAGGTAGTGTTTCTTATTGTCTTGCAGACTTTTTTCTAAAGTTTTACATTCAGAATGCTTTTAAAATTCCATTTGCATGACAATTGTTTATAATAAAATTCTATTCAATCGGTAGACTCCTAACGATTGAAAACAGTGTTTTTCTTTGAGTTTGGGTTTGACCAATTCATAAAAAAAAAAAAAAAAAAAAAACTAATTAAGACATGCGTGTCCGTCAACCTTAAACATTAATATTTGTCAATTTTATTTTTCAGTCTTTATGATAGTCGATACTTGATCTACCGCTTACTGTTACATCCCCGGGTAACGCCGGGCTCTACTGCTAGTATATGATATAATGGAATATGCATACACCTGAGTTCCCCCTCACTGGAATATTATTGGCTGGTGTCCGCCATAAATACAGACGGACGTGTAGGTACGACGGAGTTTAAGTCTATGACGACGCCCATTGGACTACGCCATTGGCTATCCTATTGGTCTACACCTATTAACTGCGACTACGACGAGTATCAGTCGATTACTACTACCGTGTACTGCTTGGTTACAGTAGCCAAAACCACTTAGCTACTTCGATCAAATATATCCATTTCCGGGACATATCAATATATATATATATATATATATATATATATATATATATATATATATATATATATATATAAGAATGGGTTGATAAAAAAATCTATATACCTGTACATATACTTGCACGTACGTATAAATATATTTCTTCCTCGTGTGTTATAAATACAGTGCTCAATGTTATGAAGCAAAGATATATGTATATATTAGTGAATATACATAATATCCAACGTCGATAGCACGACTCGGAGTTTCATGCAGTTCTTGCAATCTTCAGTTGAAAATTTTCACCTGAAAATTGCAAGAAGTGCAATGAAACTGTCTTACTATCAACGTTGCATATTCTGTATACTCACTAATATATATATATATATATATATATATATATATATATATATATATATATAGAAAAACAGACCACTTTAAAGGTTCCATTATAATAATTTATTTCACCAGAGCCCTTTTAAAGGATCATCATATAGCACTTCCAAAAATTGAATTTTTTTTTTTTCGTTTCATTTCTTTAAGATGCTCTCTGATGATCCGGCGTCCTTTAAAAGGGCTCTGGTGAAATAAATTATTATAATAGAAGCTTAAAGTGGTCTGTTTTTCTTTAAACTATTAGCTCTGGATTTCCATTGAGCTCTCAGGATTTCATCCTCCTTGGGACTACCCATACGGATTACCAAGTTCTTCATAACTTAAATATATATATATATATATATGAGAAAGTGCGGAAAATATTATCCCTGAACAACTTTATAAAATCTGCCACATGACTAAACTGTCAGACTGAGAACTCTTCAGTGCCTCTCCTTAATATAGATGTGTTTATAAATGTATTTTTATAAACCAATTAAGGCCCGTTTTTTAATATTTGAAAAAACGTTACGTATTTTTTCAAAGTACTTATCATTTGTATAAAATGTAAATTTTGGAAATAACGTTTTAAAATGAAATTTTTTGTATTTTTTTTTTGTTTTGCATTTTTATTTTTAAATAGAGATCGTTATAAATTTTTATTATTTTTTCCCCTCATCTCATTTAAAACTAGTCAAATAACTGATGACTCTACTTAAGGGGTGACCTGACAGCCAGTTTTTGAGGATAATCAGTTTTGTGGATGAGGTTGAGCAATTGCTGCTTGGTTGCACAACAGTTTCATGTCTTCCCACGCAAGAAGTTGCACAATTGCTGCGTGACTTCCCAAAGAGTAGATTGAACGATTGCTGCTTGGTTTACCAAGGAGGACCAAGTTGCACAATACCTTCATATCTTCCCAAGGACGATGTTGTACAATAGTTTCATGTCTTCTCAAGCAGGAACTTGTACAATAGATTTGTATCTTCCCCAGGACGATGTTGTACAATAGTTTCATGTCTTCTCAAGCAGGAAGTTGTACAATAGATTTGTATCTTCCCAAGGACGATGTTGTACAATAGTTTCATGTCTTCTCAAGCAGGAACTTGTACAATAGATTTGTATCTTCCCAAGGACGATGTTGTACAATAGTTTCATGTCTTCTCAAGCAGGAACTTGTACAATAAGATATGTATCTTCCCAAGGAAGATGTTGTACAATAGTTTCATGTCTTCTCAAGCAGGAACTTGTACAATAGGATTTGTATCTTCAGCAGGACGATATTCTTCCCAAGGACAATAGTTTCAGTTTCAGGAACTTGTACAATAGATTTGTACAAGGACGATGTTGTACAATATTTGTTCTTCAATAGATTTGTATCAAGACGAGTTGAACTTTCAAGCAGGAACTTGTACAATAGATTTGTATCTTCCCAAAGACCAATAGTTTCATGTCTTCTCAACAGGAACTTGTACAATAGATTTGTTCTTCCCAAGGACAATAGTTTCATGTCTTTCAAGCAGGAACTTGTACAATAGATTTGTATCTTCCAAGGACGATGTTGTACAATAGTTTCATGTCTTCTCAAGCAGGAACTTGTACAATAGATTTGTATCTTCCCAAAGACGATGTTGTACAATAGTTTCATGTCTTTCAAGCAGGAACTTGTACAATAGATTTGTATCTTCCTAAAGGACGATGTTGTACAACGTTTAGTTTCATGATTTGTATCTTCAAGCAGATGGAAGTTTCATGTCTCAAACAGGAACTTACCAAGATTTGTATCTTCCCAAGGACGATGTTGTACAATAGTTTCATGTCTTCTCAAGCAGGAACTTGTACAATAGATTTGTATCTTCCCAAGGACGATGTTGTACAATAGTTTCATGTCTTCTCAAGCAGGAACTTGTACAATAGATTTGTATCTTCCCAAGGACGATGTTGTACAATAGTTTCATGTCTTCTCAAGCAGGAACTTGTACAATAGATTTTGTATCTTCCCAAGGACGATGTTGTACAATAGTTTCATGTCTTCTCAACAGGAACTTGTACAATAGATTTGTATCTTCCCAAGGACGATGTTGTACAATAGTTTCATGTCTTCTCAAGCAGGAACTTGTACAATAGATTTGTATCTTCCCAAGGAAGATGTTGTACAATAGTTTCATGTCTTCTCAAGCAGGAACTTGTACAATAGATTTGTATCTTCCCAAGGACGATGTTGTACAATAGTTTCATGTCTTCTCAAGCAGGAACTTGTACAATAGATTTGTATCTTTCCAAGGACGATGTTGTACAATAGTTTCATGTCTTCTCAAGCAGGAACTTGTACAATAGATTTGTATCTTCCCAAGGACGATGTTGTACAATAGTTTCATGTCTTCTCAAGCAGGAAGTTGTACAATAGATTTGTATCTTCCCAAGGAAGATGTTGTACAATAGTGTCATGTCTTCTCAAGAAGGAGGAACTTGTACAATAGATTTGTATTTTCCCAAGGACGATGTTGTACAAGAGTTTCATGTCTTCTCAAGCAGGAACTTGTACAATAGATTTGTATCTTCCCAAGGACGATGTTGTACAATAGTTTCATGTCTTCTCAAGCAGGAACTTGTACAATAGATTTGTATCTTCCCAAGGACGATGTTGTACAATAGTTTCATGTCTTCTCAAGCAGGAACTTGTACAATAGATTTGTATCTTCCCAAGGACGATGTTGTACAATAGTTTCATGTCTTCTCAAGCAGGAACTTGTACAATAGAATCTTCCCAAGGAGATTTGTCAAGCAGGAACTTGTACAATAGATTTGTATCCCAAGGAAGATGTTGTACAATAGTTTCATGTCTTTCAAGCAGGAACTTGTACAATAGATTTGTATCTTCCCAAGGAAGATGTTGTACAATAGTTTCATGTCTTCTCAAGCAGGAACTTGTATAATAGATTTGTATCTTCCCAAGGACGATGTTGTACAATAGTTTCATGTCTTCTCAAGCAGGAACTTGTACAATAGATTTGTATCTTCCAAAAGGACGATGTTGTACAATAGTTTCATGTCTTCTCAAGCAGGAACTTGTACAATAGATTTGTATCTTCCCAAAGGAAGATGTTGTACAATAGTTTCATGTCTTTCTCAAGCAGGAACTTGTACAATAGATTTGTATCTTCCCAAGGACGATGTTGTACAATAGTTTCATGTCTTCTCAAGCAGGAACTTGTACAATAGATTTGTATCTTCCCAAGGAAGATGTTGTACAATAGTTTCATGTCTTCTCAAGCAGGAACTTGTACAATAGATTTGTATCTTCCCCAAGGACGATGTTGTACAATAGTTTCATGTCTTCCTCAAGCAGGAACTTGTACAATAGATTTGTATCTTCCCAAGGACGATGTTGTACAATAGTTTCATGTCTTTCAAGCAGGAACTTGTACAATAGATTTGTATCTTCCCAAAGACGATGTTGACGATGCTTTGTCTTCCAAAAGCAAGAGGTTGTTGTACAATAGATTTGTATCTTCCCAAGGGAAGATGTTGTACAATAGTTTCATGTCTTCTCAAGCAGGAACTTGTACAATAGATTTGTATCTTCCCAAGGACGATGTTGTACAATAGTTTCATGTCTTCTCAAGCAGGAACTTGTACAATAGATTTGTATCTTCCCAAAGGACGATGTTGTACAATAGTTTCATGTCTTTCAAGCAGGAACTTGTACAATAGATTTGTATCTTCCCAAGGACGATGTTGTACAATAGTTTTCATGTCTTCCGAAGCAGGAACTTGTACAATAGATTTGTATCTTCCCAAGGACGATGTTGTACAATAGTTTCATGTCTTCTCAAGCAGGAACTTGTATGTCTTCCCAATAGATTTGTATCTTTCCAAGGACGATGTTGTACAATAGTTTCATGTCTTTCAAGCAGGAACTTGTACAAATAGATTTGTATCTTTCCAAAGACGATGTTGTACAATTTAGTTTCCCAAGGACGATGTCTTCAAGCAGGAACTTGTACAATAGATTTGTATCTTCCAAAGACGATGTTGTACAATAGTTTTGTCTTCTTCAAGCAGGAAGTTGTACAATAGATTTGTATCTTCCCAAGGACGATGTTGTACAATAGTTTCATGTCTTTCAAGCAGGAAGTTGTTGTGTACAATAGATTTGTATCTTCCCAAGGAAGATGTCTTTGTACAATAGTTTTATGTCTTCCCAGGACGATGTTAGAATAGTTGTGTCAAGCAGGAACTTTTGATTTGTATCTTCCCAAGGACGATGTTGTACAATAGTTTCATGTCTTCAAGCAGGAACTTGTACAATAGATTTGTATCTTCCCAAGGAAGATGTTGTACAATAGTTTCATGTCTTCTCAAAGGAACTTGTAATAGATTTGTATCTTCCCAAAGACGATGTTGTACAATAGTTTCATGTCTTCTCAAGCAGGAACTTGTACAATAGATTTGTATCTTCCCAAGGAAGATGTTGTACAATAGTTTCATGTCTTCTCAAGCAGGAACTTGTACAATAGATTTGTATCTTCCCAAGGACGATGTTGTACAATAGTTTCATGTCTTCCGAAGCAGGAAGTTGTACAATAGATTTGTATCTTTCCCAAGGACGATGTTATACAATAGTTCATGTCTTCCAAGCAGGAAGTTGTACAATAGATTTGTATCTTCCTAAAGACGATGTTGTACAATAATAGCTTCATGTCTTTCGAAGCAGGAAGTTGTATAATAGATTTGTATCTTCCCAAGGACGATGTTGTACAATAGTTTCATGTCTTCAAGCAGGAAGTTGTACAATAGATTTGTATCTTCCCAAGGACGATGTTGTGCTTAATAGTTTCATGTCTTCTCAAGCAGGAACTTGTACAATAGATTTGTATCTTCCCAAGGACGATGTTGTACAATAGTTTCATGTCTTCCGGGAAGCAGGAACTTGTACAATAGATTTGTATCTTCCCCAAGGACGATGTTGTACAATAGTTTCATGTCTTCAAGCAGGAACTTGTACAATAGATTTGTATCTTCCCAAAGGACGATGTTGCACACAATACTTTTCATGACTTCAATAGATTTGTATCTTCAACGCAGGAAGTTGTACAATAGATTTGTATCTTCCCAAGGAAGATGTTGTACAATAGTTTCATGTCTTCTCAAGCAGGAACTTGTACAATAGATTTGTATCTTCCCAAGGAAGATGTTGTACAATAGTTTCATATCTTCTCAAGCAGGAACTTGTACAATAGATTTGTATCTTCCCAAGGACGATGTTGTACAATAGTTTCATGTCTTTCAAGCAGGAACTTGTATAATAGATTTGTATCTTCCCAAAGACGATGTTGTACAATAGTTTCATGTCTTCCGAAGCAGGAACTTGTACAATAGATTTGTATCTTCCCAAAGACGATGTTAATAGTTTCATGTCTTCCGAAGCAGGAAGTGGTACAATAGATTTGTATCTTCCCAAGGACAGGCCAATAGTTTCATGTCTTCTCAAGCAGGAATACAATAGATTTGTATCTTCCCAAGGACGATGTTGTACAATAGTTTCATGTCTTCCGAAGCAGGAACTTGTACAATAGATTTGTATCTTCCTGAAGGACGATGTTGTGCAATAGCTTCATGTCTTCCGAAGCAGGAAGTTGTATAATAGATTTGTATCTTCCCAAGGACGATGTTGTACATACCTTCATGTCTTTCAAGCAGGAACTTGTACAATAGATTTGTATCTTCCAAAGACGATGTTGTACAATAGTTTCATGTCTTCCGAAGCAGGAAGTTGTACAATAGATTTGTATCTTCCCAAGGACGATGTTGTACAATAGTTTCATGTCTTTCAAGCAGGAACTTGTACAATAGATTTGTATCTTCCCAAAGACGATGTTAAATAATAGTTTCATGTCTTTCAAGCAGGAACTTGTACAATAGATTTGTATCTTCCCAAGGACGATGTTGTACAAACAGTTTCATGTCTTCTCAAGCAGGAAGTTGTACAATAGATTTGTATCTTCCCAAGGACGATGTTGTACAATAGTTTCATGTCTTCTCAAGCAGGAACTTGTACAATAGATTTGTATCTTCCCTAAAGACGATGTTGTACAATAGCTTCATGTCTTCCGAAGCAGGAAGTTGTACAATAGATTTGTATCTTCCCAAGGACGATGTTGTACAATAGTTTCATGTCTTCAAGCAGGAACTTGTACATAGATTTGTATTCTTCCCCAAGGACGATGTTGTACAATAGTTTACGTCTTCTCAAGCAGGAACTTGTACAATAGATTTGTATCTTCCCAAGGACGATGTTGCATAATAGTTTCATGTCTTCCGAAGCAGGAAGTTGTACAATAGATTTGTATCTTCCTAAAGGGGACGATGTTGTACAATAGTTTCATGTCTTCTCAAGCAGGAACTTGTACAATAGATTTGTATCTTGAATGACGCTGTAGGTATAATAGTTTCATGTCTTCCTCAAGCAGGAAGTTGTACAATAGATTTGTATCTTCCTCAAGGACGATGTTGTACAATAGTTTCATGTCTTCCGAAGCAGGAAGTTGTACAATAGATTTGTATCTTCCCAAGGACGATGTTGTACAATAGTTTCATGTCTTCTCAAGCAGGAACTTGTTGCAATAGATTTGTATCTTCCTGAAAGACGATGTTGTATAATAGTTTCATGTCTTCTCAAGCAGGAACTTGTACAATAGATTTGTATCTTCCCAAGGACGATGTTGTACAATAGTTTCATGTCTTCCGAAGCAGGAAGTTGTACAATAGATTTGTATCTTCCCAAGGACGATGTTGTACAATAGTTTCATGTCTTCTCAAGCAGGAACTTGTACAATAGATTTGTATCTTCCCAAAGACGATGTTGTACAATAGCTTCATGTCTTCCGAAGCAGGAAGTTGTACAATAGATTTGTATCTTCCCAAGGACGATGTTGTACAATAGTTTCATGTCTTCTCAAGCAGGAACTTGTACAATAGATTTGTATCTTCCCCAGGACGATGTTGCACAATAGTTTCATGTCTTTCAAGCAGGAAGTTGTAGCAATAGATTTGTATCTTCCCAAGGACGATGTTGTACAATAGTTTCATGTCTTCTCGAAGCAGGAAGTTGTACAATAGATTTGTATCTTCCCAAAGACGATGTTGTACAATATTTTCATGTCTTCCTCAAGCAGGAACTTGTACAATAGATTTGTATCTTCCCAAAGACGATGTTGTACAATAGTTTCATGTCTTTCAAGCAGGAACTTGTACAATAGATTTGTATCTTCCCAAGGACGATGTTGTACAATAGTTTCATGTCTTCCGAAGCAGGAACTTGTACAATAGATTTGTATCTTCCCAAGGACGATGTTGTACAATAGTTTCATGTCTTCAAGCAGGAACTTGTACAATAGATTTGTATCTTCCCAAGGACGATGTTGTACAATAGTTTCATGTCTTCAAGCAGGAAGTTGTACAATAGATTTGTATCTTCCCAAAGACGATGTTGGCTAATAGTTTCATGTCTTCTCAAGCAGGAACTTGTACAATAGATTTGTATCTTCCCAAGGACGATGTTGTACAATAGTTTCATGTCTTTCAAGCAGGAAGTTGTACAATAGATTTGTATCTTCCCAAGGACGATGTTGTACAATAGTTTCATGTCTTTCAAGCAGGAACTTGTACAATAGATTTGTATCTTCCCAAAGACGATGTTGTACAATAGTTTCATGTCTTCAAGCAGGAAGTTGTACAATAGATTTGTATCTTTCCAAGGACGAGTTGTACAATAGTTTCATGTCTTTCGCTAGGAAGTACAATAGATTTTGTATCTTCCCAAGGACGATGTTGGCCAATAGTTTCATGTCTTTCAAGCAGGAACTTGTACAATAGATTTGTATCTTCCCAAGGACGATGTTGTACAATAGTTTCATGTCTTTCAAGCAGGAACTTGTACAATAGATTTGTATCTTCCTAAGGGACGATGCTAGCAATAGTTTCATGTCTTCTCAAGCAGGAAGTTGTACAATAGATTTGTATCTTCCCAAGGACGATGTTGTACAATAGTTTCATGTCTTCCGAAGCAGGTTGTATAATAGATTTGTGTCTTCCCAAGGACGATGTTGTACAAGCAGGAAGTTTACAATAGATTTGTATCTTCCCAAGGACGATGTTGTACAATAGTTTCATGTCTTCCTCAAGCAGGAAGTTGTACAATAGATTTGCATCTTCCCAAGGACGATGTTGTACAATAGTTTCATGTCTTCAAGCAGGAACTTGTACAATAGATTTGTATCTTCCCAAGGAAGATGTTGTACAATAGTTTCATGTCTTCTCAAGCAGGAACTTGTACAATAGATTTGTATCTTCCCAAGGACGATGTTGTACAATAGTTTCATGTCTTCTCAAGCAGGAACTTGTACAATAGATTTGTATCTTCCCAAGGACGATTTTGTACAATAGTTTCATGTCTTTCAAGCAGGAACTTGTACAATAGATTTGTATCTTCCCAAGGACGATGTTGTACAATAGTTTCATGTCTTCTCAAGCAGGAAGTTGCCAATAGATTTGTATCTTTCCCAAGGACGATGTTGTACAATAGTTTCATGTCTTTTGTGGCCAATAGATTTGTATCTTCCCAAAGACGATGTTGTACAATAGTTTCATATCTTCCGAAGCAGGATGTTGTTGTACAATAGATTTGATCTTCCAATATCTTCCTCAAGCAGGAAGGGACAATAGATTTTGTATCTTACAATAGTTTCAATGTCTTCTTCAAGCAGGAACTTGTACAATAGATTTGTATCTTCCCAAGGACGATGTTGTACAATAGTTTCATGTCTTCTCAAGCAGGAACTTGTACAATAGATTTGTATCTTCCCAAAGACGATGTTGTACAATAGCTTCATGTCTTCCGAAGCAGGAAGTTGTACAATAGATTTGTATCTTCCCAAGGAAGATGTTGTACAATAGTTTCATGTCTTCTCAAGCAGGAACTTGTACAATAGATTTTCTTCCCAAGGACGATGTTGCAATAGAGGAACTTGATGTTGTATCTTCCAAAGACGATGTTTCTAATAGCTTCATGTCTTCCGAAGCAGGAACTTGTACAATAGATTTGTATCTTCCCAAGGACGATGTTGTACAATAGTTTCATGTCTTCTCAAGCAGGAACTTGTACAATAGATTTGTATCTTTCCCAAGGACGATGTTGTACAATAGTTTCATGTCTTCCGGAAGCAGGAAGTTGTACAATAGATTTGTATCTTCCCAAGGACGATGTTGTACAATAGTTTCATGTCTTCTCAAGCAGGAACTTGTACAATAGATTTGTATCTTCCTGAAAGACGATAGTTGTCTTAAGCAGTTTACAATCTTCCGAAGCAGGAAGTTTTGTCCGAAGCAGGAATAGATTTGTATCTTCCTAAAGACGATGTTGTACAATAGTTTCAGGAATGTCTTCCGAAGCAGGAAGTTGTACAATAGATTTGTATCTTCCCAAGGACGATGTTGTACAATAGTTTCATGTCTTTCAAGCAGGAACTTGTAATAATAGATTTGTATCTTCCCAAGGACGATGTTGTACAATAGTTTCATGTCTTTCAAGCAGGAACTTGTATTAATAGATTTGTATCTTCCTGCGACGATGTTGTACAATAGTTTCATGTCTTTCGAAGCAGGAATTTGTACAATAGATTTGTATCTTCCCAAGGACGATGTTGTACAATAGTTTCATGTTTCTCAAGCATGAATTTGTATAATAGATTTGTATTTTCCCAAGCAGGAAGTCTTCAAGCAGGAACTTGTACAATAGATTTGTATCTTCCCAAGGACGATGTTGTACAATAGTTTCATGTCTTCTCAAGCAGGAACTTGTACAATAGATTTGTATCTTCCCCAAGGACGATGTTGTACAATAGTTTCATGTCTTTCAAGCAGGAAGTTGTACAATAGATTTGTATCTTCCCAAGGACGATGTTGTGCTAATAGTTTCATGTCTTCTTCAAGCAGGGTTGTACAATAGATTTGTATCTTCCCAAAGACGATGTTGTACAATAGTTTCATCTTCCGAAGCAGGGACAATAGATTTTGTATCTTCCTGACGACGATGTGTACAATAGTTTCATGTCTTCCGAAGCAGGAAGTTGCACAATAGATTTGTATCTTCCCAAGGACGATGTTGTACAATAGTTTCATGTCTTCTCAAGCAGGAACTTGTACAATAGATTTGTATCTTCCCAAGGACGATGTTGTACAACAGTTTCATGTCTTCAAGCAGAAGTTGTACAATAGATTTGTATCTTCCAAGGACGATGTTGTACAATAGTTTCATGTCTTCTCAAGCAGGAACTTGTACAATAGATTTGTATCTTCCCAAGGAAAATGTTGTACAATAGTTTCATGTCTTCAAGCAGGAACTTGTACAATAGATTTGTATCTTCCAAGGACGATGTTGTACATTAGTTTCATGTCTTCTCAAGCAGGAACTTGTACAATAGATTTGTATCTTCCCAAAGACGATGTTGTACAATAGCTTCATGTCTTCCGGAAGCAGGACGTTGTACAATAGATTTGTATCTTCCCAAGGACGATGTTGTACAAAGTTTCAGGAATGTACTTCTTCAAAGACGATGTTGGAACTTCCGAAGGAAGTTGTACAATAGATTTGTATCTTCCCAAGGACGATGTTGTACAACAGTTTCATGTCTTCAAGCAGGAACTTGTACAATAGATTTGTATCTTAAGGAAGATGTTGTACAATAGTTTCATGTCTTCTCAAGCAGGAATTGTACAATAGATTTGTATCTTCCTAAAGGACGATGTTGTACAATAGTTTCATGTCTTTCAAGCAGGAAAGTTGTGGCCAATAGATTTGTATCTTCCCAAGGAAGATGTTGTACAATAGTTTTTGTCTTTCAAGCAGGAACTTGATAATAGATTTGTATCTTCCAAAAGAAGATGTTGTCTAATAGTTTCATGTCTTCTCGAAGCAGGGAAAGTTGTATAACAGATTTGTATCTTCCCAAAGACGATGTTGTACAATAGTTTCATGTCTTCCGGAAGCAGGAAGTTGTACAATAGATTTGTATCTTCCCAAGGACGATGTTGTACAATAGTTTCATGTCTTCTCAAGCAGGAACTTGTACAATAGATTTGTATCTTTCCTAAAGACGATGTTGTACAATAGTTTCATGTCTTCCGGAAGCAGGAAGTTAGCCAATAGATTTGTATCTTCCCAAGGAAGATGTTGTACAATAGTTTCATGTCTTCAAGCAGGAACTTGTACAATAGATTTGTATTCTTCGACGATGTTGACAATAGTTTCATGTCTTCCGAAGCAGGAACTTGTACAATAGAGTTTCCCATGTCTGTCTTCCAAGCAGGAACTTGTAAGTTAGATTTGTATCTTCCCAAGGACGATGTTGTACAATAGTTTCATGTCTTCTCAAGCAGGAAGTTGTACAATAGATTTGTATCTTCCTAAGGACGATGTTGTACAATAGTTTCATGTCTTCCGAAGCAGGAAGTTGTACAATAGATTTGTATCTTCCTGAAGGACGATGTTGTACAATAGTTTCATGTCTTCTCAAGCAGGAAACTTGTACAATAGATTTGTATCTTCCCAAAGACGATGTTGTACAATAGCTTCATGTCTTCCGAAGCAGGAAGTTGTACAATAGATTTTGTATCTTCCCAAGGACGATTTTGTACAATAGTTTCATGTCTTCTAGCAGGAACTTGTACAATAGATTTGTATCTTTCCTAAAGACGATGTTGTACAATAGCTTCATGTCTTCTCAAGCAGGAACTTGTACAATAGATTTGTATCTTCCCAAGGACGATGTTGTACAATAGTTTCATGTCTTCAAAGCAGGAACGTTGTACAATAGATTTGTATCTTCCCAAGGACGATGTTGTACAATAATAGTTTCATGTCTTCCAGCAGGAACTTGTACAATAGATTTGTATCTTCCCAAGGACGATGTTGTACAATAGTTTCATGTCTTCCAAGCAGGAAGTTGTACAATAGATTTGTATCTTCCCAAGGACGATGTTGTACAATAGCTTCATGTCTTTCAAGCAGGAACTTGTACAATAGATTTGTATCTTCCCAAGGACGATGTTGTACAATAGTTTCATGTCTTCTCAAGCAGGAATTTGTACAATAGATTTGTATCTTCCCAAGGAAGATGTTGTACAATAGTTTCATGTCTTCCGAAGCAGGAAGTTGTACAATAGATTTGTATCTTCCCAAGACGATGTTGTACAATAGTTTGTCTTCCAAGCAGGAAGTTTCATGTCTTCTCAAGGACGAGGAAGTTTCGCTGTCTTCCTTTGAAGTTGTACAATAGATTTGTAGATTTGTATCTTCTTTCAAAGACGATGTTGTACAATAGATTTGTATCTTCCGAAGGAAGATGTTGTACAATAGGAACTTGTATGATGAACATGTACAATTTGTATCTTCCCAAGGACGATGTTGTATAATAGCTTCATGTCTTCTGGAAGCAGGAAGTTGTACAATAGATTTGTATCTTCCCAAGGACGATGTTGTACAATAGTTTCATGTCTTCTCAAGCAGGAAGTTGTACAACAGATTTGTATCTTCCCAAGGACGATGTTGTACAATAGTTTCATGTCTTCCGAAGCAGGAACTTGTACAATAGATTTGTATCTTCCCAAGGACGATGTTGTACAATAGTTTCATGTCTTCTCAAGCAGGAACTTGTACAATAGATTTGTATCTTCCCAAAGAATGATGTTGTACAATAGTTTCATGTTCTTCTTCAAGAAACAATAGATTTGTATTTTCCCAAGGACGATGTTGTACAATAGTTTCATGTCTTCAAGCAGGAACTTGTACAATAGATTTGTATCTTCCCAAGGACGATGTTGTACAATAGTTTCATGTCTTCCAAAGCAGGAACTTGTACAGATTTGTATCTTCCCAAGGACGATGTTGTACAATAGTTTCATGTCTTCTCAAGCAGGAAGTTGTACAATAGATTTGTATCTTCCCAAGGACGATGTTGTACAATAGTTTCATGTCTTCAAGCAGGAACTTGTACAATAGGATTTGTATCTTCCTCAAAGACGATGTTGTGTACAATAGCTTCATGTCTTCCTCAAGCAGGAAGTTGTACATTGATTTGTATCTTCCCAAGGAAGATGTTTACAATAGTTTCATGTCTTCGGAAGCAGGAAGTTGTACAATAGATTTGTATCTTCCCAAGGACGATGTTGTACAATAGTTTCATGTCTTCTCAAGCAGGAACTTGTACAATAGATTTGTATCTTCCCAAGGACGATGTTGTACAATAGCTTCAGTTTGAAGCAGGAAGTTGTCTTCTCAAAGGACGAGCAGGAATTTGTCTTCAATAGATTTGTAGGATTTCTTTAAGGGGACGATGTTGTACAATAGTTTCATGTCTTCTCAAGCAGGAACTTGTACAATAGATTTGTATCTTCCCAAGGACGATGTTGTACAATAGTTTCATGTCTTCTCAAGCAGGAAGTTGTATAATAGATTTGTATTCTTCCCAAGGACGATGTTGTACAATAATTTCATGTCTTCCGAAGACGAAGTTGTACAATAGATTTCAAGCAGGATCTTTCCCAAGGACGATGTTGTACAATAGTTTCATGTCTTCTCAAGCAGGAACTTGTACAATAGATTTGTATCTTCCCTAGGACGATGTTGTACAATAGTTTCAGGTCTTCAAGCAGGAACTTGGGACTTCTTACAATAGATTTGTATCTTCCTTGAAGGACGATGTTGCCAAAATAGTTTCATGTCTTCTCAAGCAGGAACTTGTACAATAGATTTGTATCTTCCCAAGGACGATGTTGTACAATAGTTTCATGTCTTCCGAAGCAGGAAGTTGTACAATAGATTTGTATCTTCCCAAGGACGATGTTGTACAATAGTTTCATGTCTTCTCAAGCAGGAACTTGTACAATAGATTTGTATCTTCCCAAGGACGATGTTGTACAATAGTTTCATGTCTTCTCAAGCAGGAACTTGTACAATAGATTTGTATCTTCCCAAAGACGATGTTGTACAATAGCTTCATGTCTTCCGAAGCAGGAAGTTGTACAATAGATTTGTATCTTCCCAAGGACGATGCTGTACAATAGCTTCATGTCTTCCGAAGCAGGAAGTTGTACAATAGATTTGTATCTTCCCAAGGACGATGTTGTACAATAGCTTCATGTCTTCTCAAGCAGGAACTTGTACAATAGATTTGTATCTTCCCAAGGACGATGTTGTACAATAGTTTCATGTCTTCTCAAGCAGGAACTTGTACAATAGATTTGTATCTTCCCAAGGACGATGTTGTACAACAGTTTCATGTCTTCTCAAGCAGGAAGTTGTACAATAGATTTGTATCTTCCCAAGGACGATGTTGTACTAATAGTTTCATGTCTTCCGAAGCAGGAACTTGTTAATAGATTTGTATCTTCCCAAGGACGATGTTGTACAATAGTTTCATGTCTTCTAGCAGGCAGGAATTTGTATCTTCCCCAAGGACGATTTGTAGTTTCATGTCTTCTCAAGCAGGAAAAGACGATGATTTTATTTTCCCAAAGACGATGTTTCATGTTTCTGTCTTCCGGAAGCAGGAAGTTGTACAATAGATTTGTATCTTCCCAAGGACGATGTTGTACAATAGTTTCATGTCTTCTCAAGCAGAACTTGTACAATAGATTTGATTTGTTGTAGTTTCTTCTTCAAAGGAAGGACGATGATTTGTATCTTCCAAGGACGATGTTTACAATAGTTTCATGTCTTCTCAAGCAGGAAGTTGTACAATAGATTTGTATCTTCCCAAGGACGAGTTTCATGTAGCAATAGTTTCATGAACTTGTATAATAGATTGTATCTTCCCAAGGACGATGTTTCAATAGTCTGTCTTCCGAAGCAGGAAGTTGTATAATAGATTTGTATCTTCCCAAGGACGATGTTGTACAATAGTTTCATGTCTTCTCAAGCAGGAACTTGTATAATAGATTTGTATCTTCCCAAGGACGATGTTGTACAATAGTTTCATGTCTTTCAAGCAGGAAGTTGTACAATAGATTTGTATCTTCCCAAGGACGATGTTGTACAATAGTTTCATGTCTTCTCAAGCAGGAACTTGTATAATAGATTTGTATCTTCCCAAGGAAGATGTTGTACAATAGTTTCATGTCTTCCGAAGCAGGAAGTTGTACAATAGATTTGTATCTTTCCAAGGACGATGTTGTACAATAGTTTCATGTCTTTCAAGCAGGAACTTGTACAATAGATTTGTATCTTCCTGTAAAGACGATGTTGTACAATAGTTTCATGTCTTCTTCAAGCAGGAAGTTTACAATAGATTTGTATCTTCCAAGGACGATGTTTACAATAGTTTTCATGTCTTCTCAAGCAGGAACTTGTACAATAGATTTGTATCTTCCCAAAGACGATGTTGTACAATAGTTTTAAGTTCTTAGCAGGAAGTTGTACAATAGATTTGTATCTTCCCAAGGAAGATGTTGTACAATAGTTTCATGTCTTCTCAAGCAGGAACTTGTACAATAGATTTGTATTTTCCCAAGGACGATGTTGTACAATAGTTTCATGTCTTCTCAAGCAGGAACTTGTACAATAGATTTGTATCTTCCCAAGGACGATGTTGTACAATAGTTTCATGTCTTCTCAAGCAGGAACTTGTACAATAGATTTGTATCTTCCCAAGGACGATGTTGTTAACAGTTTCATGTCTTCTTAAGCAGGATGTTGTACAATAGATTTGTATCTTCCTGTAAGGACGATGTTGTACAATAGTTTTGGCGTCTTCTCAAGCAGGAAGTTGTACAATAGATTTGTATCTTCCCAAAGGACGATGTTGTACAATAGTTTCATGTCTTCTCAGGTTAAGGTAGTTGTACAATAGATTTGTATCTTCCCAAGGACGATGTTGTACAACAGTTTCATGTCTTCAAGCAGGAACTTGTACAATAAGGAGATTTGTATCTTCTTCTCAAGCAGGACGATAGATTTGTACACGATGTTGTACAATAGTTTTTGTCATGTCTCTTCAAGCAGGAACTTGTACAATAGATTTGTATCTTCCCAAGGAAGATGTTGTACAATAGTTTCATGTCTTCCAAGCAGGAACTTGTACAATAGATTTGTATCTTCCAAGGACGATGTTGGCTAACAGTTTCATGCCTTCTCGCTAGGAACTTGTACAATAGATTTGTATCTTCCCAAGGACGATGTTGTACAATAGTTTCATGTCTTTCAAGCAGGAACTTGTACAATAGATTTGTATCTTCCCAAGGACGATGTTGTACAATAGTTTCATGTTCTCCGAAGCAGGAACTTGTAATAATAGATTTGTATCTTCCCAAGGACGATGTTGTACAATAGTTTCATGTCTTCTCAAGTATAGTTCTTTGTACAATAGATTTGTATCTTTCCCCAGACGATGTTGTACAATAGTTTCTGGCTGTCTGAAGCAAAGTTGTATAATAGATTTGTATCTTCCCAAAGACGATGTTGTATTAATAGCTTCATGTTTCCGAAGGAAGTTGTACAATAGATTTGTATCTTCCCAGAAGATGTTGTACAGAAGTTTCATGTCTTCTCAAGCAGGAACTTGTACAATAGATTTATTTTCCCAAGGACGATGTTGTACAATACTTCATGTCTTCAAGGAACTGTAATAGATTTGTATCTTCCAAGGACGATGTTAGACACAGTTTCATGTCTTCAAGCAGGAACTTGAAAAAATAATAGATTTATATCTTCCTAAGGATTTGTGTTGTACAATAGTTTCATGTCTTCAAGCAGGAAGTTGTACAATAGATTTGTATCTTCCCATGACGATGTTGTACAATAGTTTCATGTCTTCGCAGGAACTTGTACACATTTGTATTCCCAAAGACGATGTTGTGCTAACAGCTTCATGTCTTCCGGAAGCAGGAAGTTGTACAATAGATTTATATCTTCCCAAGGACGATGTTGTACAATAGTTTCATGTCTTCTCAAGCAGGAACTTGTACAATAGATTTATATTCCCAAAGACGATGTTGTACAATAGTTTCATGTCTTCTCGGAAGCAGGAAGTTGTACCAATAGATTTGTATCTTCCCAAGGACGATGTTGTACGTAAATTCTCAAGCAGGAACAGCCACAATAAATTTATTTCGATGTTGTGTCTTCCGAAGCAGGAACAATAGATTTGTACAATAGATTTAGTATCTTCTTCCAAGGACGATGTTGTACAATAGTTTACAATGCTTCATTCTTCAAGCAGGAAGTTGTACAATAGATTTATATCTTCCCAGGAAAATGTTGTACAAAGTTTCATGTCTTCTCAAGCAGGAACTTGTACAATAGATTTGTATCTTCCCAAAGACGATGTTGTACAAGTTATGTCTTCTCAAGCTAGATTTGTATCTTCATGTTTCTTCTTCGAAGCAGGAAGTTGTACAATAGATTTGTATCTTCCAAGGACGATGTTGTACAATAGCTTCAAGGTCTTCAAGCAGGAACTTGTACAAATAGATTTGTATCTTTCTAAAGGAAAATACATAAAGCTTCATATTTCCGGGGCAGGAAGTTGTATAATAGATTTGTATCTTCCCAAAGACGATGTTGTACAATAGCTTCATGTCTTCCGAAGCAGGAAGTTGTACAATAGATTTGTATCTTCCCAAAGACGATGTTTGCAGGCACATGTCTTTCAAGCAGGAACTTGTACAATAGATTTTATCTTCCCAAGGACGATGTTGTACAACAGTTTCATGTCTTCCGAAGCTAGGAACTTGTACAATAGATTTGTATCTTCCTAAAGACGATGTTGTACAATAGTTTCATGTCTTCCGGAAGCAGGAAGTTGTACAATAGATTTTAGCCTTCCAAGGAAGATGTTGTACAATAGTTTCATGTAGTTCTCAAGCAGGAACTGATACAAAGATTTTGTATCTTCCCAAGGACGATGTTGTACAATAGTTTCATGTCTTCTATAAGGAAGTTGTACAACAGATTTGTATCTTCCCAAGGACGATGTTGTTAGGTCAGCTTCATGTCTTCTTCTCAAGCCGGAACTTGTATTAATAAATTTTATCTTCCAAAGACGATGTTGTAATAATAGTTTCATGTCTTCTCAAGCAGGAACTTGTACAATAGATTTTGTATTCCCAAGGACGATGTTGTACAATAGTATCATGTCTTCTCAAGCAGGAACTTGTACTAAATAGATTTGTAGGGCTCCTAAAGACGATGTTGTACAATAGCTTCATGTCTTCCGAAGCAAGAAGTTGCAATAACAGATTTTATCTTCCCAAGGACGATGTTGTTAATAGTTTCATGCTCCTCAAGCAGGAACTTGTGGCCAATAGATTTGTATCTTCCCAAGGAAGATTTGTACAATAGTTTCATGTCTTTCAAGCAGGAATTTGTACAATAGATTGTATCTTCCAAGGACGATGTTGTACAATAGTTTCATGTCTTCTCCGCCAGCAGGAAGTTGTACAATAGATTTGTATCTTCCCAAGGACGATGTTGTACAAATAGTTTCACGCCTTCTCAAGCAGGAACTTGTATAATAGATTTGTATCTTCCCAAGGAAGATGTTGTGCCAATAGTTTCATGTCTTCCGAAGCAGGAAGTTGTACAATAGATTTGTATCTTCCTAGCGACGATGTTGTACAATAGTTTCACATGTCTTCAAGCAGGAAATTGTACAATAGATTTGTATCTTCCCAAGGACGATGTTGTACAACAGTTTCCATGTCTTCAAGCAGGAACTTGTACAATAGATTTGTATCTTCCCAAGGACGATGTTGTGCCAATAGTTTACGTCTTCGCCAGAACTTGGCAATAGATTTATCTTCAAAAAGTCGATGTTGTACAACAGTCATATCTTCAAGCAGGAATTTGTACAATAGATTTGTATCTTCCTAAGGACGAGCGTTGTACAATAGTTTCATGTCTTCCAAGCAGGAACTGTACAATAGATTTTTTATCTTCCAAAGGACGATGTTGTACAATAGTTTCATGTCTTTCAAGGAACTTGTACACAGATTTGTATCTTGAACTTGGGTCATTAATAGATTTGTAGATTTCTTCTTCCTAAGGACGATGTTGTACAATAGTTTCATGCTTCTCGCTAGGAACTTGATAATAGATTTGTATCTTCCCAGGACGATGTTGTACAATGTTTGGTGTCTTCTTCAAGCAGGAACTCGTACAATAGATTTGCATCTTCCCAAGGACGATGTTGTACAATAGTTTCATGTCTTCAAGCAGGAACTTGTACAATAGATTTGTATCTTCCTTAAGGACGATGTTGTACAATAGTTTCATGTCTTCTCAAGCATGAACTTGTACAATAGATTTTTATTTTCCCAAGGACGATGTTGTACAATAGTTTCATATCTTCTCAAGCAGGAACTTGCAATAGATTTGTATCTTCCCAAGGACGATGTTGTACAATAGTTTCATGTCTTCTCAAAGGAACGTACAACAGATTTGCATCTTCCCAAGGACGATGTTTACAATTTCTTCTTCAAGCAGGAACTTGTACAATAGATTTGTATCTTCCCAAGGACGATGTTGTACAATAGTTTCATGTCTTCTCAAGCAGGAACTTGTACAATAGATTTGTATCTTCCCAGGACGATGTTGTACAATAGTTTCATGTCTTCTCAAGCAGGGAAGTTGTACAATAGATTTGTATCTTCCCAAGGACGATGTTGTACAATAGTTTCATGTCTTCTCAAGCAGGAAGTTGTACAATAGATTTGTATCTTCCCAAGGACGATGTTGTCTCAAGCGGAACTTGTACAATAGTTTCATGTCTTCTCAAGCGGGAACATACAATAGATTGTATCTTCAAAGACGTTAACAATAGCTTCATGTCTTCAAGCAGGAAGTTGTAATAATAGATTTGTATCTTCCCAAAGGGATGTTGTTACAATAGTTCATGTCTTCTCAAGCAGGAACTTGTACAATAGATTTGTATCTTCCCAAGGACGATGTTGTACAAGTTAGTTTCACTTGTACTTCTTCAAGCAGGAACTTGTACAATAGATTTGTATCTTCCAAAGGACGATGTTTTACCAATAGTTTCATGTCTTCTCAAGCAGGAACTTGTACAATAGATTTATATCTTCCAAGGACGATGTTGTACAATAGTTTCATGTCTTCTCAAGCAGGAACTTGTACAATAGATTTGTATCTTCCCAAGGACGATGTTGTACAATAGTTTCATGTCTTCTCAAGCAGGAAGTTGGAATGTTGTACAATAGATTTGTACAATATCTTCTTCAAGGACGATGTTGTACAATAGTTTCATGTCTTCTCAAGCAGGGAACTTGTACAATAGATTTAATATCTTCCCAAAGGACGATGTTGTACAATAGCTTCCATATCTTCTCAAGCACAGTTGAACAATAAATTGTATCTTCCCAAAGACGATGTTGTACCAATAGTTTCATGTCTTCTCAAGCAGGAACTTGTACAATAGATTTGTATCTTCCCAGGACGATGTTGTACAATAGTTTCATGTCTTCTCGAAGCAGGAAGTTGTACGATAGATTTTATCTTCCCAAGGACGATGTTGTACCAATAGTTTCGTAATATTCTCAAGCAGGAACTTGTACAATAGATTTGTGTCTTCCCAAGGAAGATGTTGTACAATAGTTTCATGTCTTCCGAAGCAGGAAGTTGTACCATATCTTAGATTTGTATCTTCCCAAGGACGATGCTGGTTAACAGCTTCATAATATTTCCGAAGCATGTCTAGCCATCTTCCCAAGGACGAGGAAGTTGTGTCTTCTCAAAGCGGAACTTGTACAATAGATTTGTATCTTCCAAAGAAGATGTTGTGCAATATGTTTCATGTCTATCTTCTAAGGACGATGTTGCAATAGTTTCATGTCTTCAAACAGGATCTTGTACAATAGATTTGTATCTTCCAAGGACGATGTTGTACAATGGTTTCATGTCTTCTCAAGCAGGAACTGATACAATAGATTTGTATCTTCCCAAAAGACGATGTTGCTGTACTAACAGTTTCATATCTTCCGAAGCACGAATTTGTACAATAGATTTGTATCTTCCCAAGGACGATGTTGTACACCAATAGTTTCATGTCTTCTCAAGCAGGATTTCTATCTTCCCAAAGACGATGTTGTACAATAGCTTCATGTCTTCCGAAGCAGGACGTTGTACCAATCTTCCCAAAGACGATGTTGTACAATAGTTTCATGTCTTCTCAAGCCAGGAACTTGTACAATAGATTTGTATCTTCTCAAGGACGATGTTGTACAATAGTTTTCATGTCTTTCAAGCAGGAACTTGTACAATAGATTTGTATCTTCCAAAGGACGATGTTGTACAATAGCTTCATGTCTTCTCAAGCGGAACTTGTACAATAGATTTGTATCTTCCCAAGGAAGATGTTGTACAATAGTTTCATGTCTTCTCAAGCAGGAATTTGTACAATAGATTTGTATCTTCCCAAGGACGATGTTGTACAATAGTTTTCATGTCTTCGAAGCATGAAGGTTGTACAATAGATTTATATCTTCAGGGACGATGTTGTACAATAGTTTCATGTCTTCTCAAGCAGGAAGTTGTATAATAGATTTGTATCTTCCCAAAGGAAGATGTTGTACAATAGTTTCATGTCTTCCGAAGCAGGAAGTTGTACAATAGATTTGTATCTTCTTCCAAAGGACGATGTTGTACAATAGTTTTCATGTCTTCCTCAAGCAGGAAGTTGTACAATAGATTGTATCTTCCCAAAGGAAGATGTTGTACAATAGTTTCATGTCTTCTCAAGCAGGAACTTGTACAATAGATTTGTATCTTCCCAAGGACGATGTTGTACAATAGTTTCATGTCTTCTCAAGCAGGAACTTGTACAATAGATTTGTATCTTCCCAAAGTCGTGTTGTACAATGTTTCATATCTTCCGGGCAGGATTTTACAATAGATTTGTATCTTCCCAAGGACGATGTTGTGGCCGTAGTTTTCATGTCTTCTCTCAAGCAGGAACTTGTACAATAGATTTGTATCTTTAAGGACGATGTTGTACAATAGTTCCAATGTCTTCCTCAAGCAGGAACTTGTACAATAGATTTGTATCTTCCCAAGGACGATGTTTATTACAATAGTTTCATGTCTTCTCAAGCGGGAACTTGTACAATAGATTTATATCTTTAAGGACGATGTTGTATAATAGTTTCATGTCTTCTCAAGCAGGAACTTGTACAATAGATTTGTATCTTCCAAAGGACGATGTTGTACAATAGTTTCATGTCTTCTCAAAGCAGGAACTTTGTACAATAGATTTCTATCTTCCCAAAGGACGATGTTGTACAATAGTTTCCCCATGGTCTTCTCAAGCAGGAAGTTGCAATAGATTTATATCTTCCCCAAGGACGATGTTGTACAATAATGTCTTCTCAAGCAGGAAGTTTCATGTCTTCTCAAGGACGCAGGTTTCTGTCTTTGTACAATAGATTTATATCTTCCCAAAGGACGATGTTGTACAATAGTTTCATGTCTTCTCAAGCAGGAAGTTGTACAATAGGATTTATATCTTCCCAAGTGACGATGTTGTACAATAGTTTCATGTCTTCTCAAGCGGGAACTTGTACAATCCCAAGGACGATTTGTATCTGTCTTCCAAAGGACGATGTTGTACAATAGTTTCATGTCTTCTCAAGCAGGTAGTTGTACAATAGATTTGTATCTTCCCAAGGACGATGTTCTACAATAGTTTCATGTCTTCTCAAGCAGGAACTTGTACAATAGATTTGTATCTTCCCAAGGAAGATGTTGTATAATAGTTTCATGTCTTTCAAGCAGGAACTTGTACAATTGATTTGTATCTTCCCCAGGACGATGTTGTACAATAGTTTTCATGTCTTCCGAAGCAGGAAGTTGTACAATAGATTTGTATCTTCCCAAGGACGATGTTGTACAATAGTTTCATGTCTTCTCAAGCAGGAACATACAATAGATTTATATCTTCCCAAAGACGATGTTGTACAATGGTTTCATGTCTTCTCAAAGCAGGAACTTGTACAATAGATTTATATCTTCCCAAGGGCGATGTTGTACAATGGTTTCATGTCTTCCGAAGCAGGAAGTTGTACCATAGATTTGTATCTCCCAAGGACGATGTTGTACAATAGTTTCATATCTTCTCAAGCGAACTTGCAATAGATTTATATCTTCCCAAAGACATTGATATTGTATAATAGTTTTATTGTCTTCTCAAGCGAACTTGTACAATGAATTTGTATCTTCCCAGAGACGATGTTGTACAATAGTTTCATGTCTTGAAGCAGGAAGTTGTACAATAGATTTATATCTTCCCAGGACGATGTTGTACCAATAGTTTTCATGTCTTCTCAAGCAGAACTTGTACAATGGGTTATATCTTCAAGGACGATGTTGCTTTAAATAGTTTCCTTATCTTCTCTGAAGCAGGTGAGTTGTACAATAGATTTTATATCTTCCCAAAGGAAGATATTACAATAGTTCATGTCTTCTCAAGCGGAACTTGTACAATGGTTATATCTTCAAGGACGATGTTGTACAATAGTTTCATATTTCTCAAGCAGGAACTTGTAGTTGTACAATAGATTTGTATCTTCCCAAGGACGATGTTGTACAATAGTTTCATGTCTTCTCAAGCAGGAACTTGTACAATAGATTTATATCTTCCCAAAGGACGATGTTGTACAATAGTTTCATGTCTTCTCAAGCAGGAAGTTGTACAATAGATTTGTATCTTCCCAAGGACGATGTTGTACAATAGTTTCATGTCTTTCTCAAGCAGGAACTTGTACAATAGATTTGTATCTTCCCAAGGACGATGTTGTACAATAGTTTCATGTCTTCAGGAAGTTTACAATAGATTTGTATCTTCCCAAGGAACTACAATAGTTCATGTCTTCTCAATAGGAACTTGGTATCTTCCCAAAGACGATGTTGTACAATAGTTTCATGTCTTCTCAAGCAGGAAACAATAGATTTATATCTTCCCAGGATACAAGAGTTTGTATCTTCCCAAGGAAGATGTTCTCCCAGGACGATGTTCTACAATAGTTCAGTTTTCTCAAGCAGGAACTTGTACAATAGATTTGTATCTTCCCAAAGAAGATGTTTGTACAATAGTTTCATGTCTTCTCAAGCAGGAAGTTGTACAATAGATTTTGTATCTTCCCCAGGAAGATGTTGTACAATAGTTTCATGTCTTCCAAGCAGGAACTTGTACAATAGATTTGACGATGTACCACAATAGTTTCATGTCTTCTCAAGCAGGAACGATGACGATATTGTTCATATCTTCTCAAGCAATAGATTTATATCTTCATGTCTTCTCAAGCAGGAACTTGTACAATAGATTTGTATCTTCCAAGGAAGATGTTGTACAATGGTTTCATGTCTTCTCAAGCAGGAACTTGTACCGTAGATTTGTATCTTCCCAAAGACGATGTTGGCCAATAGTTCATGTCTTCCGAAGCGGGAAGTTGTACAATAGATTTGTATCTTCCAAAGGACGATGTTGTACAATGGTTTCATGTCTTCTCTCAATAGAAGCAGGACCTTGTACAATAATAGAACTTTTGGGTTATATCTTCCAAGGACGATGTTGTACAATAGTTTCATGTCTTCTAGCAGGAAGTTGTACAATAGATTTGTATCTTCAAAGACGATGTTATACAATAGTTCATGTCTTCCTCAAGCAGGTTTTCTACAATAGATTTGTATCTTCCCAAGGAAGATGTTGTAATAGTTTCATGTCTTCTCAAACGGATGTTGTACAATAATTTGTATCTTCCAAGGACGATGTTGTACAATAGTTTCATGTCTTCTCAAACAGGAATGTACAATAGATTTATATCCCCAAGGAAGATGTTGTACAATAGTTTTGTCTTCTCAAGCAGGAAGTTGATTTATATCTTCCCAAGGACGATGTTGTACAATAGTTTTCATGTCTTCTCAAGCAGGAACTTGTACAATAGATTTATATCTTCAAGGACGATGTTGTACAATAGTTTCATGTCTTCTCAAGCGGGAACTTGTACAATAGATTTGTATCTTCAAGGACGATGTTGTACAATAGTTTCATGTCTTTCAAGCAGAACTTGTGCAATAGATTTATATCTTCCCAGGACGATGTTGTACAATAGTTTCATGTCTTCTCAAAGCAGGAAGTTGTACAATAGATTTATATCTTCAAAGGACGATATTTGTACAATAGTTTCATGTCTTCTCAAGCAGGGAAGTTGTACAATAGATTTGTATCTTCCCAAGGACGATGTTGTACAATAGTTTCATGTCTTCTCAAGCAGGAACTTGTACAATAGATTTGTATCTTGAAGGACGATGTTGTACAATAGTTTCATGTCTTCAAGCAGGAAATGCAATAGTAATTTATCTTCCCAAGGACGATGTTGTACAATAGTTTCATGTCTTCTCAAGCAGGAACTTGTACAATAGATTTGTATCTTCCCAAGGACGATGTTGTACAATAGTTTCATGTCTTCTCAAGCATGTATTATCTTCAGGACGATGTTTATTACAATAGTTTCATGTGTCTTCTCAAGCAGGAACTTGTACAATAGATTTGTATCTTCCCAAAGACGATGTTGTACAATAGTTTCATGTCTTCCGAAGCAGGAAGTTGTACAAGATTTGTATCTTCCCAGGAAGATGTTGACAATAGTTTCATGTCTTCTCAAGCAGGAACTTACAATAGTTTTGTATCTTCCCAAGAACAATGGAAGTTTCATGTCTTCTCAAGCAGGAACTTGTACAATAGATTTGTATCTTCCAAAGGACGATGTTGTACAATAGTTTCATGTCTTTCAAGCAGGAAGTTGTACAATAGATTTGTATCTTCCCAAGGAAGATGTTGACGATGTCTTTGTACAATGGATTTATCTTCCCAAAAGACGATGTTACAATAGCTTCATGTCTTCCGAAGCAGGAAGTTGTACAATAGATTTGTATCTTCCAAGGAAGATGTTGTACAATAGTTTCATGTCTTCTCAAGCAGGAACTTGTACAATAGATTTGTATCTTCCCAAGGACGATGTTGTATAATAGTTTCATGTCTTCTCAAGCAGGAACTTGTACAATAGATTTGTATCTTCCCAAGGACGATGTTGTACAATAGTTTCATGTCTTCTCAAAGCAGGGTTGTACAATAGATTTATATCTTCCCAAGGACGATGTTGTACCAATAGTTTCATGTCTTCTCAAGCAGGAACTTGTACAATAGATTTGTATCTTCCAGAAGGACGATGTTGTACAATAGTTTCATGTCTTCTCAAGCAGGGAAGTTGTACAATAGATTTGTATCTTCCCAAGGACGATGTTGTACAATAGCTTCATTTGTCTTCTCAAGACACGAAGTTTTGTCTTACAATGGATTTGTATCTTCCCAGGACGATGTTGTACAATAGTTTTCATGTCTTCAAGCAGAACTTGTATAAAGATTTGTTCTACAAGGACGATAGATTTGTATCTTCCAAGGAAGAAGTTGTACAATAGATGTTGTGAACAATAGTTTCAAGGAATGTCTTCTCAAGCAGGAAGTTGTGCCAATAGATTTGTATCTTCCCAAGGACGATGTTGTACAATAGTTTCATGTCTTCTCAAGCAGGAAGTACAATAGATTTGTATCTACAAGACGATTTGTACAATTTCATATCTTCTCAACGGGAAGCAATAGATTTTATCTTCCCAAGGATACAATAGTTTCATGTCTTCTCAAGCAGGAACTTTACAATAGGTTTATCTTCCCCAAGACGATGTTGTACAATAGTTTCATGTCTTCTCAAGCAGGAACTTGTACCAATTGATTTATATCTTCCCAAGGACGATGTTGTACAATAGTTTCATGTCTTCTCAAGCAGGAATTGCAATTGTATCTTTCCAGGACGATACAATTTATATCTTCGAAGCAGGAACTTGTACAATAGATTTGTATAGGACGATGTTTACAAGAGTCTTCCTCAAGCAGGAACTTGTACAATAGGATTTGTATCTTCAAGGACGATGTTATACAATAGCTTCATGTCTTCTCAAGCAGGAACTTGTACAATAGATTTGTATCTTCCCAAAGGACTGATGTTCTACAATAGTTTCATGTCTTCCGAAGCAGGAAGTTGTACAATAGATTTGTATCTTCCTAAGGACGATGTTGGCTAATAGTTTCATGTCTTCTCAAGCAGGAACTTGTACAATAGATTTGTATCTTCCCAAGGACGATGTTGTGCCAATAGTTTCATGTCTTCTCAACAGGAATTTGATACAATAGATTTGTATCTTCCAAGGACGATGTTGTACAATAGTTTCACGTCTTCTCAAGCAGGAACTTGTACAATAGATTTGTATCTTCCCAAGGACGATGTTGTACAAGCTTCATGCTTTTATGTCTATCTTCCCAAGGACGATGTTGCAGGAACTTTGTACAATAGATTTGTATCTTCCCAAGGACGATGTTGTACAATAGTATCATGTCTTCTCAAGCAGGAACTGGTACAATAGATTTGTATCTTCCAAGATTTGTACAATAGCTTCATGTCTTCCAGGAAAGTTTAATAGGTTTGTATCTTCCCAAGGAAGATGTTTAATATCATGTCTTCTCAAGCAGGAAGTTGTACAACAGATTTGTATAGTTTCCCAAGGACGATGTTGTACAATAGTTTCATGTCTTTCTCAAGCAGGGTTGTATAATAGATTTGTATCTTCCAAGGAAGATGTACAATAGTTTCATGTCTTCTCAAGCAGGAACTTGTACAATAGATTTGTATCTTCCCAAGGACGATGTTGTACAATAGTTTCATGTCTTCCGAAGCAGGAAGTTGTACAATAGATTTGTATCTTCAAGGACGATGTTGTACAATAGTTTCATGTCAAGCAGGAACTTGTAAAAATAGATTTGTATCTTCCGAAACGATGTTGTATTTTAATTTTCATGTCTTCCGAAGCAGGAAGTTGTACAATAGATTTGTATCTTCCCAGGAAGATGTTGTACATAATAGTTTCATGTCTTCTCAAGCAGGAACTTGTGCAATAGATTTGTATCTTCCCAAGGACGATGTTGTACAATGGTTTCATGTCTTCTTCGCAGGAAAGTTGTAATAATAGATTTGTATCTTCCCAAGGACGATGTTGTACAATAGTTTCATGTCTTCTCAAGCAGGAACTTGTACAATAGATATATCTTCCCAGGACGGTGTTTGTACAATAGTTCATGTCTTCTTAAGCAGGATTTGTACAATAGGATTTGTATCTTCCAAGGACGATGTTGTACAATAGTTTCATGTCTTCTCAAGCAGAACTTGTACAATGAGATTTGTATCTTCCCAAAGACGCTTCATGTCTTCCGAACAATAGCTTCATCTTCCGAAGCAGGGAAGTTGTACAATAGATTTGTATCTTCCCAAGGGACGATGTTGTACAATAGTTTTCATGTCTTCTCAAGCAGGAACTTGTACAATAGATTTGTATCTTCCCAAGGACGATGTTGTACAATAGTTTCATGTCTTCGAAGCAGGAAGTTGTACAATAGATTTTGTATCTTCCCAAGGACGATGTTATACAATAGTTCATCTTCAAGCAGGAACCAATAGATTTGTACGACGATGTTGTACAATAGTTTCATGTCTTCCGAAGCAGTGAAGTTGTACAATAGATTTGTATCTTCAAAGACAAAGATGCAGGAAGTTGTACAATCGATTTGTATCTTCCCAAGGACGATGTTATAGTTTCATGTCTTCTCAAGCAGGAACTTGCGGCTAATAGATTTTATATCTTCCCAAGGACGATGTTGCACAATAGTTTCATGTCTTCTCAAGCAGGAACTTGTACTAATAGATTTTGTATCTTAAGGACGATGTTGTACAATAGTTTCATGTCTTCCAAGCAGGAACTTGTACAATAGATTTATATCTTCCCAAGGGACGATGTTGTACAATAGTTTCATGTCTTCTCAAGCAGGAAGTTGTACAATAGATTTGTATCTTCCCAAGGACGATGTTGTACAATAGTTTCATGTCTTCTCAAGCAGCCAAAGTTTTGTACAAGGAACGTACAATAGATTTGTAGACGATGTTAAAAATAATAGTTTCATGTCTTCTCAAGCAGGGAAGTTGACAATAGGATTTACAAATCATGTCTTCATGCAATAATAGATTTGTATTCTCCCTTCGATGTTGAAGCAGGAAGCAGGCACAATAGATTTGTATCTTCCCAAGGACGATGTTGTACAATAGTTTTCATGTCTTCTCAAGCAGGAACTTGTACAATAGATTTGTATCTTCCCAAGGACGATGTTGTACAATAGCCATATCTTCCGAAGCAGGAACTGGCACAATAGATTTGTATCTTCCCAAGGACGATGCGATTTAATGTTTGTCTTCTTCTCAAGCAGGAACTTGTACAATGATTTGTATTTTCCCAAGGACGATGTTGTACAATAGTTTCATGTCTTCAAGCAGGAACTTGGACAATAGATTTGTATCTTCAAAGACGATGTTGTACAATAGATTTCATGTCTTCTCAAGCAGGAACTTGTACAATAGATTTGTATATCTTCCCAAGGACGATGTTGTACAATAGTTTCATGTCTTCAAGCAGGAACTTGTACAATAGATTTGTATCTTCCCAAGGACAATGCTGTACAATAACCATGTCTTCCGAAGCAGGGAATTTGTACAATAGATTTGTATCTTCCCAAGGACGATGTTGCGGTTAACAGCTTCATGTCTTCCGAAGCAGGAAGATTTGTATCTTCCAAGGACGATGTTGTACAATAGCTTATTGTCTTCCACAAGCAGGAAGTTGTGCAATAGATTCGTATCTTCCTTAAAGAAAAATACCTTCATGTCTTCTCAAGTTGGAACTTGTACAATAGATTTTGTATCTTCCCAAGGACGATGTTGTACAATAGTTTCATGTCTTCTCAAGCAGGAACTTGCAATAGATTTTGTATCTTCCAAAGACGATGTTGTACAATAGTTTCATGTCTTCATCAAGCAGGAACTGTACAATAGATTTTATCTTCCCAAGGACGATGTTGTACAATAATAGTCTTTTCATGATTTGTATTCAAGGACGACTTGTACAATAGTTTCATGTCTTTGTATTTAATAGATTTGTATCTTCCAAAGGACGATGTTGTACAATAGTTTCATGTCTTCTCAAGCAGGAAGTTGTACAATAGATTTGTATCTTCCCAAGGACGATGTTGTACAATAGTTCATGTCTTTCAAGCAGGAACTTGTACAATAGATTTGTATCTTCCTTAAAGGACGATGTTGTACAATAGTTTCATGTCTTCTCAAGCAGGAAGTTGTACAATAGATTTGTATCTTCCCAAGGAAGATGTTACAATAGTTTCATGTCTTCTCAAGCAGGAAGTACAATAGATTTGTATCTTCAAAGATTTGCAATGTTGTACAATAAGCTTCATGTCTTCTCAAGCAGGAAGTTTACAATGATTTATCTTCCCAAGGACGATGTTGTACAATAGTTTCATGTCTTCTCAAGCAGGAACTTTGTAAAATAGATGTTTGTATCTTCCAAGGACGATGTTGCGACGAGATGTTAGTTTTTCATGTCTTCTCAGCAGGAACTTGTACAATAGATTTGTATCTTCCAAAGACGATGTTGCCAACAGCTTAATATCTTCCGAAGCAGGAAGTTGTGTCAATAGATTTGTATCTTCCCAAGGACGATGTTGTACAATAGTTTCATGTCTTTCAAGCAGGGAATAGATTTGGCCAGGACGATGTTGTACAATAGTTCCCAAGCAGGACTTGTGCAATTTTGTACTTCAAAGACGATGTTTCATGTCTTCCAAGCAGGAAGTCAGGCCAATAGATTTGTATCTTCCTAAAGGACGATGTTGTACAATGTCTTCTCAAGCAGAACTTTCAATGTATTTCTCAAGGACGATAGGAAGTTTATGTCTTCAAGCAGGAATACAATAGATTTGTATCTTCCCAGGACGATGTTGTACAATAGTTTCATGTCTTCTCAAGCAGGGAAGTTGTTTAATAGATTTGTATCTTCCCAAAGACGATGTTAACAATAGATTCATATCTTCAAGCAGGAACTTGTACAATAGATTTGTATCTTCCCAAGGAAAATGTTGTACAATAGTTTCATGTCTTCTCAAGCAGGAACTTGTACAATAGATTTGTATCTTCCAAGGACGATGTTGTACAATAGTTTCATGTCTTCTCAAGCAGGAACTTGTACAATAGATTTGTATCTTCCCAAGGACGATGTTGTACAATAAGTTTCATGTCTTTCAAGCAGGAACTTGTACAATAGATTTGTATCTTCCCAAGGACGATGTTGTACAATAGGTTCATGTCTTCTCAAAGCAGGAAGTACAATAGATTTTTAGACGACAATAGATTTGTATCTTCCCAAAAGATGTTGTACAATAGTTTTGTACACGATAGTATTTTCCCAAGGAGGAAGTTACAATAGTTTCATGTCCGGAAGACGAGGAACTTTGTACGCAATAGATTTTTATCTTCCAAGGACGATGTTTGTACAATAGTTTCATATGTCTTCTCAAGCAGGAACACAATAGATTTATATCTTCCCAAGGACGATGTTGTACAATAGTTTCATGTCTTCTCAGGAACTTGTACAATAGATTTGTATCTTCCCAAAGACGATGTTGTACAATAGTCTTCTTCATTTGTATCTTCAAAGACGATGTTGTACAATAATTTCCTTCTGAACGAAGTTGTACAATAGATTTGTATCTTCCCAAGGACGATGTTGTACAATGTTTCATGTCTTCGCCAAGCAGAACTTGTACAATAGATTTGTATCTTCCCAGGACGTTGTACGATATCTTTCCCAGGATAGTTTACAATATCGCCTCTTCAAGCAGGAACTGGTACAATAGATTTGTATCTTCCTGAAGGACGATGTTGTACAATAAGTTTCATGTCTTCAAGCAGGAAGTTTGTACAATAAGATTTGTATCTTCCCAAGGACGATGTTATTACAACAGCTTCGTGTCTTCTCAAGCAGGAACTTGTACAATAGATTTGTATCTTCCCAAGGAAAATGTTGTACAATAGCGTTTTCATGTCTTCTCTGGAACTTGTACAATAGATTTGTATCTTCCAAGGACAATGTTGTACAATAGTTTCATGTCTTCCGAAGCAGGAAGTTGTACAATAGATTTGTATATCTTCAAGGACGATGTTGTACAATAGTTTCATGTCTTAACATATAAAGATTTATATCTTCCCAAGGAATGTTGTAGTTTCAATTGTCTTAGATTTGTATCTTCTTCAAGGAAAATGTTGTACAATAGTTTCATGTCTTCTCCAAGCTGGAACTTGTACGATTTAATAGATTGTTATCTTCTGAAAAAGACAATGTTTTAACAGTTTCATATCTTCTCCGAAGGAGGAAGTTGTACAATAGTTTTGTCTTCCTGAAGAACTTGTACAATAGATTTATGGCTTTAGTTTCGATGTCTCTCAATCTTCAGGAAATTTCTACAAATAGATTTTATCTTCCCAAGGACGATGTTGTACAATAGTTTCATGTCTTCAAAAAGGAACTTGTACAATAGATTTGTATCTTCCAAAAGATACAGATGTTGCCTCCTACAATAGTTGTACATGTCTTCTCAAGCAGGAATTTGTACAATAGATTTGTATCTTCCCAAGGACGATGTTGTACAATAGTTTCATGTCTTCTCAAGCGGGAACATGCAATAGATTTGTATCTTCCCAAGGACGATGTTGTACAATAGTTTCATGTCTTCTCAAGCAGGAACTTGTACAATAATTTGTATCTTCCCAAGGACGATGTTGTACAATAGTTTCATGTCTTCTCAAGCAGGAACTTGTACAACACATTTTGTATCTTCCCAAGGACGATGTTGTACAATAGTTTCATGTCTTCTCAAGCAGGAACTTGTACAATAGATTTAATATCTTCCCAAGGACGATGTTGTACAATAGTTTCATGTCTTTCTCAAGCAGGAACTTGTACAATAGATTTGTATCTTTCCCAGGACAATGTTGTACAATAGTTTCATGTCTTCCTCAAGCGGAACTTGTACAATAGATTTATATCTTCCCAAAGACGATGTTGTACAATAGTTTCATGTCTTCTCAGCGGAACTTGTACCAGCTAGATTTTATATCTTCCCAAAGACGATGTTGCTTCACCAATAGTTTCATGTCTTCTCAAGCAGGAACTTGTACAATGGATTTATATCTTCCCAAGGAAGATGTTAGCTGTGGTTCATGTCTTCTCAAGCAGGAACTTGTACAATAGATTTATATCTTCAAGGACGATGTTGTACAATAATTTCCGCATCTTCTCAAAGCAGGAACTTGTACAATAGATTTGTATCTTCCCAGGACGATGTTGTACAATACCTTCATGTCTTCTCAAGCAGGGAAGTTGTACCCAAGATTTGTATCTTCCCAAGGACGATGTTCTACAATAGTTTTCATGTCTTCTCAAGCAGGAACTTTACAGATTTGTATCTTCCCAAGGACGATGTTCTAATAGTTTCATGTCTTCTCAAGCAGGAACTTGTATCTTCCCAATAGATTTGTATCTTCTCGAACCAAGGACGATGTTGTACAATAGTTTCATGTCTTCTCAAGCAGGAACTTGTACAATGGATTTGTATCTTCCAAGGACGATGTTATACAACAGTTTTCATGTCTTCTCAAGCAGGAACTTGTACAATAGATTTGTATCTTCCCGAGGACGATGTTGACACAATAGTTTCATGTCTTCTCAAGCAGGAACTTGTACAATAGATTTGTATCTTTCCAAGGACGATGTTGTTTACAATGGGTTTTTCATGTCTTCTCAAGGTGAACTTTGCACCAATAGATTTGTATCTTCCTTAAAGACGATGTTAAACAATGTTTCATGTCTTCTCAAGCAGGAAGTTGTACAATCCCCAAGGAAGATGTTTTGTATCTTCCTCAAGGAACTTGTAATAGGATTTGTTGTGGCAAACCAATAGTTTCATGTCTTCTCAAGCAGGAAGTTGGAGGAGTTGTTTACAATAGATTTATATCTTCCCAAAGACGACGATGTTGTACAAAGATTTGTATTTCCATGTCTTCTCAAGCAGGAACTTGTACAATAGATTTGTATCTTCCCAAGGACGATGTTGTGTACAATAGTTTAATGTCTTCTCAAGCAGGGTGGTACAATAGATTTGTATCTTCCAAGGACGATGCTGTACAATAGTTTCATGTCTTCTCCAAGCAGGAAGTTGTACAATAGATTTGTATCTTCCCAAAGGACGATGTTGTACAATAGTTTCATGTCTTCTCAAGCAGGAACTTGTACAATAGATTTGTATCTTCCCAAGGACGATGTTGTACAATAGTTTCATGTCTTCTCAAGCAGGAACTTGTACAATAGATTTGTATCTTCCCAAGGAAGATGTTGTACAATAGTTTCATGTCTTCTCAAGCAGGAACTTGTACAATAGATTTGTATCTTCCCAAGGACGATGTTGTACAATAGTTTCATGTCTTCTCAAGCAGGAACTTGTACAATAGATTTATATCTTCAAAGACGATGTTGTACAATAGTTTCATGTCTTCTCAAGCAGGAACTTGTACAATAGATTTGTATCTTCCTGCTGACGATGTTGTACAATAGTTTCATATCTTCTCAAGGGAACTTGTACAATAGATTTGTATCTTCCCAAGGACGATGTTGTACAATAGGTCTTCTCAAGCAGGGAACTTGTACAATAGATTTGTATCTTCCAAGGACGATGTTGTACAATAGTTTCATGTCTTCTCAAGCAGGAACTTGTACAATAGATTTATATATGTCTTCTCAAGCAGGAACTTGTACAATGAATTTGTATCTTCCCCAGGACGATGTTGTACAATAATTTCATGTCTTCTCAAAGGATTTGTTGCAATGGTTGTATCTTCCAAGGACGATGTTGTACAATGGTTCATGTCTTCTCAGCAGACTTACAATAGATTTGTATCTTCCCAAAGGACGATTTGTACAATAGTTTCATGTCTTCTCAAGCAGGAACTTGTACAATAGATTTGTATCTTCCCCAAGGAAGATGTTGTACAATAGTTTCATGTCTTCTCAAGCAGGAACTTGTACAATAGGACATTTACAATGTTTATCTTTCCCAAGGACGATGTTGTACAATAGTTTCATGTCTTCTCAAGCAGGGAACTTGTACAATAGATTTGTATCTTCCAAAGGACGATGTTGTACAATAGTTTCATGTCTTCTCAACGGGAACTTGTACCAATAATTTGTATCTTCCCAAGGACGATGTTGTACAATAGTTCATGTCTTCTCAAGCAGGAACTTGTACAATGTTATATCTTCCCAGGACGATGTTCTACAATAGTTTCATGTCTTCTCAAGCAGGAACTTGTACAATAGATTTTATCTTCCAAGGAAGATGTTGTACAATAGTTTCATGTCTTCTCAAGCAGGAACTTGTACAATGGGTTGTATCTTCCAAAGACGATGTTGTACAATAGTTTTGTACAAATAGTTTGTACCAATGATCTTCTCAAGAGATGTTGGAACTTGTACAAGCAAATTTTATCTTCCCAAGGACGATGTTGTACAATAGTTTCATGTCTTCTCAAGCAAGACTTGTACAATAATTTTGTATCTTCCCAAAGACGATGTTGTACAATAGTTTCATGTCTTCTCAAGCAGGAACTTGTACAATAGATTTAACAAGGACGATGTTGTACAATAGTTTCAATCAAGCGGGAACTGCAATAGATTTGTATCTTCCCAAGGACGATGTTGTACAATGGTTTCATGTCTTCTCAAGCAGGAACTTGTACAATAGATTTGTATCTTCCCAAGGAAGATGTTGTACAAGGTTTCATGTCTTCTCAAGCAGGAATGCAGTACAATAATATCTTCAAGGACGATGTTGTACAATAGTTTCATGTCTTCTCAAGCAGGAACTTGTACAATAGATTTATATCTTCAAGGGACGATGTTGTACAATAGTTTCATGTCTTTCTCAAGCAGGAACTTGTACAATAGATTTATATCTTTGTTCTACAATATCTTCCCGAGGAAGTACAATAGATTTATATCTTCCCAAGGACGATGTTGTACAATAGTTTCATGTCTTCTCAAGCAGGAACTTGTACAATAGATTTGTATCTTCCCAAGGAAGATGTTGTACAATAGTTTCATGTCTTCTCTCAATAAGTATCTTCAAGGGAACAATAGTTGTATGTCTTCTCAACAATAGATTTTATATCTTCCCAAGGACGATGTTGTACAATAGTTTCATGTCTTCTCAAGCAGGAACTTGTACAATAGATTTAATATCTTCCCAAGGACGATGTTGTACAATAGTTTTCATGTCTTCTCAAGCAGGAACTTGTACAATAGATTTGTATCTTCCCAAGGACGATGTTGTACAATAGTTTCATGTCTTCTCAAGCAGGAACTTGTACAATAGATTTGTATCTTCCCAAAGGAAGATGTTGTACAATAGTTTCATGTCTTCTCAAGCAGGAACTTGTACAATAGATTTTATCTTCAAGGAAGATGTTGTACAATAGTTTCATGTCTTCTCAAACAGGAACTTGTACAATGATTTATCTTCCAAGGACGATGTTTACAATAGTTCATGTCTTCTCAAGCAGGAACTTGTGCAATAGATTTATATCTTCCCAAGGACGATGTTGTACAATAGTTTCATGTCTTCTCAAGCAGGAACTTGTACAATAGATTTTATATCTTCCCAAGGACGATGTTGTACAATAGTTTCATGTCTTCTCAAGCAGGAACTTGTACAATAGATTTATATCTTCCCAAGGACGATGTTGTACAATAGTTTCATGTCTTCTCAAGCAGGAACTTGTACAATAGATTTGTATCTTCCCAAGGACGATGTTCTACAATAGTTTCATGTCTTCTCAAGCAGGAACTTGTACAATGATTTGTATCTTCCCAAAAGATGTTGTACAATAGTTTCATGTCTTCTCAAGCAGGAACTTGTACAATAGATTTATATCTTCCCAAGGAAGATGTTGTACAATAGTTTCATGTCTTCTCAAAGCAGGAGGATACAATAGATTTGCTTCATATCTTCCCAAAGGACGATGTTGTACAATAGTTTCAATGGTTCATGTCTTCTCAAGCAGGAACTTGTACAATAGATTGTATCTTCCCAAGGACGATGTTGTACAATAGTTTCATGTCTTCTCAAGCAGGAACTTGTACAATAGATTTGTATCTTCCCAAGGACGATGTTGTACAATAGCTTCATGTCTTCTCAAGCAGGGAACTTGTACAATTATGTCTTCCCAAAGGACAATAGATGTTTACAATAGTTTCTGTCTTCCAAAGGAACTTACGATCTTCCCAAGGACGATGTTGTACAGTTTCATGTCTTCTCAAGCAGGAACTTGTACAATAATTTGTATCTTCCCAAAGACGATGTTGTACAATAGTTTCATGTCTTCTCAAGGGAACTTGTACAATAGATTTGTATCTTCCCAAGGACGATGTTGTACAATAGTTTCATGTCTTCTCAAGCAGGAACTTTAAAATAGATTTGTACAAAGACGATGTTACAATAGCTTCATGTCTTCGAAAGGAAGTTGTACAATAGATTTTATCTTCCCAAGGAAGATGTTTCATGTCTTCTTCAAGCAGGAACTTGTACAATAGATTTGTATCTTCCCAAGGACGATGTTGTGCAATAGTTTCATGTCTTCTCAAGCAGGAAGTTGTACAATAGATTTATCTTCCCAAGGAAGATGTTGTAATAGTTTCATGTCTTCTCAAGCAGAACTTGTACAATAGATTTTATATCTTCCCAAGGACGATGTTGTACAATAGTTTCATGTCTTCTCAAGCAGGAACTTGTACAATAGATTTGTATCTTCCCAAGGAAGATGTTGTACAATAGTTTCATGTCTTCTCAAGCAGGAACTTGTACAATAGATTTGTATCTTTCCAAGGACGATGTTGTACAATCTTCCATGTCTTCTCAGCAGGAAGTTGTACAATGATTTTATCTTCCCAAGGACGATGTTGTACAATAGTTTCATGTCTTCTCAAGCAGGAACTTGTACAATAGATTTGTATCTTCCCAAGGACGATGTTGTACAATAGTTTCATGTCTTCTCAAGCAGGAACTTGTACAATATAATTTGTATCTTCCCAAGGACGATGTTGTACAATAGTTTCATGTCTTCTCAAGCAGGAACTTGTACAATAGATTTGTATCTTCCCAGGACGGACAATAGTTTCATGTCTTCTCAAAGGGAACTTGTACAATAGATTTATATCTTCCGGGACGATGTTGTACAATAGTTTCATGTCTTCTCAAGCGTTGTGGCCAATAGATTTGTATCTTCCCAAGGACGATGTTGTACAATAGTTTCATGTCTTCTCAAGCAGGAACTTGTACAATAGATTTATATCTTCCCAAAGGACGATGTTGTACAATAGTTTCATGTCTTCTCAATAGTTTCATGTCTTCTCAAGCAGGAACTTGTACAATAGATTTGTATCTTCCCAAAGGACGATGTTTACATGTTTCTTCTTCCAAGCAGGAAGATGATTTGTATCTTCCAAGGACGATGTTTACAATAGTTTCATGTCTTCGAAGCAGGAAGTTGTACAATAGATTTTATATCTTCCAGGACGATGTTGTACAATAGTTTTCATGTCTTCTCAAGCAGGAACTTGTACATTTGTATCTTCCCAAGGACGATTTGTACAATAGTTTCATCTTCTCAAGCCCAATCGATTTTGTATCTTCCCAAAGACGATGTTGTACAATAGTTTCATGTCTTCTCAAGCAGGAACTTGTACAATAGATTTGTATCTTTCCCAAGGACGATGTTGTACAATAGCTTCATGTCTTCTCAAGCAGGAACTTGTACAATAGATTTGTATCTTCCAAGGACGATGTTGTACAATAGTTTCATGTCTTCTCAAGCAGGAACTTGTACAATAGATTTATATCTTAAGGACGATGTTGTACAAGGACGATGTTGTACAATATTTAATATCTTCCCAAGGACGATGTCTTCATATCTTCAAGCAGGAAGTTGTACAATAGATTTGTATCTTCCCCAAGGACGATGTTGTACAATAGTTCATGTCTTCTCAAGCAGGAACTTGTACAATAGATTTGTATCTTCCCAAAGACGATGTTGTACAATAGCTTCATGTCTTCTCAAGCAGGAAGATGTACAATAATTTGTATCTTCCCAAGGACGATGTTGTACAATAGTTTCATGTCTTCTCAAGCAGGAACTTGTACAATAGATTTGTATCTTCCCAAGGACGATGTTGTACAATAGTTTTATGTCTTCTCAAGCAGGAACTTGTACAATAGATTTATATCTTCCCAAGGACGGTGTTGTACAATAGTTTCATGTCTTCTCAAGCAGGAAGTTGTACAATAGATTTGTATCTTCCCAAGGACGATGTTGTACAATAGTTTCATGTCTTCTCAAGCAGGAACTTGTACAATAGATTTGTATCTTCCCAAAGACGATGTTGTACAATAGCTTCATGTCTTCCGAAGCAGGAAGTTGTACAATAGATTTGTATCTTCCCAAGGACGATGTTGTACAATAGTTTCATGTCTTCTCAAGCAGGAACTTGTACAATAGATTTGTATCTTCCCAAGGACGATGTTGTACAATAGTTTCATGTCTTCTCAAGCAGGAACTTGTACAATAGATTTGTATCTTCCCAAGGACGATGTTGTACAATAGTTTCATGTCTTCTCAAGCAGGAACTTGTACAATAGATTTGTATCTTCCCAAAGACGATGTTGTACAATAGTTTCATGTCTTCTCAAGCAGGAACTTGTACAATAGATTTGTATCTTCCCAAGGACGATGTTGTACAATAGTTTCATGTCTTCTCAAGGAGGAATTTGTATCTTCCAAGGACGATGTTTGTATCTTCCCAAAGGACGATGTTGTACAATAGTTTCATGTCTTCTCAAGCAGGAACTTGTACAATAGATTTTATCTTCCCAAAGGACGATGTTGTACATGTCTTCCGAAGCAGGAAGTTTCATGTCTTCCCAAGGAAGATGTTGTACAATAGTTTCATGTCTTCTCAAGCAGGAACTTGTACAATAGATTTGTATCTTCCCAAGGACGATGTTGTACAATAGTTTCATGTCTTTCTCAAGCAGGAACTTGTACAATAGATTTGTATCTTCGGAAGTTGTACAAGGACGATGTTGTACAATAGTTTCATGTCTTCTCAAAGGAACTTGTACAATAGATTTGTATCTTCCCCAAAGACGATGTTGTACAATAGTTTCATGTCTTCTCAAGCAGGAACTTGTACAATAGATTTGTATCTTCCCAAGGACGATGTTGTACAATAGTTTCATGTCTTCTCAAGCAGGAACTTGTACAATAGATTTGTATCTTCCCCAGGACGATGTTGTACAATAGTTTCATGTCTTCTCAAGCAGGAAGTTGTACAATAGATTTGTATCTTCCCAAGGACGATGTTGTACAATAGTTTTCATGTCTTCTCAAGCAGGAAGTTGTACAATAGATTTTATATCTTCAAGGACGATGTTGTACAATAGTTTCATGTCTTCTCAAGCAGGAACTTGTACAATAGATTTGTATCTTCCCAAAGACGATGTTGTACAATAGCTTCATGTCTTCTCAAGCAGGAAATTTGTATCTTCCCAAGGACGATGTTGTACAATAGTTTCATGTCTTCTCAAGCAGGAACTTGTACAATGATTTGTATCTTCCCAAAGACGATGTTGTACCAATAGTTTCATGTCTTCAAGCAGGAAGATTTTGTACAATAGATTTGTACAATAGATTTATCTTCCAAGGACGATGTTGTACAATAGTTTCATGTCTTCTCAAGCAGGAAGTTGTACAATAGATTTTATACAATTCATGTCTTCTCAAGCAGGAACGTACAATGATTTGTATCTTCCAAAGAAGATGTTGTACAATAGTCTTCCCAAGGACAAGGAACTTGTCAATAGTTTCATGTCTTCTCAAAGACGATGTTGTACAATAGCATGTCTTCTCAAGGATTTGTATCTTCCCAAGGACGATGTTGAGTTTCATGTCTTCCTCAAGGAACTTGTACAATAGATTTGTATCTTCCCAAGGACGATGTTGTACAATAGTTTCATGTCTTCTCAAGCAGGAACTTGTACAATAGATTTGTATCTTCCCAAGGACGATGTTGTACAATAGTTTCATGTCTTCTTCAAGCAGGAAGTTGTACAATAGATTTGTATCTTCCAAAGACGATGTTGTACAATAGTTTCATGTCTTCTCAAGCAGGAAGTTGTACAATAGATTTGTATCTTCCCAAGGACGATGTTGTACAATAGTTTCATGTCTTCTCAAGCAGGAACTTGTACAATAGATTTGTATCTTTCAAGGACGATGTTGTACAATAGTTTCATGTCTTCTCAAGCAGGAACTTGTACAATAGATTTGTATCTTCCCAAGGACGATGTTGTACAATAGTTTCATGTCTTCTCAAGCAGGAAGTTGTACAATAGATTTGTATCTTCCCAAGGACGATGTTGTACAATAGTTTCATGTCTTCTCAAGCAGGAACTTGTACAATAGATTTAATATCTTCCCAAGGACGATGTTGTACAATACAGTTTCATGTCTTCTCAAGCAGGAACTTGTACAATAGATTTGTATCTTCCCAAGGACGGTGTTGTACAATAGTTTCATGTCTTCTCAAGCAGGAAGTTGTACAATAGATTTATATCTTCCCAAGGACGATGTTGTACAATAGTTTCATGTCTTCTCAAGCAGGAACTTGTACAATAGATTTGTATCTTCCCAAAGGACGACGATGTTGTACAATAGTATTTCATGTCTTGTCTTCCGAAGCAGGAAGTTGTACAATAGATTTGTATCTTCCCAAGGACGATGTTGTACAATAGTTTCATGTCTTCTCAAGCAGGAACTTGTACAATAGATTTGTATCTTCCCAAGGACGGTGTTGTACAATAGTTTCATGTCTTCTCAAGCAGGAACTTGTACAATAAATTTATATCTTCCCAAGGACGATGTTGTACAATAGTTTCATGTCTTCTCAAGCAGGAACTTGTACAATAGATTTATATCTTCCCAAGGACGATGTTGTACAATAGTTTTCATGTCTTCTCAAGCAGGAACTTGTACAATAGATTTGTATCTTCCCAAGGACGATGTTGTACAATAGTTTCATGTCTTCTCAAGCAGGAACTTGTACAATAGATTTGTATCTTCCCAAGGACGATGTTACAATAGTTTCATGTCTTCTCAAGCAGGAACTTGTACAATAGATTTATATCTTCCCAAGGGACGATGTTTTGTCTTACAATAGTTTTGTTGTACAATGTCTTCTTCAAGCAGGAACTTGTACAATAGATTTGTATCTTCCCAAGGACGATGTTGTACAATAGTTTCATGTCTTCTCAAGCAGGAACTTGTACAATAGATTTGTATCTTCCCAAGGACGATGTTGTACAATAGTTTCATGTCTTCTCAAGCAGGAACTTGTACAATAGATTTGTATCTTCCCAAGGACGATGTTGTACAATAGTTTCATGTCTTCCTCAAGCAGGAACTTGTACAATAGATTTGTATCTTCCCAAAGGACGATGTTTGTACAATAGTTTCATGTCTTCTCAAACAGGAAGTTGTACAATGATTTTATCTTCCCAAGGACGATGTTGTACAATAGTTTCATGTCTTCTCAAGCAGGAACTTGTACAATAGATTTGTATCTTCCCAAGGACGATGTTGTACAATAGTTTCATGTCTTCTCAAGCAGGAACTTGTACAATAGATTTGTATCTTCCCAAGGACGATGTTGTACAATAGTTTCATGTCTTCTCAAGCAGGAAGTTGTACAATAGATTTGTATCTTCCCAAAGGACGATGTTGTACAATAGTTTCATGTCTTCTCAAGCAGGAACTTGTACAATAGATTTGTATCTTCCCAAGGACGATGTTGTACAATAGTTTCATGTCTTCTCAAGCAGGAACTTGTACAATAGATTTGTATCTTCCCAAGGACGATGTTGTACAATAGTTTCATGTCTTCAGGAACTTGTACAATAATTTATATCTTCCCAAAGGAATGTTGTACAATAGTTTCATGTCTTCTTAAGCAGGAAGTTGTACAATAGATTTGTATCTTCCCAAGGACGATGTTGTACAATAGTTTCATGTCTTCTCAAGCAGGAACTTGTACAATAGATTTATATCTTCCCAAGGACGATGTTGTACAATAGTTTCATGTCTTTCAAGCAGGAAGTTGTACAATAGATTTGTATCTTTCCCAAGGAAGATGTTGTACAATAGTTTCATGTCTTCTCAAGCAGGAACTTGTACAATAGATTTGTATCTTCCCAAGGACGATGTTGTACAATAGTTTCATGTCTTCTCAAGCAGGAACTTGTACAATAGATTTGTATCTTCCCAAGGACGATGTTGTACAATAGTTTCATGTCTTCTCAAGCAGGAAGTTGTACAATAGATTTGTATCTTCCCAAGGACGATGTTGTACAATAGTTTCATGTCTTCTCAAGCAGGAACTTGTACAATAGATTTGTATCTTCCCAAGGACGATGTTGTACAATAGTTTCATGTCTTCTCAAGCAGGAACTTGTACAATAGATTTGTATCTTCCCAAGGACGATGTTGTACAATAGTTTCATGTCTTCCGAAGCAGGAAGTTGTACAATAGATTTGTATCTTCCCAAGGACGATGTTGTACAATAGCTTCATGTCTTCTCAAGCAGGAACTTGTACAATAGATTTGTATCTTCCCAAGGACGATGTTGTACAATAGTTTCAATATGTCTTCTCAAGCAGGAACTTGTACAATAGATTTGTATCTTCCCAAGGACGATGTTGTACAATAGTTTCATGTCTTCTCAAGCAGGAACTTGTACAATAGATTTGTATCTTCCCAAGGACGATGTTGTACAATAGTTTCATGTCTTCTCAAGCAGGAAGTTGTACAATAGATTTGTATCTTCCCAAGGAAGATGTTGTACAATAGTTTCATGTCTTCTCAAGCAGGAACTTGTACAATAGATTTGTATCTTCCCAAAGACGATGTTGTACAATAGTTTCATGTCTTCCCAAGCGAGGAAGTTGTCCCGAAGCAATAGATTTATATCTTCCCAAAGGACGATGTTGTACAAATCATGTCTTCTTTCATTTGTATCTTCAAGGACGATGTTGTACAAAGCAGGAACTTGTACAATAGATTTGTATCTTCCCAAGGACGATGTTGTACAATAGTTTCATGTCTTTCAAGCAGGAAGTTGTACAATAGATTTGTATCTTCCCAAGGACGATGTTGTACAATAGTTTCATGTCTTCTCAAGCAGGAACTTGCAATAGATTTGTATCTTCCCAAGGACGATGTTGTACAATAGTTTCATGTCTTCTCAAGCAGGAACTTGTACAATAGATTTGTATCTTCCCAAAGACGATGTTGTACAATAGTTTCATGTCTTCCAAGCAGGACGTTGTACAATAGATTTGTATCTTCCCAAGGACGATGTTGTACAATAGTTTCATGTCTTCTCAAGCAGGAACTTGTACAATAGATTTGTATCTTCCAAGGACGATGTTGTACAATAGTTTCATGTCTTCTCAAGCAGGAAGTTGTACAATAGATTTGTATCTTCCCAAGGACGATGTTGTACAATAGTTTCATGTCTTCTCAAGCAGGAAGTTGTACAATAGATTTGTATCTTCCAAGGACGATGTTGTACAATAGTTTCATGTCTTTCTCAAGCAGGAACTTGTACAATAGATTTGTATCTTCCCAAGGACGATGTTGTACAATAGTTTCATGTCTTCTCAAGCAGGAAGTTGTACAATAGATTTGTATCTTCCCAAGGACGATGTTGTACAATAGTTTCATGTCTTCTCAAGCAGGAACTTGTACAATAGATTTGTATCTTCCCAAGGACGATGTTGTACAATAGTTTCATGTCTTCTCAAGCAGGAAGTTGTACAATAGATTTATATTTCATGTCTTCCAAGTTGGAACTTGGACAATGATTTTACAACGATGTTTCATGTCTTCTCAAGCAGGAACTTGTACAATAGATTTGTATCTTCCCAAGGACGATGTTGTACAATAGTTTCATGTCTTCTCAAGCAGGAAGTTGTACAATAGATTTGTATCTTCCCAAGGACGATGTTGACAATGTTTCATGTCTTTCAAGTAGGAAGCAGGAATTTGTACAATACGATTTGTACAATCTTCCAAGAAGATGTTTGTACAATAATATATCTTCTTCTCAAGCAGGAAGTTGTACAATAGATTTGTATCTTCCCAAGGACGATGTTGTACAATAGTTTCATGTCTTCTCAAGCAGGAACTTGTACAATAGATTTATATCTTCCCAAGGACGATGTTGTACGTACAATAGTTTCATGTCTTCTCAAGCAGGAACTTGTACAATAGATTTGTATCTTCCCAAGGACGATGTTGTACAATAAGTTTCATGTCTTCTCAAGCAGGAAGTTGTACAATAGATTTTATCTTCCCAAGGACGATGTTGTACAATAGTTTCATGTCTTCTCAAGCAGGAACTTGTACAATAGATTTGTATCTTCCCAAGGACGATGTTGACAATAGTTTCATGTCTTCTCAAGCAGGAACTTTCAATAGATTTGTATCTTCCCAAAGACGATGTTGCAGCTTCATGGGAAGTTGTACAATAGATTTGTATCTTCCCAAGGACGATGTTGTACAATAGTTTCATGTCTTCTCAAGCAGGAACTTTGTACAATAGATTTGTATCTTCCCAAGGACGATGTTGTACAATAGTTTCATGTCTTCTCAAGCAGGAACTTGTACAATAGATTTTATCTTCCCAAGGAAGATGTTGTACAATAGTTTCATGTCTTCCGAAGCAGGAAGTTGTACAATAGATTTGTATCTTCCCAAGGACGATGTTGTACAATAGTTTCATGACAAGCAGGAACTTGTACAATAGATTTGTATCTTGATGTTGTACAATAGTTTCATGTCTTCTCAAGCAGGAACTTGTACAATAGATTTGTATCTTCCCAAGGACGATGTTGTACAATAGCTTCATGTCTTCCGAAGCAGGAAGTTGTACAATAGATTTGTATCTTCCCAAGGACGATGTTGTACAATAGTTTCATGTCTTCTCAAGCAGGAACTTGTACAATAGATTTGTATCTTCCCAAGGACGATGTTGTACAATAGTTTCATGTCTTCTCAAGCAGGAAATTGTTTCATTTGTATCTTCCAAGGACGATGTTGTACAATAGTTTCATGTCTTCTCAAGCAGGAAGTTGTACAATAGATTTGTATCTTCCCAAGGACGATGTTGTACAATAGTTTCATGTCTTTCAAGCAGGAACTTGTACAATAATTTGTATCTTCCCAAGGGAAGTTTTGTCTTCCGAACAGGAAGTTGTACAATAGATTTGTATCTTCCCAAGGACGATGTTGTACAATAGTTTCATGTCTTCTCAAGCAGGAACTTGTACAATAGATTTGTATCTTCCCAAGGACGATGTTGTACAATAGTTTCATGTCTTCTCAAGCAGGAAGTTGTACAATAGATTTGTATCTTCCCAAGGACGATGTTGTACAATAGCTTCATGTCTTCTCAAGCAGGAAGTTGTACAATAAATTTGTATCTTCCCAAGGACGATGTTTACAATGTTTCATGTCTTCAAGCAGGATGTTGTACAATAGATTTATATCTTCCAAGGACGATGTTGTACAATAGTTTCATGTCTTCTCAAGCAGGAACTTGTACAATAGATTTGTATCTTCCAAAGGACGATGTTGTACAATAGTTTCATGTCTTCTCAAGCAGGAACTTGTACAATAGATTTGTATCTTCCCAAGGACGATGTTGTACAATCATGTCTTTTCATGTCTTCTCAAGACAGGATGTCTTCTCAAGCAGGAACTTGTACAATAGATTTGTATCTTCCCAAGGACGATGTTGTACAATAGTTTCATGTCTTCCGAAGCAGGACGTTGTACAATAGATTTGTATCTTCCAAAGGACGATGTTGTACAATAGTTTCATGTCTTCTCAAGCAGGAAGTTGTACAATAGATTTGTATCTTCCCAAGGACGATGTTGTACAATAGTTTCATGTTGTACAATAGATTTATATCTTCCCAAGGACGATGTTGTACAATAGTTTCATGTCTTCTCAAGCAGGAACTTGTACAATAGATTTGTATCTTCCCAAGGACGATGTTGTACAATAGTTTCATGTCTTCTCAAGCAGGAACTTGTACAATAGATTTGTATCTTCCCAAGGACGATGTTGTACAATAGTTTCATGTCTTCTCAAGCAGGAACTTGTACAATAGATTTTATATCTTCCAAGGACGATGTTGTACAATAGTTTCATGTCTTCTCAAGCAGGAACTTGTACAATAGATTTGTATCTTCCAAGGACGATGTTGTACAATAGTTTCATGTCTTCTTCAAGCAGGAAGTTGTACAATAGATTTGTATCTTCCCAAGGACGATGTTGTACAATAGTTTCATGTCTTCTCAAGCAGGAACTTGTACAATAGATTTGTATCTTCCCAAGGACGATGTTGTACAATAGTTTCATGTCTTCTCAAGCAGGAACTTGTACAATAGATTTGTATCTTCCAAGGACGATGTTGTACAATAGTTTCATGTCTTCTCAAGCGATGTTGGAATAGTTTTGTACAATAGGAATTTAGATTTTATCTTCCCAAGGACGATGTTGTACAATAGTTTCATGTCTTCTCAAGCAGGAACTTGTACAATAGATTTGTATCTTCCCAAGGACGATGTTGTACAATAGTTTCATGTCTTCAAGCAGGAACTTGTACAATAGATTTGTATCTTCCCAAGGACGATGTTGTACAATAGTTTCATGTCTTCTCAAGCAGGAAGTTGTACAATAGATTTTGTATCTTCCTTCCCAAGGACGATGTTGTACAATAGTTTCATGTCTTCTCAAGCAGGAACTTGTACAATAGATTTGTATCTTCCCAAGGACGATGTTGTACAATAGTTTCATGTCTTCTCAAGCAGGAACTTGTACAATATTTGTATCTTCCCAAGGACGATGTTGTACAATAGTTTCATGTCTTCTCAAGCAGGAACTTGTACAATAGATTTGTATCTTCCCAAGGACGATGTTGTACAATAGTTTCATGTCTTCTCAAGCAGGAATTTGATTTATCTTCCCAAGGACGATGTTGTACAATAGTTTCATGTCCAAGCAGGACGTACAATAGATTTGTATCTTCCCAGGACGATGTTGTACAATAGTTTCTTCTTCTCAAGCAGGAAGTTGTACAATAGATTTGTATCTTCCCAAGGACGATGTTGTACAATAGTTTCATGTCTTTCTCAAAGCAGGAACTTGTACAATAGATTTGTATCTTCCCAAGGAGTTTCATGTCTTCGATGTTGGAACAATAGTTTCATGTCTTCTTTACAATAGATTTGTATCTTCCCAAAGACGATGTTGTACAATAGTTTCATGTCTTCCGAAGCAGGAAGTTGTACAATGGATTTGTATCTTCCCAAGGACGATGTTGTACAATAGTTTCATGTCTTCTCAAGCAGGAACTTGTACAATAGATTTGTATCTTCCCAAAGACGACGTACAATGTTGTCTTCGAAGCAGGAAATATAGTATCTTCCCAAGGACGATGTTGTACAATAGTTTCATGTCTTCAAGCAGGAACTTGTACAATAGATTTGTATCTTCCCAAGGACGATGTTGTACAATAGCTTCATGTCTTCTCAAGCAGGAACTTGTACAATAGATTTGTATCTTCCAAGGACGATGTTGTACAATAGTTTCATGTCTTCTCAAGCAGGAAGTTGTACAATAGATTTGTATCTTCCCAAGGACGATGTTGTACAATAGTTTCATGTCTTCTCAAGCAGGAACTTTGTACAATAGATTTGTATCTTCCCAAGGACGATGTTGTACAATAGTTTTCATGTCTTCCGAAGCAGGAAGTTGAATAGATTTGTATCTTCCCAAGGACGATGTTTTGTTTCATCTTCCTCAAGCAGGAACGATGATTTGTATCTTCCCAATAGTTTCATGTCTTCTCAAGCAGGAACTTGTACAATAGATTTGTATCTTCCCAAGGACGATGTTGTACAATAGTTTCATGTCTTCCGAAGCAGGGAAGTTGTACAATAGATTTGTATCTTCCCAAGGACGATGTTGTACAATAGTTTCATGTCTTCTCAAGCAGGAACTTGTACAATAGATTTGTATCTTCCAAGGACGATGTTGTCTCAAAGTTGTACAATATTAATATCTTCCAAGGACAATAGTTTCATGTCTTTATCTTCCAAGGACGATGTTGTACCAATAGTTTGTCTTCTCAAGCAGGAAGTTGTACAATAGATTTGTATCTTCCCAAGGACGATGTTGTACAATAGTTTCATGTCTTCTCAAGCAGGAACTTGTACAATAGATTTGTATCTTCCCAAGGACGATGTTGTACAATAGTTTCATGTCTTCTCAAGCAGGAACTTGTACAATAGATTTGTATCTTCCCAAAGTCGATGTTGTACAATAGTTTCATGTCTTCTCAAGCAGGAATTTGTACAATAGATTTGTATCTTCCCAAGGACGATGTTGTACAATAGTTTCATGTCTTCTCAAGCAGGAACTTGTACAATAGATTTGTATCTTCCCAAGGACGATGTTGTACAATAGTTTCATGTCTTCAAGCAGGAACTTGTACAATAGATTTATATCTTCAAGGACGATGTTGTACAATAGTTTCATGTCTTCTCAAGCAGGAACTTGTACAATAGATTTGTATCTTCCCCAGGACGATGTTGTAGTTTCAATAGTTTCATGTCTTCTCAAGCGAGGAAGTTGTACAAGCAGGAACTTGATTTGTATCTTCCCAGGACGATGTTGTACAATAGTTTCATGTCTTCTCAAGCAGGAACTTGTACAATAGATTTGTATCTTCCCAAGGACGATGTTGTACAATAGTTTCATGTCTTCTCAAGCAGGGAACTTGTACAATAGATTTGTATCTTCCCAAGGACGATGTTGTACAATAGTTTCATGTCTTCTCAAGCAGGAAGTTGTACAATAGATTTGTATCTTCCCAAGGACGATGTTGTACAATAGTTTCATGTCTTCTCAAGCAGGAAGTTGTACAATAGATTTGTATCTTCCCAAGGACGATGTTGTACAATAGTTTCATGTCTTCTCAAGCAGGGAACTTTGTACAATAGATTTGTATCTTCCCAAGGACGATGTTGTACAATGTTTCATGTCTTCTCAAGCAGGAACTTGTACAATAGATTTGTATCTTCCCAAGGACGATGTTTACAATAGTTTCATGTCTTCTCAAGGAACTTGTACAATAGATTTGTATCTTCCCAAGGACGATGTTTCAATAGTTTCATGTCTTCTCAAGCAGGAACTTGTACAATAGATTTGTATCTTCCAAAGGACGATGTTGTACAATAGTTTCATGTCTTCTCAAGCAGGAAGTTGTACAATAGATTTGTATCTTCCCAAGGACGATGTTGTACAATAGTTTCATGTCTTCTCAAGCAGGAAGTTGTACAATAGATTTGTATCTTCCCAAAGGACGATGTTCTCAAGCAGGAACTTGTACAATAGATTTGTACAATAGTTTCAATAGTCTTCTCAAGCAGGAACTTGTACAATAGATTTGTATCTTCCAAGGACGATGTTGTACAATAGTTTCATGTCTTCTCAAGCAGGAACTTGTACAATAGATTTGTATCTTCCCAAGGACGATGTTGTACAATAGTTTCATGTCTTCTCAAGCAGGAACTTGTACAATAGATTTGTATCTTCCCAAGGACGATGTTGTACAATAGTTTCATGTCTTCTCAAGCATGAACTTGTACAATAGATTTGTATCTTCCCCAGGACGATGTTGTACAATAGTTTCATGTCTTCTCAAGCAGGAAGTTGTACAATAGATTTGTATCTTCCAAGGACGATGTTGTACAATAGTTTCATGTCTTCTCAAGCAGGAACTTGTACAATAGATTTGTATCTTCCCAAGGACGATGTTGTACAATAGTTTCATGTCTTCTCAAGCAGGAACTTGTACAATAGATTTGTATCTTCCCAAAGACGATGTTGTACAATAGTTTCATGTCTTCTCAAGCAGGAACTTGTACAATAGATTTGTATCTTCCCAAGGACGATGTTGTACAATAGTTTCATGTCTTCTCAAGCAGGAACTTGTACAATAGGAGACGATGTTGTACAATAGATTTGTATCTTCTTCCAAGGACGATGTTGTACAATAGTTTCATGTCTTCTCAAGCAGGAACTTGTACAATAGATTTGTATCTTCCCAAGGACGATGTTGTACAATAGTTTCATGTCTTCTCAAGCAGGAACTTGTACAATAGATTTGTATCTTCCCAAGGACGCTGTTGTACAATAGTTTCATGTCTTCTCAAGCAGGAAGTTGTACAATAGATTTGTATCTTCCCAAGGACGATGTTGTACAATAGTTTCATGTCTTTCAGGAACTTGTACTTCTTCCCAAGGACGATGTTGTACAATAGTTTCATGTCTTCTCAAGCAGGAACTTGTACAATCCCAAGGACGATGTTGTTTCATATCTTCCCAGGAAGTTGACAATAGATTTGTATCTTGGACGATGTTGTACAATAGTTTCATGTCTTCTCAAGCAGGAACTTGTACAATAGATTTGTATCTTCCCAAGGACGATGTTGTACAATAGTTTCATGTCTTCTCTTGTACAAAGATTTGTATCTTCCCAAGGACGATGTTGCTAATAGTTTCATGTCTTCTCAAGCATTTGTACAATAGATTTGTATCTTCCCAAGGACGATGTTGTACAATAGTTTCATGTCTTCTCAAGCAGGAACTTGTACAATAGATTCATATCTTCCCAAGGACGATGTTGTACAATAGTTTCATGTCTTCTCAAGCAGGAACTTGTACAATAGATTTGTATCTTCCCAAGGACGATGTTGTACAATAGTTTCATGTCTTCTCAAGCAGGAACTTGTACAATAGATTTGTATCTTCCCAAGGACGATGTTGTACAATAGTTTCATGTCTTTCAAGCAGGAACTTGTACAATAGATTTATATCTTCCCAGGACGATGTTGTACAATAGTTTCATGTCTTCTCAAGCAGGAACTTGTACAATAGATTTGTATCTTCCCAGGACGATGTTGTACAATATCTTCTTCCAAAGGGACGATGTTCTTCCAATATGTTTCATGTCTTCTCAAGCAGGAACTTGTACAATAGATTTGTATCTTCCCAAGGACGATGTTGTACAATAGTTTCATGTCTTCTCAAGCAGGAACTTGTACAATAGATTTGTATCTTCCCAAGGACGATGTTGTACAATAGTTTCATGTCTTCTCAAGCAGGAAGTTGTACAATAGATTTGTATCTTCCCAAGGACGATGTTGTACAATAGTTTCATGTCTTCTCAAGCAGGAACTTGTACAATAGATTTGTATCTTCCCAAGGACGATGTTGTACAATAGTTTCATGTCTTCTCAAGCAGGAACTTGTACAATAGATTTGTATCTTCCCAGGACGATTACAATAGTTTCATGTCTTCAAGCAGGAACCAATAGATTTGTATCTTCCCAAGGACGATGTTGTACAATAGTTTCATGTCTTCTCAAGCAGGAAGTTGTACAATAGATTTGTACTTCCCAAGGACGATGTTGTACAATAGTTTCATGTCTTCTCAAGCAGGAACTTGTACAATAGATTTATATCTTCCCAAGGACGATGTTGTACAATAGTTTCATGTCTTCTCAAGCAGGAACTTGTACAATAGATTTGTATCTTCCCAAGGACGATGTTGTACAATAGTTTCATGTCTTCTCAAGCAGGAATGTCTTTGAACTTACAATAGATTTGTATCTTCCCAAGGACGATGTTGTACAATAGTTTCATGTCTTCTCAAAGCACAATAGATTTGAACGATGTTGTACAATAGTTTCATGTCTTTTGTATTTCTTCTTCCCAAGGACGATGTTGTACAATAGTTTCATGTCTTCTCAAGCAGGAACTTGTACAATAGATTTGTATCTTCCCAAAGACGATGTTGTATAATAGTTTCATGTCTTCTCAAGCAGGAACTTGTACAATAGATTTGTATCTTCCCAAGGACGATGTTGTACAATAGTTTCATGTCTTCTCAAGCAGGAAGGAACAAGGAAGATGTTGTACAATAGTTTCATTTGTATCTTCCCAAGGACGATGTTGTACAATAGTTTCATGTCTTCTCAAGCAGGAACTTGTACAATAGATTTGTATCTTCCCAAGGACGATGACGTTTCATGTCTTGTTGTACAATAGTTTCATGTCTTCTCAAGCGATGGACAATAGTTTCATGTCTTCTCAAGCAGGAATTTGTACAATCTATCTTCCCAAGGACGATGTTGTACAATAGTTTCATGTCTTCTCAAGCAGGAACTTGTACAATAGATTTGTATCTTTCGATGTTGTACAATAGTTTCATGTCCAAGCAGGAACGTACAATGATTTGTATCTTCCCAAGGACGATACAATAGTTTCATGTCTTCTCAAGCAGGAACTTGTACAATAGATTTTATCTTATCGATGTTTCAATAGTTTCATGTCTTCTCAAGACGATGTTGTATCTTCCCAAGGACGATGTTTCATGTCTTCTCAAGCAGGAACTTGTACAATAGATTTGTATCTTCCCAAGGACGATGTTGTACAATAGTTTCATGTCTTCTCAAGCAGGAACTTGTACAATAGATTTGTATCTTCCCAAGGACGATGTTGTACAATAGTTTCATGTCTTCTCAAGCAGGAAGTTGTACAATAGATTTGTATCTTCCCCAGGACGATGTTGTACAATAGTTTCATGTCTTCTCAAGCAGGAAGTTGTACAATAGATTTGTATCTTCCCAAGGACGATGTTGTACAATAGTTTCATGTCTTCTCAAGCAGGAACTTGTACAATAGATTTGTATCTTCCCAAGGACGATGTTGTACAATAGTTTCATGTCTTCTCAAGCAGGAAGTTGTACAATAGATTTGTATCTTCCCAAGGACGATGTTGTACAATAGTTTCATGTCTTCTCAAGCAGGAAGTTGTACAATAGATTTGTATCTTCCCAAGGACGATGTTGTACAATAGTTTCATGTCTTCTCAAGCAGGAAGTTGTACAATAGATTTTATCTTCCCAAGGACGATGTTGTACAATAGTTTCATGTCTTTCAAGCAGGAAGTTGTACAATAGATTTGTATCTTCCCAAGGAAGATGTTGTACAATAGTTTCATGTCTTCTCAAGCAGGAACTTGTACAATAGATTTGTATCTTCCCAAGGACGATGTTGTACAATAGTTTCATGTCTTCTCAAGCAGGAACTTGTACAATAGATTTGTATCTTCCCAAAGACGATGTTGTACAATAGTTTCATGTCTTCTCAAGCAGGAACTTGTACAATAGATTTGTATCTTCCCAAGGACGATGTTGTACAATAGTTTCATGTCTTTTGTACAATAGATTTGTATCTTCCCAAGGACGATGTTGTACAATAGTTTCATGTCTTCTCAAGCAGGAACACAATAGATTTGTATCTTCCCAAAGACGATGTTGTATAATGGTTTCATGTCTTCTCAAGCAGGAATTTGTACAAGATTTGTATCTTCCCAAAGACGATGTTGAATAGTTTCATGTCTTCCGAAGCAGGAAGTTGTACCATAGATTTGTATCTTCCCAAGGACGATGTTGTACATTAACTCCGGGTCTTCCCAAGCATAAACTGGTACAATAGCTTCGTATCTTCCCAAGGACTTAGTTAGTTGCACAATAGCTTCGTGACTTCCCAAATACAAGGTTGTACTGTTGTTGTTCGGCTTCCCACAGTTGATGTCTCAAGTCCAATATGTTCTAAATAGGAACTTGAAAAATACGACAGAATTTGACTCCGTCTCCGCTTGAGGAAGTTACAGGTAAATTTGCAGTTTTATATGTGCTTTAATTTCGTTGTCTGAAATAATTTGTGAGGTATATATACTGCATGTTAGAATGACTTATTCTTGTGTACTCATGTGAAAAATACAAATTGTTTTCATGTTTGATGAACATGAGATATAGTGGGCGAGAGATAGTTTCGCCAAACACCGCAAATTGCTACAAAACCAAAAAATTATCTTCATATAGCCTTGTCAGATCAAGAATTTCATATGGGGGTCATGCCCGGTGCCAAACTCATTCAGAAACTATCAGCTGAATACAACGGATTTCTAAGATCACCAATTAAAAAATGGCTTCGATCAATCGAAACATGTAGGACTTAGCAACGACCATGCTTCTTCGAATCTGGTGAACTGGTGCTACAGAATCACAAGCAAAAAATTGTGCCAAATAACAGAAACGGCTTCACTTGAAGACTTTCAACAATAGCAACAATTAAAATGGATAGCACATGTCACACGAAGAGAAAACAATGGCATAATCAAGATGTTGATGTTCCACACTATTTCAAATTGAAATTTTTGGAAAGAAACCACCATATTTACTGAAAAGAGCGATAAAAGCTAATGAAATTGAGAAACCCATTTTCCTGAAAAATTGTTTTAAGGGAGATTTGATAAATTTTAACCGAAAGTCGCACTGGCTGCTCGATCCATGAATGCCGAATGTTTCCTTCTAAGAAAATGGCTGATAATACCATTACCATTTATTTGGTTTATTTCAATGTTTTCCTTTTCGCCTCGTTAAAGTGTTAGCGCATCATGGATACACTAACGTCTATAATGGATGTTGGAGAATAGAAGACCAATATATTTCCTATCTCTTCCCAGCTTTGATACTATAAAAGATGGTTCACTGTTTCGTACTAAACAATTTTTCTCTCCAGAATCGATTTTATATATTTATAAGTCTACCATTCGCCCACGCTTTGAATATTGCTCCCACATATGGTTCGGTACTCCTGCTTTATATTTAGAGATTTTTGATAAAGTCCATAGACGAATCACTTATATTATTGGTCCTGACCTGGCCTCTCGGCTTCAATCAATTTCCCACCGCCGTAAAGTTGCTTCTTTGTGCCTTTTCTATAAAAACTTTCATGGTAATTACTCGGATGAGCTCTTCACTATGGTATCTGGACTTTATGATTTTAAGTTCAGTACTAGATTAGTAACAAGGTCCCATTGGTTTAAAGTTGAATTGGCTAGATGTAACCGTAAGTTCTATGCTAACAGTTTCTTCTCTCGCACTTTTCGCTTGTGGAACTCTTTTCCGGTTTCTTGTTTCCTAGACACGTTTGATCTTCAAAAATTTAAATGCAATGTCAATCGTTATTTACTTTCTTCCTTGTTACACTTCTGTTGTTCTTGCTCCTCAATAATTCTTGAAACTAAACTTGTCCGTGCTTAGAATATTTCTGCCACATATTCTCCGGTGTTCCTGTTATATATTTAGAGATTCATGATAAAATCTTATGAAGAATAAGCAATATTATTGCTCCTGGCCTGGCATTTCGGCTTCAGTCACTATCCTGCCGCCGTAATGTAGCTTCCCTGTACCTTTTCTATAAATATTTTCATGGTAATTTTTTGGAAAAACTCTTCGCTATGGTACCTAGACTTTATGAATTTAAGCGCGGTACTAGATTGGCTGCAAGGTCTTATCAATTGACAGTTGAATTGGTTAGATCTAATCGTAAGTTCTATGCTAACATTTTCTTTTTTTCGTAATCCTTGCTTGTGGGATCCTCTTCCTACTCCATGCTTTCGAGCCAACGTTGTTCTTCAAAAATGTAAATGCAATGTCAATCGTTATCTGCTGTCTTCTTAATTACTTTTCTATTGTTCTTTCTCCTTAATAATGATTCACTTTTTTCTTCTTCTTTCACACTCAGTAACCCTGTGTGTCTTAGTGGCTCTGCCGCCTTGCCTTAAAAAAAAAATAATTTTTTGAAAAACTGTATTTTGCGAATAGACCGTTGTCACCAGAGAGATTGTTTATATATAGAGCAGTAAAACTTTTTTTTTCGCACTTATCACATGTGAAAAACCCTCCTAAATTCTTGCTTCCTGTCACCTACAATTTTAAAAAGTTAAATGTAATGTCAATCACTATCTGTTTTCCTGAATCTTGATCCTTTATTGTCTAAAGTCTAGTCATTCTCTTTTACTCCCTTTAACTCCTGGTGTCTTAGTGACATTATAGCCTTGCCTGGGGTGAAATTATAAAAAAAAACATATATAATGTAATTATTTTATTTCATTATTTAATTATTCTTGTTTCAGCTTCTTAACTTTATTTTTTAATCTCATTTCTTTGTTGTTTGCTCGCCAGGGAATTGGAGATTTGAATTTGGCCCACCAGTGTTTCCGTATGACCCTTACCTACAACAATGACCATGCTGAGGCTTATAACAACTTTGGTGTAATTGAATTCAAGAAAGGGCATCTTGCTATGGTGAGACCGAAAGGCAAACATTGAATTGAATTTGGGTTGATCATAGGCATTTATACACATAACAAAATTATATCCACTTTTCAAAATGTTTCAATCGCTATCTACCGTTCTTTTTATTTGGATTACTCTTCTATTATTCTTGTTCCTTAATCTCTCCCTTATTTTTCACACTCAGTAACCCATTGGTCTTAGCGGCTTTACTGCTTTGTTTGGGGTGAAATGAATTAAAAAAAAAACAACTCCCCTTTCAAGAGATCCCAGGGAGAGGAGGATCTCTTCTGCATTAGAACGGTTCTTTTACCACCAAGCCATACCTTCAAGTGTGTTTCGATGTAACAAATTTATAAAATTAAATCTGTTCGATATTTTTTCTTTCTTCTATAACTATGTAGTATCTAAATCTTTGATTCATTAAACTTGTAGCTACAATGGCGAACATTGTCTTGGACAAGGTCTTCTTGTTTTCTCCATTTTGGCGATGTCTTTTTTGTTATTACTTATTTTCAAGATCGGCCTAAAAAGCTGCTCATTTTGCAACGGAAACACGCTGATCGAGGAACTGACAACGAAATAAAATATAGAAAGAAACATAAAAAGAAAGTAAAAAAATAATCAAAGGATTCAAATTGCTTACACGTGTTCTACGTATACGAAAAATATGTGCACACACACATGCCTTCATTTAGATATACACTTCCATCTAGATGTATAAATGCACATGAACGTTCTGTTCAATTATCACGCAGAGCATTATTACTTAGCAGTGAGTCCGATACTTACTGAGTGACTTAACGTTTTTGTCTCAAAACCAAGCTAAGATTTAAAGAAAAATAACTGAAGCAAACATCGACAAACTAATATACCAAAAATAAAAAGTGCAGTAAAAGAGCAGTATAGCTGAAATAATTATTCCTCCTTGCGTCAGTGGGCGGTATTCGAGGATTTTTGCCAAAGGGAGATAAATAATACGAGACTCATCAGTCCAGACACACTTTTCCCTTCTATCGTCTAATTTTTGTGATCCCTAACAAGCTGTAGTTTCTTATTTTCATCAGGCAGTAGTGGCATGCGTCATGATTTTCTGCTACTGGAGCAAGATGCTTGTAGAAGATGCTTACCTAACATACGAAAGCGAAACGCACCTCATTTCTCTCTCTCTCTCTCTTTCTATTCTCTCTCTCTCTCTCTCTCTCTCACACACACACACACACACACACATACCAACAGAATAACGTCTGTTATGAATGCGCGGTGACTGGGACTCGACCCATAAATTTCCTTCGTACGTCCCTTGGAGTGTGTTTTTTAATCATCCCGTACAAAAATGTGCGTCTGAGGTCTCCTCCTCGGTAAAAGCCGGCATCGAGGCTTTCACCCCAGCAAGAAAATACCAAGTTAAATCGCGCTCATCTCCTTGGTTCTCACCTGCTTGCTCAGCCGCTATAGCCTCGGATTCAATTCTTCCGTTTCTACCGGAGCGACAGGTCTCGTTGCAACAGACGTCTCTTTGTCTCTGCTCGTAATGAGTGCACGCGTATCCTCAACAAAGGAAAGTTACTGTTTGCTGATAGAATGAAACAACGTATTGCATCTTGCATGTTTGCTTCTAAAGATTATTGGCGGCTCTACAAGTGTGTGCTGAACAACAGCAAATCCTCAATCCCTCAAACAATTCAAAGTCCTAACATCCACAGCCGATAAGACTGAATGCTTTGCTCGGAAATTCCCATCCAACTCAACACTTGACACATCTGGAGTACCCACACCTGATTTCCGACCTAGAAATGAGGCTCTATTGAATCAGTTCTAAAGTAGGCATCTAAGCAGACGACACTACCATTTACTTCTGTCTCAATAGTAAATCCGGCGTTGCTGATAAAGTTAACCTGATCTTTGATCTTCCAATCTGTGGTTGATTGGGGCAGGAAATGGCTTGTAAATTTTAATGCCTCCAAAACGAAATTGCTCTCATTTAACCACCATAGAGAGAACTCGCTGCCTCCAATCAGCATGGTTGATGCTCAACTTCTCGAGAGCGTCTTACCGCGCCTTCTTGTTCGCATGTTTTCAACTGGCCTGAGGTAGAATAACTACATTGAATCAATAGCTTCATCTACCACAAGGAAAGTTGGTTCTATGTATCGCGCCAGAAGGTTTTTCTCGTCTGAGTCCATCCTTCACATCTACAAATTTACTATTCGCCCAGGCATTGAATACTGTTGCCATATATAGCCTGGTACCCCCGTTTGTTCATCTCGAGGTTCGAGACAAAATCCAAAGACGGATATGCAATGTGATCGGTTCTGACTTGGCAGCTCGACTGCAGTCACTTTCTCACAGACGCGATGTGGCTTTTCTACAAATATTTTCATGGCAACTGCTCTGACGAGCTATCTTCACTGGTTCCCCGACTGCATGAATTTAAGCATGCCACTAGGGTGCATCTCGGTCCTAACCTTTTACTATCGAAATAGTTAAATGTAACCACCTCTTCTCTCCCAACAGCTTCTTCTCTCGCACTTCCCGACAGTGGAACTCCATTCTTCTTACTTGTTTCCCTGACTACTATAATCTTCAAAAATTTAAATGTAATGCCAATCGACATTTTCTGATGCCTTGATCCCCGTTCTCCTTTTTATCCTTTCCTTAATCGCCCACGAAACCCAGACATTTCGCTTACTTTCACTCTCTGTAACCCCTTGCGTACTAGTGGCACTCTCGCCTTGCTTCAGGTGAAATGCTTATAATGTGTGTATATATATATATATATATATATATATATATATATATATATATATGTCAAATCCTATAACACATCTAATAGAGGAACAGTTTGTTATGCAAATGTAGAAATGTAGCCACCATCTCATTATTATTTCTGTTTTTAAGTTTTCAATCCGGAGTGCTTACTCGATAGTAATTTATGAAAAAAAAAGAAATCCAGATTAAGAATTTCAAATTCTTTTTCTATTTTTTATTTTATTTTAAGTGTCTTATTCTATATTTTTTTGTCTTCCGTAAGGATATCAATCTATAAGGATTTACATAGCAAACTGGACCTCTTTTATAAAATTTAATTAAAACAATTGAAATTAAAGATCTGAAGTACTTAATCTATAGTAAAAGAAAAAAAATTGGAAAAAAAAAATGTTTATGTCTGATCGAAGTGCCTATCGTAGAATTCCATCGATTTTTATTTATTTTATTTCTCAAAATGTGCATTTTTCTTTATTATTTTTTTTTTTTTCTCATTTCACTCCCAAGCATGGTAATAAAGCCACTAAGACGCATGTGGTTACAGAGTGTGGGTGACTACAAGATAAAGAAAAAAAAAATTTAAGGAGAAAGAACAATAAAAGAACAAGAATTAAAAAAATAGAAGATAACAATTGACATTGGATTTAGATTTACATTTTAAAAAAAAGCTTTCTCAGCAAAGATTCCTTTTTGCAGTTTTCAAAAGAATTTAAATGTTTTTCATTAATTCATTAATGTTTTTCGATTACCACATTCATTAAACCATTCATGTCTTTCCTTTAACGCATTCATTAACCCATTTCATGTCTTAACCCATTCATTAAAGCCATTCATTAACCCATTCATGTCTTTCATTTAACCAATTCATTAACCCATTCATTTCTTCATTTAAACCATTCGTTAACCCTTTCATGTGCTTCATTTAACCCATTTTTTAACATATTCCTGTCTTTCATTTAACCCATACATTAACCCATACATTCACCCATTCATGTCTTTCATTTAACCCATTCATTCACCCATTCATGTCTTTCATTTAACCCATTTATTAACCCATTCATGACTCTCACTTAACCCATTAATGTCTTAATTTAAACCATTCATTAACACTTTTATGTGCTTCATTTAACCCATTCATTAACCCATTCATGTCTTTCATTTAACCCATTTGTTAACCCATTCATGTCTTCATTTAAACAATTCATTAAACCTTTCATGTGTTTCATTTGATCCATTCATTACCCCATTCATGTTTTTCATTTAAGCCATTCACTGAACCATTCCTGTCTTCATTTAACCCATTTTAACACATTCATATCTTTCATTTAACCCATTCTTTAACCCATTCATGGCTTCGTTTAACCCATTCAATAACCCATTCTTGTCTTCATTTAAGCCATTCATTAACCTTTCATGTTATTCATTTAACCAATTTATTAACCCATTCATGTCTTTCCTTTAACCCATTTTTAACCCACTCATATCTTTCATTTAACCCATTCAATAACCCATTCATATCTTCATTTAAGCTATTCATTAGACCCTTCATGACTTTCATTTAATCCATTCATTAACCCATTATGTCTTTCATTTAACCCATTCCATAACCCATTCATGTCTTAATTTAAGCCATTCATTAACCCTTTCATGTTATTCATTTAACCCATTTGTTAACCCATTCATGTATTTCATATAAGCCATTTATTAACCCATTAATATCTTCATTTAAACCATTCAATTAGCCATTCATGTCTTCATTTAAGCCATTCATTAACCCTTCCATATTATTCATTCAACCCATTCATTAAGCCATTCATGTCTTTCATTTAACCCATTCATTAACCCATTCAGGTCTTCATTTCTACCATTCATTAACACTTTCATCTCTTTCATTTAACCCATTCACTAACCTTTTCATTTCTTCATTTAACTCATTCCCTGACCCTTTCATGTCTTTCATTAACCCATTCATTCACCCATTCATTCCTACTGTTCCAACTTTCGGATGGTGGAAGTTACTGCTTTATAAGCAGAAATCTATAATTAATACAGGATTTTAATTTTTGCAATTATTTTTCTATATGCCGTGTCCTTTCACTTCTCGTGGTTATCTTCGCTCTCCATGATTCACTTTTCCAGTTTACTATGTAAATTAATTCCCCAACGGATGCCCAAATAAATATGCTAATCAGATTTGATTTCTTAAAATGTAAAAAAAAATAATTGTTATTTATTTAAGTTTGCAATCTTTGGTGTTTAATCCATAGTAATCCAGATTACGAATTTCAAACTTATTTTGATTTGTGCTTGATGTTTCATATCTGTAGCCTTATAGAACTAAACTGAGTCTAATAAATGACTGGTGTCTTGCTGCGTAACAGTGTCCAGCGATTTGGTCCTGCAGACCACTTTTACTGTATACTGAGTTAGACCCTTACGGCTTGACCCACATTTGTCTCGTTTTACCAAATTAAGCTACACTTAGTTTATCAAACAAGTGTCATGGTTCAATGGTCAGCGATCTGATCTTATAGGCTGATGTTATAAGTTCAATACCAGTATTCTTCCTCAGTATTGTGACCGTCTTCAAGAAGCAGCTCGGATTGATGAATCGGAGAACCGACTTCGAATTCCAGTCGAATCCATTACATTCACCTACGTGCTAATACCCTTGGAATAGGTAAGAATCCTCTTCTCCCCACCTCCTGCCTCAGCTATGGGTAAATAGCAGCACAGACCGGGTTCTATAGCCTTTGATGGCAACTGGTGTAACGCAGAAAGATATGGCAACCTACCACGGGAAAAAAAATCTGCCTCGTCATGTATCGAAAGATACATGATCGCCTAAACGTGTGTCACGCAGGGCATATAACTGACTGATACATAACGTGAAAAGAAGGTTTGGGAAATTTGACATTCACAGGTAATACGAAAGACAAGAGAGAAACACCGAGTAACCTAAACTAAGGATGCTGTGTAAACAAATACTTTCATGGAAATTGCTCCGAGGAGCTGCATTCGCTGGTTCCCAGACGTCATGAGTTCCAGCGCCATACGAGGCTGGCATCCCGCTCTCACCCTTTCACTGTCGAAACTCCTAAATGTAGCCGTCTCTTCTACTCCAATAGCTTTATGTCTCGCACCTCTCGCCTGTGGAACTCCCTTCCCTTCTCCTGTTTCCCTGTTAGCTATAATCTTCAGCTATTCAAGTGTAATGTCAATCGACATCTCCAGTTGCCTTGATCTATCCACTACCCTCATCCTTTCTTCTGTCACTCATATCTGATCTTGCTCTAAATTTTGTGTTACCCCTTGCGTCCTAGTGGCTTCCCGCCTTGCTTGGGGTGAAAAAAAGAAAAAAAAAAAAAAAGAAAAATGTAAGGCAGAAAGTGGAGGCGGGGGCATTGCTAAGAGCTACAAAGTAGTTGCGGAGAGCTATCACTGCCCACGCCCGATACCGTAACAGAATTAATATACAGACACTGAGTGAGTGATTTTGTAATTATTGTATATCATGGATCTTCAACAGATCATTACACTGGCATTTCTAATTGTTCAACATAGAAGAAAAGTGACTTACAATGGAATAGTGATTAACAGGACAATCGTGAACTTCCAATTCGACTTTCACTGGATATTCTACATTTGTGGCCTTATACCAAGCTTAGCTAAACTTACTAAATATACATTTTACGCTCCCATTAACGTGATCTTAAAATACTTTTTATGGTTCGAAAATGGACATCGCGGTAAATCACCCTAAAGCGGAACGAACCGATTTCAAATACAAGTCCAAGATTGTTAAATTTTATTGATTCATTAATATTTTATTATTATTATTAGTAGTAGTAGTAGTAGTAGTAGAAGTAGTAGTCGTTCTGTTGCTGCTGCTGTTGAAAAAATTAAAAAGCACCTGTGCTAATTATCTCAATGTTGATCTTGAAGATTAATTATAACATAACTGATAGTCTGATAATTAATGATCTGGAAACGACTTTAGAACGGACAAAATTACGGCATGATACTTGAAATTCCAACAACGTCAGAACTAGGCAGACCTAGTTGTTGCCGGGGGTCCCTCTCTCCCACTCTTTTTCTCTCTCTCTCTCTCTCTCTCTCTCTCTCTCTCTCTCTCTCTCTCTCTTCCCTCGCCCTCTCTTTCACTCTCACTCTCCCTCTCTCTCCCCTCCTCTCTATCTCTCCTGTCTCACCTTCTCATTCACTCTCTCATTCTCACTATCTTTCTCTCTCCCCTCCCTCTTTCTCGTTTTATGAGGTTCGTTTTATCATATTTTGTTTGGCCTTAATGTTAGCAATACCTTCTAAAACGGATGTGAGTTGCAATGGCGACATAAACCAGTCCTTATCGATATCTGAAATAAGATTAAAATGTTGTAAAAAAAAAAAGAAGAAGCAAACAAATATCTGATAATGATTAGTGATGTTAGGTGAAGGGTTATTAAACTATTTATTTCACCCCGGTTGATCTGGCAAAAGAATTAATCCGGCAAAAGTTGGCACCGGAAAATTGATATTGTAATTATAATGATCACTAGATCTACCTGTTCATTATCTACGATTTTAATCCATGTAAAGAAAGCCGTTTATTATAAATGTATCCATTACTAGGTCAGCTGTCAAGAAAGTTGGTTCACAGTATCGCGCTAGACAATTTTTCTCATATCTATAAGTCTGCTTATTCGTCCACTTGAGGACTTTTCATTTCTTTTATTTGCTTCTTCGTCCACTTGAGGACTTTCAGCAATAGCAACAATTAAAATGGATAGCACATGTAACACGAAGAGAAAACAATGACATAATCAAGATGTTGATGTTCCAAACTATTTCAAATAAAAAGTTTTGGAAGGAAACCCCCATCTTTAGTGAAAAGAGCGATAAAAGCTAATGAACTTGAGAAACCTATTTTCCTGAAAAATTGTTTTAAGGGAGATTTGATAAATTTCAACCGAAAGTCGCACTGGCTGCTCGATCCATGAATGCCGAATGTTTCCTTCTAAGAAAATGGCTGATAATACCATTACCATTTATTTAGTTTATTTCAATGTTTCCTTTCGCCTCGTTAAAGTGTTAGCGCATCATGGATACACTAACGTCTATAATGGATGCTGGAGAATAGAGAAGACCAATATATTTCCTATCTCTTCCCAGCTTTGATACTATAAAAGATGGTTCACTGTTTCGTACTAAACAATTTTTCTCTCCAGAATCGATTTTATATATTTATAAGTCTACCATTCGCCCACGCTTTGAATATTGCTCCCACATATGGTTCGGTACTCCTGATTTATATTTAGAGATTTTTGATAAAGTCCATAGACGAATCACTTATATTATTGGTCCTGACCTGGCCTCTCAGCTTCAATCACTTTCCCACTGCCGTAAAGTTGCTTCTTTGTGCCTTTTCTATAAAAACTTTCATGGTAATTACTCGGATGAGCTCTTCACTATGGTATCTGGACTTTATGATTTTAAGTTCAGTACTAGATTAGTAACAAGGTCCCATTGGTTTAAAGTTGAATTGGCAAGATGTAACCGTAAGTTCTATGCTAACAGTTTCTTCTCCCGCACTTTTCGCTTGTGGAACTCTTTTCCGGTTTCTTGTTTCCTAGACAAGTTTGATCTTCAAAAATTTAAATGCAATGTCAATCGTTATTTACTTTCTTCCTTGTTACTCTTCTGTTGTTCTTGCTCCTCAATAATTCTTGAAACTAAACTTGTCCATGCTTAGAATATTTCTGCCATATTTCTCCGGTGTTTCTGTTATATATTTAGAGATTCATGATAAAATCTTATGAAGAATAAGCAATATTATTGCTCCTGGCCTGGCATTTCGGCTTCAGTCACTATCCTGCCGCCGTAATGTAGCTTCCCTGTACCTTTTCTATAAATATTTTCATGGTAATTTTTTGGAAAAACTCTTCGCTATGGTACCTAGACTTTATGAATTTAAGCGCGGTACTAGATTGGCTGCAAGGTCTTATCAATTGACAGTTGAATTGGTTAGATCTAATCGTAAGTTCTATGCTAACATTTTCTTTTTTTCGTAATCCTTGCTTGCGGAATCCTCTTCCTATTCCATGCTTTTGAGCCAACTTTGTTCTTCAAAAATGTAAATACAATGTCAATCGTTATCTGTTGTCTTCTTAATTACTTTTCTATTGTTCTTGCTCCTTAATAATGATTCACTTTTTTCTTCTTCTTTCACACTCAGTAACCCTGTGTGTCTTATTGGCTCTGCCGCCTTGCCTTAAAAAAAAAGTAATTTTTTTTTAAAAACTGTACTCACGGATTTTGCGGATATACCGTTGTCCCCTTACTGACAGTTTCTTTTCTCGCACTTATCACATGTGAAAATCCCTCCTAAATTCTTGCTTCCTGTCACCTACACTTTTAAAAAGTTAAATGTAATGTCACTCACTAATTGTTTTCCTGAATCTTGATCCTTTATTGTCTAAAGTTTAGTCATTCTCTTTTACTCGCTGTACCTCAGTGGCATTATAGCCTTGCCTGGGGTGAAATTATAAAAAAAAAACATATATAATGTAATTAATTTATTTAATTATTTAATTATTCTTGTTTCAGCTTCTTTAGTTGAATTGGCTAGATGTAACCGTAAGTTCTATGCTAACAGTTTCTTCTCTGGCACTTCTCGTTTGTGGAACTCTCTTCTGACTTCTTGCTTTCTAGACAAGTTTGATCTTCAAAATTTTAAATGCAATGTCAATCGTTATCTACTTTCTTCCTTGTTACTCTTCTGTTGTTCTCGTTCTTCAATAATGCTTCTGTTTTTTTTTTTAATACTATCGCACCTAGTAATCTTGTGTGTCATAGTGGCTTTACTACCTTACATGGGGTGAATTCGATTTAAAAAAAATGAATCACGGATAACGTTATCGAACGATTCTTTTCGTCACAAATATTTCTGTTAAAATGAATTCAAATGTATCTGCTTTTTTGTTATCAAAGTTCCAGGTATGTTTGACTATGTAACGTTGACCTAACCGCAACATAATGTTGAAACACCGATTCCTGTACGATCCCCGATTCTCCAACACAGCTCCAACATCATCTCGTACATTGACTTGTATAAATATTTACTGAACTTATTGATAGTTCAGCACAAATCCGCAAGTGTGCACACCCAGTAAAAACTGAATTCGACAGGGAAATGATAGTCTGCGAAAAGATCTTACTAAAGATGACTCAACCTGTATATCGTTCTATAATTGAAATATTCAGTGAAATAAAACCACGTTACTTATATATATATATATATATATATATATATATATATATATATATATATATGAAACTATATATTAGTAAGTTTATAAAAAAATAAATAAATAATAAAATTTACTACATCAGAGAAATGAATTAGCTATTTTTTGTCATAATTGTCATAAATTTTACTTAAATAATATTTAAATATAAAATTTTAAAAATCGTAATATACATACTTATACTTGATATGGAAGAATAATTTTACTTACTTTAAGTAATTCTAATACATTTACTTCTTTTAAAAAGAAATATAGTCTATTAAAACTAACAGTGAACATATTTTAAAGTTGTATTTAAAATTGTAGTTAAATAAAACGAATTCTAACCTAAACATCTTTTAACATTGTAATTAAATAAAACGTATTCTAACCTAAACACCTCCCTCTAAGTACTACAAGCACTTAAAAGAATCAAATAAAACATCTACAGTAAAATGAAATTAATATGAAATTCTAGAAGATGTAAGCCATTAAATGACCCATGTCCTTTGTACTTACTTGAGAAACAATATATTACTAGGTTTATATAAAAAATAAAAGTTTACTAAATCAGTGAAATTAATTAGCTATTTTTGCCGTCATTGTCATAAATTTTATTTAAATAATATTTAAATATAATTAAAAAAAATTGTTACCTAATAATATACATACTTATACTTGATGTGAAAATAATTCTACATACTGTAAGGGATTCTAATACATTTACTTGTTCTTAAAAGAAATATAGTATATTAAAAATTAAAAGTGAAAATATTTTTCAAATCGTAGATAAATAAAACGTATTCTAACCTAAACCCCCACCCCAAATCTTTAAATATACAAATAGAAAAAAATGCCGTAAGAATTTTTGCCGTTAACAATAAAAAATTTTAAACATCCAGACGACATGCATTTAACGGATGTCAGATTTCATTGAAAAATACATCCCTACCCCTACCAAAACGTAACTAATAACTGATACATCAAAATACAGACATAATGAACACGCAAACACCCCTCGTCTGGTTGAAGTGAATTTCTCTGTATCCTTGGAAACGTGAATTATGATTTTTGCTGTGTCTTTAAAACCCAGTAATTTTAAAAGTTACTCCAAAATTCACTTGAGGATGAAATGGAACTAATGTCTTTAATTTGATTACAAAATTAAATTCGGAGCTTTCAGCTTCCATTTTTGAAACATGGTTAGAACTGTGTAGCGAAAAAAAACATATTTTAAATCAATTAATTTATAATATTAATGCTCTGTAAATTTACATTGAGCACTATTTTGTAAAAATAAAAATATCTATAAGAACACCGGATTATATATTTTTTATCTTTCTTATATATATATATATATATATATATATATATATATATATATATATATATATATATTATCTTTTCAGTATCTGGAAGCGAATATCAAACGGTTATCAACTTCTCCGTTACTGAAGTTGTGGTAGCAATAAGACTGTTAACGAGTGCACCCAGCCGACAACGTTAAAAGACGCGAGTGACCGGCAAACATTAAGAAGATTTTGACAAAAAAGTGCTAGAAAAAGATATTGCAATTCATCAGCAAGCAAGGAAACAGATCAGTAAAACTGGAATCGGAACGAGGCAATATCTCTGTGAAATAGACATCAAATAAAATTAATTGCATTTTTGTAAATCAGGTTTCAGCGATTGTCAAGTGTATGTTGAATACGGAATGAGAATTCATTCATAAGGTGTGTGCATGTGTATTGTGATGGACATACCCAAAAATTTCTGTACCTCTAGGCGTTAAAACGACCTGTAGGAAGCATCTTGGACACGGAGTCTGATAGCAGGTTGAATCTATGACCTCGGCGAGTAAATATCGCTACTTTTTATAGCTTTTTGAGAGATCTAAAGGCAGTGTTGGATTTACATATGTGTTAGTATTTAAAACTAAAAAGAAATAATGATATAATAAAAGAGAAGATTTGTTTATTTTCAGATTTAATTGATCTCCTTTGAACCAATTTGAAACAGTTTAGAGTATTTGAAATTCGATGGGGACCCTTGAATTTAGATTTTAAAGCTTCTTTTAATATTAAAACGTATTCTCACCTAAACACTTCCCTCTAAGTACTAGCTATTTAAATAGCTAAATTTACAGAGCATTAATATTAAAAGATATATACAGTGGCGTAGCGAGGGGGGGCGACCGCCCCGGGTGCCAGCACAGGAGGGGTGACACAATGTCACCCCCAACAAAATTTTTCAACCAGGCTAAGGTGCCAAAAATAGTCTGAAAACAGTGGTGGAGACACAGGGTTTTGCAGGCGGGCAAATGACTCCCCAGAAATAATTTATGACCCCCCCAGTTTTGTCCCCCACGTCAGAAATTTTCTAATAAATTGTCGGGAAATTTGTGAGTAGGAAAAATAGTAATGTTTTCAGCTTTTGATTTGAACTGATTATTTTGTGGTATTGGATTTTGTCTTGGATCATACATGTAAACAGTAACGTACCGGTCAGTAGAGTAAAGTAGAGGTAGAGCATGTATGAAAATTTAGCTACAGCTAACCATTCAGCATAGGGTGAATCGGGGTCATTGGGGTGACATTTGAGCGAAACCGCCCCGGGTGACGTTTACTCTAGCTACGCCACTGCATATATATATATATTTGATGTTACGCAATGAAAGGTCCTCCGGATTCTATTAACCCAGGGCCTTTTAAGGTGTATATCTTTTTCTGACTAGTTAAAAAGTGTTCTTTGAAACCACGTTGTGTTTTTCTCTACTACGTCTGAAATCACGTAATTTTGTATGACCATGAACTGATGTTGACCTTTTATGAGTTTTTATTGCCTTATATTCATTTTGCAGATATTTTTTTTTTTTTTTTTTGACTAAGCGTATTCTTAACTTCTCTAAAGCAAATTTGCTATATTCCCCAATAAACATAGCACTGTTCTTTAAACAACACGGGCGCTGACTTTGGTAAGAAACTTGTGAACAGTCTTTTCTTAAGAACAATGTTAGTGATATCTTTTTAGTGGAACGAAACAGTTTGAACAGAATCCAAGCATATGTACAGTTTGTAAATAGAAACCAAATATATGTAGTTTTATAAATAAACAATCTCATGTACAGCGTGTAAACAAAGCCAAACATACGTACAGTTTTCAAAGCAAAGCATACATACAGTATGTAACATATATTTTCACACTGTTTGTTGTTGTATACATGTGTTATGGTTACCGAGTGTTAGAAATAATGTTGCCTAGCACGCACCCATACCAGTAATGCTTAGAGTTCTGTAAAAAGTCAAGCAGACGTACAATTTGTAAACAAAAGCTAAGCATATATTATGCACTGTGTAAACTAAACAGAGCGAAACAGACGTACAGTTTATAAACAAAAGCCGAGTATACGTACAGTTTGTAAATTAGGTCAGATATATGTACAGTTTTCAGAGCCAAGCATATGTACTGTTTGTAAGCAAAAGCTCGAAGTTTGTATACTAAAGTCAAGCATACGGTATTTTGGTAAACAAAAACAGCATATAATTACAGTTTATAAAAAATATATGCGTAAAAAGCCAAAACACCCGTATAGCTAAGCATTTGTACAGTTTGTAAACAAAAGCCAAGCATATCTATGTGTAAACAAAGTCAAATACATATACAGCTTGTAAACAAAAGCCAAGTATACGTAGAGTTTGTAAACAATGCCAAAAATATGTACAACTTTTAAATACCGCCATTTTAAAACCAAAGTACAAAGTGGCACAGTGGATAAAGGCGTTGGTTAGATCCAGTGACAGGACCCAAAGAATATGAGTTCAATACCCGGTTAAGGCAGTGGAGAACTTTCAGAGGGAAAATTAGCAGGAGATAACTGATAACTGACATCAAACATGGCACGTGGAACTAGAACAGTCTACCCCAGTGATCGAAATAAAGGGTTCAGTTCGAAATTCCAACCACCTGAAGAAGGCCGGAGCGTACAACGGCCGAAACGTTGTGACAAATATGGCGACAAAGATGAGGACAATAGTCCGACTAATGTAAATACTTTACATAATACCTCATCTCAGAAATATAGACATATATATATATATATAGTGGACTCTCCCCGTCGGATTCGACGTATGATGGTCATGCAGCTCAGTTCCTAGGAATCGACAGCCCAAATACTAGCACATATGATTTGATTATAGTGGTGAAGGCTTTGTACAGAAGCAACCAGACTTTTTGAAGGGTCGAATATAGAGACCTGGTGCACTACGTGCCACAAGGTACACAAACGATCTTCGGCAGGTTTTGAATTGAGAGTTGTCCTTCTTCTAGACCAGTTGCCCATTAGTCTGTCCTGATATATATATATATAATATATATATATATATATATATATATATATATATATTTATATATATATATATATATATAAGTATATGATTGGTGTATACGGAATAAATTCAATAACCAACAATTCAACATCATCACTTTTTGTAGTGATTTTAAAACATATTTATGTTATAATTTTTAATTAAATAAATATATATATATATATATATATATATTTGTTTTATGTTTATATTATTTGGTTGTGTCTGTTGCCCTAAGTTTTGATAAGTGAAAAGTCAACCTACGAGAGAGTGTAATGTTGATTGTCATCTCAAACAACCAAAATAATATTAACGTAAAACAAATTTTAATAAATAACACCAAACTATTGTGCAAAAAAGTCTCTAGAAGTCAGTATATATATATATATATATATATATATATATATATATATATGTGTGTGTGTGTGTGTGTGTGTGTGTGTGTGTGTGTGTGTGTAAAACCCAGAAAACGAAGGAGTTTGTCATTTGACAAGATTCATCAAAGCGGGATGCTTTTTTTATGTTGTGACCTCCTACTGAAATATGAGAGAGTAGCTAACACGTACCACACATTGCCCAGAGTTGACCCAGAACTGTGCAAGGCAGATTTATTCCGCGCACTGAAATATATTACATAACGGCATTTCATCAACTTCATCATCTTCATAAAACCCTTGTGTGCTTCAATCGTCGGAGGGAAAACCTAAGGGCAGAAGAAACAGACAACCTCCTCCAGGATGATCTGTTGGCGGTGGCTCTCAGGAGTTCTGGCATTTTCATGTCCGTCCAGACTTTGCTGACGGTCTTCCAGAGGACTGTTATGCCATGTGACGTGGCCAAACTATGCCATCTTCCGACGCTTAATAGTGGCAAGGAGAGATTCTTGTTTGCCCAGGAGACTTTTAATCTTTCTCCGTACATTGGTTTTGTGCTTCCAGAGATGTGAAGGAGTTTTCTCGAGTATTTCTTCCAGAAAGCCTGAATCCTTTTTCTTGTCTCAACCAGGAGTGTCCACGTCTCACACCCGTGTAGAGGAGGATGGATTCGACCTTGAACTTGTCATGTAAACTGATGTTGCTCTTCCGTATACTTTCCAGTCTGGCCGCACACACACACACACACACACACACACACACACACACACACACACACACACACACACACACACACACACAGATAGATAGATAGATAGATAGATAGATAGATAGATAGATAGATATAGGAAGGAATCTTGAAAAGTTCTCGGTCTGACTAAGAGGAATTAAAAATCCTGACATTTGATCAGATTTTTTGGGAAGTGCTTCGGGCCCAAACTTTTCAGAACTTTCGGTTATATATATATATATATATATATATATATATATATATATATATATATATATATATAAAGAATAAAAAGAATAAATAAAAATAATAAAAATAAAATATATACTTTTAAAAAAGTATATATATACATATATATATATATACACACACACACACACACACACACACACACACACACACATATATATATACTTTTTTAAAGTATGCTATATTTTAGGAGTAAAATGCTCAATATCAAGAGTATAGCGCATTTATATATAAAAGTGGACATTGAAGTCAACTCCCATATACACATATATTTTAAAATATCATTTTCGTACAAGTGATTTCACTCGTGATGAAAATTGATCTTTGAAGGGAATCCCAAATCATAGAAAACAGGGTTACAGTGAGTACAGCCTTTAATATCTCAACTTAAACAAAAGAAAAAATATTTTTCTTTAATGACATTTAAAGGAGATTCTTTCTTGTGAATTTTTGTTCTCTTAAGCCTTTACAGAGCCACAGAGAACAAAAACGCTTGTTTTGGATGATGAATTTTAAAAGCTCTTTTCTTAAGTAAGAAATCCAACCTGGGATTCTTCCGCATGATAACTCATATTTCTATAATACGACAGCAATCGACTATGGAGCTGGAATAGGAAGTTCTACTACATTTCGTGTAGTCAATAGATCCGTCAACTTGAGTATATTACTTGCTACATTCCATGTAATAGTCTGATTAGTAGTGACAATAAATTCAAAATATTAAAAAAAAACCCTCAGAATTCATGAAATTTAAACCGGAATAGTTCTGTTATGGCAGAATAGACAATTTAGCTGAAATATGGCATGAGCAAAGATACGTACTTTGGTGACTGAATAAATATAATACTATGGTTTTATGTAAATAAAAGAATTTGTTAAAAGCAGTACCGGAGAGTTTTGCATCAACATTATATGGCGGTAATTGTAACGGTAATATTATCTCTCAACCATAGTGACGTTAACCGATATTAAAACCCCACAGCAACTAGTTCTAAAATGGCTGCTTCTGACAGAGTGATTGCGTCTAGTTCAAAATCCAATAGCAACAGTAAGGTTAACCGTAAATTTATAAGCAAACATTGGGCATTCATTGATCCAGCCGCATTGTTACTTTCGGTTTAAATTTATAAAAACTTTCTATTAAAACAATTTTCGATTATTGATAGAGGCTTTCTTGCTAAATATTCTTTTGAAGTAGTGTGTCAACATCTTGATTATGTCATTATTTTCTTTTCGAGTTACAATGTGATATCCATTTCTTCTATTAAAACAATTTGAGGAAAATATGTTTCTCAAGTCCAGTAACTCTTATTGCTCTTTCGAGTGTTGATGGAGGCTTCTTTCCTAACCTTATGTTTGAAGTAGTGTGAAATACAACATTTTGAGTACGTCATTATTTTCTCTTCAAGTTGCATGTTCTATCCATTTCTTCTATTAAAACAATGTAAGGAAAATAGGTTTCTCAAGTCCAGTAACTGTTATTGCTCTTTCGAGTGTTGATGGAGGTTTCCTTCCTAACCTTATGTTTAAAGTAGTGTGGAAAGTCAACATCTTGATTATGTCATTATTTTCTCTTCGAGTTATATGTGATATCCAGTTTAGTTGTTGGTGTTTTTAAACGTAGTGTAAAATCATAAAATGCTAAATGAAATAATTTAATGATATAATAAAGCTATGAATTTATACGAATAAAAGATTTCATTTTAAAAAAAGATCCTGCAACCTAAAGATAAAAAAAATCTGACCATTCATTAAGCCAACCTTAAGAGACGGTGTGAAATTGAAATAAATTATTTTATTGAATTGACGGCTATAAAAACAGTTAACCGATTAATATGACTCTTGACTGTAAAAGTGAGTAGGAACGATAATAGCACATCTCTGTATAGTTAAATTGGGATGACAACGCCCGCTATTACACCTTAAAAACTTGTGCGTTGCTAAAAGCCCCATATTTGATCAACATCATTTTCAAATTTAAACAGAGTCGTTCTATTTTGGAGCCGTTACATTAATAGCAAATGCAATCTTGTTTCAATTCAAACACCGTGCCGCTTTTATACGCTGGTGTCATCGATCCTGGTGAAATGCTGAATAATGTCCGTCATGACTAAAAGAATTCTGTTTACTTAATTCTATTGGGAGTTCATAAAGAAAAAAATAATTCGCATTTTACTCAGTCGAGAAGCTACTGGAAGAATAATATTCTAATTTTATTGATTTCTTTACGTTAGGACATTTATTTTATATTGCAAAATGCACCATTTTTATAACACAGACCTTTCCTTCAGAGATCAGTTATTAAATGCGAATTTCGATTGCACAAAAAATAATTCCATGTTTTTGTGTTGTTTTTTTTTTTTAGGACTGTCTATTAAAAATTAACTTACGTTCTTTAGTTTGGGCGGCCCACAACTCTTAAACCCTCAAAACAAATAGCTCTTGCTGTATTGTTTTGTGCTTTGATAAGTGTTCAGTAATCAATTCCCTTCTTGTCTTTTATATACTACTAGCAGTAAAGCCCGGCGTTGCCCGGGGATGTAACAGTAAGAAATAGATCAAGTATCGACCACCATAAAGACTAAAAAATAAAATTGACAAAAAGTAATTGTTTAAGGTTGACAGACACGCATGTCTTAATTATTTTTTTTTTTTTTTTTTTTTTTTTTACGAATTGGTAAAACCCAAACTCAAACAAAAACATGGTTTTCAATCGTTATGAGTCTACGGATTGAATAGAATTTTATTATAAACAATTGTCTTGTGAATGGAATTTTAAAGCATTCTGAATGTAAAAATAAAAGAAAAAAGTGCAAGACAATAAGAAACACTACCTGCCAAAAAAAAAAGTGAAGTTTTGTTGAAATCGGTTGAAAATGTAGGAAATCCGATCCCATATATAAACGAATACACACACACACACACACACACACACACACACACACACACACAAACAACCTGGATTTTATAATAAGTATAACTCTATATGAGTTGTCCCCCTTTCATCCCGCGAAAGCGATGCCTCTTAATCGTGTTTTCAAATTGATTTCGTGCAAAAAAATTGTGTTTTTTCCAACTTTTGCCGCTGTCAAAACCACCGCAAGGTAATTTTATGTAGTCCTGTGAAGTTTTGTTGAAATTGGTTGAAAAATGTAGGAAATCCGATCCAATATATAAACGTAGAAACGTAGAATAAATATAATGGTACAATCTAGGTATAATCCTATTTAGCAATCCACTACCTTTCTATAAAGGCTGTTTCTGACCGAGTGATTGCGTCAATCCACGGAGATATTTTCAAGATCCAATGATAATGATAAGCTTAACCGCTTTCTTATAAGGAAACATTCAGCATTCATTGACCGAGCAGCCAGTTTTACTTTTGGCTGAAATTTCTAAAATCTTTCTTTTAAAACTTTTTTTTCAGAAAAATAATTATTAAAAGTATTTAAAAGTAATTATTATTGCTCTTTCCAGCAATGACGGGATTTTCTTTACTAATCTTTATTTTTAAAGTAGAAAGTCAACGTCTTGATTATATCATTATTTTCTCTTGCAACACCAGTCAGTTATGTGCCATGCATGATAAACGCTAAGGCGATCATGTATTTTTCGATACATGACTGACGAGGCAAATTTTTTCTCGCGGTAGACAATTTGCCATCCAAGGCTATAGAACTCGGTCTGTCCTACTGTTTACCCATAGTTGGGGGGAGAAGAAGAGGATTCATACCTTTCCCAAAGGTATTAGTACGTAAGTGAATGTAATGGATCGAACTCAGCTCTCCGATTCCCCAATCCGAACCATTATCCATTACTCCAAGTTACATGTACTGCCCATTTTAGTTGTTACTACTGTTGAAAGTCCTCAAGTGATATGGTTTCTGTTATTTGATATGGTTCTTTGTTATTTTGTAGCACCTGTCCACAAGGTTCAAGGAAGGATTGTTCTCAATAATGCTTGGAGAATCTCTGTCAGTCAGTTATGTGCCATGCGTGATACATACTTAGGTGATCATGTGTCTTTCGATACATGACTGATTTTTTTTCCCGCAGTAGGTTGCCATTTATTTCTGCGGTAGACCAGTTGCTATCCAAGGCTATAGAACCCGGTCTGTCCTGCTATTTACCCATAGCTGGGGGGAAGAAGAAGAGGATTCATACCTTTCCCAAGGGTATTAGCATGTAAGTGTATGTAATGGATCGAACTCGGCTCTCCGATTCCTCAATCCAAGCGGCTGTCCATTACCCCACTGTGCCTCCTCTGTACGTGTACAATCCATTTTTTTATCCATTATATTTGTTACTGCTATTGGAAGTCTTCAAGTAATGTGATTTCTGTCCATTGTGATTTTGCCACACAATTCTATAGGCCTGATGGATTATTGTCATCTTTCAGACATACAGGATTCATTCACTTAAAGTCGTTTTTAATCGTTGATATGGCAGTCTATATCAGACGATGTTAATATCAAAGGTTATTTTAGAACATAGCTCCAGTTCTTGGGCTAATGTTTTGATTTTGTAGCCACTTGCAGTTTTAGCCTAAACTGCCTTTAACGTATCCTATTCAATGTTCAATTTCCTTATCTCCTGTACTATATTGGTTGTAATTGATTCATACATCGAGGTGGATACGGTATTTATATTTTATTAAATCTATATGCTGAATTTTTTTATGATGGATTCAAGATATGTGCCATCATTAATCTCATTCCAAATTTATTTGAATGAAGTTTTCTTGCTATGATGTACCAAATACTTGTGCGTGTGTGTTCTGAGTTCATTCAGGACGTGGGCGATCATGGTTCTTTACAACTTTTTTGTCATTTGATGCTGTAAAATCTCTCCTTTAGGATTCCTCTTTCTGTTTGTAGTATTTGCCCATCACTCCATTTACACGAAAACTTCTTCATTTGTCTCATGCGCTGTCCGTGGTATTCTCAAAATTCGTTTGTCGACTACATTTTGGTTGTCTCATATCTTTTTCATTTCTTATGGCTTTCATAACACTCTTTTCTTCATTTCTAATTTTATTCATTTGATCCCTTAAATTCCATTTTTTCTTGAATGTATCTATTGCTATTACTATGCACCTTATAAAACTTTAACGGCTAAAGCATAGGTTAGTAAATTTTCTGTAATTATTAATGTCACCTTGAAGCCTGTTTTCGCTTCGAAAATTACAATTTTTTTTTTAATTGGCTGCGCTAGATCGATTTACAATATATATATATATACTAGACTGACTTCTCATTATGCGTCCGTTAGGTTACTTGAACTGAATCTATTTTTCTTTTGTAATTTAGACATCTAGCCGAAAATTTATGTCAAATTATGAAATTTGTCTATTACTTTTTAAAAAATCGTATTTCTAGTACGAATGAACAATCTATATTGCTATAAAACTCTGTGAACGTTGTTTGCTTATGTGTTTGCCAGAAGTCATGTATAGAGAGTGTGTGAAGAAAGACGTAAAATTATTATCTTGTAGGAAGTGGGAGAGAAGGAAATGGAGAACACACGAAATCCTGCCCCAAACAGGATACGAACAGCTGTCATCAAAGTCCACGCCACAACCGCCAAAATATCGTGCGGAGGTAGTGGAAGACATACCACATGCCTTATTTTGGCCAAATAAAAAGTAAATAAATAATCTAATTTTGGAGCCGATTTTCTTACGAGAAAGTGTACAAAACACACGAAATCCGGCCCCAAACAGGATACACACAGCTGTCATCAAGGTCCACGCCACTCTCGCTTGTGAACTTCACGACCTCATGCTAAAAGCGACAGCGCTGACAAACTTCAAAGAGACCGATTCAGACTACAGCGACACCATCCACAGTAAGAAACAAATTCTATATCTGTATTATTTAAAAATACGATTTGTTTATACCATAAATATTTTTATTTTAATATTCTTCAAACAGACGATGTTTTAATGTTGAAAGCAACTTCAATGTTTTATAATCTGAACCTTCAGTGACTCAACGGGTCACGGGTAGTATACTTTAAACAAGAAAAATATATTGTAAATAAAAGCGTTTTGTAATTAAATATAAAATTTAATAAAATGTTTTATATGTTTCCTAAGCTAACTGCAAATACATGTATTTTTAAAATATCTTTACTTTCACAAACTCTTCATGAAACTAAATGTAAACAGTAAATACGACAAGTTTGACCCAACGGGTCATGGGTGGTCTAGTATACAATAAATATACAAAAATAGAAAAGGGTGTAAGATAAAAATGTAACTTCTCACTGAACTTATTCAACCTATACAGTGAGGCGATTCTGAGTTAATTACAAGTCCTATCAGGATTTCTTTATTTGCGGTCATAATCTTAACAACATAAGATATGCAGATGACACAGTGTTGATAGCAGACACAGAAAGGAAACTACAAGAACTCCTATAGAAGGTAGTAAAGGAAAGTGAAAAGAAAGGACTAATCATCAATATCAAGAAGATAGAATACATAGTTGTTAGCGAAAGGAAAAGCCCAACACGCAAATTACAAATTGGAGATACCAAAATCAAACAAGTACAACGATTTAAATATGTGAGAAAAGTGGCGGACCACAGGGAAGGGCCGTGGCGCACTGTCATGGGGGTGCAAAATCGCTCGGTGATTGGCAAGTTTTTTTTTTGTTTTGTTTTTTTTGCCGGGAGTGAATTGCAAGCGAAATATTCCACTTACAATAATTCAAAAAAAAAAAAAATGTGCAAAAATCTCGCCTAACTCAACCCAATCATTAGAGTAGGCAAAGTTTTAATATATTTATCTGCGAAAATGTCGGGAAATTAATTAAAAAGTGGTGAAAGAGGACCTAAAGTTTCATCTTTTTTATTTACTTTAACATACCTTAATATCTTTTTTATGACTGACCGCAGATACTTATTTCATTAACAACGAATCATGAATCATTTTGGCGACGGCGCTCAGTAGTTCTTCGATCATGCGCAGTACGGACGGATGTGCATGCCAGCCAAAACGTGAAATGTGTTAAAAAAAATGTTAATTCTGCGGCTAGATTGAAAACTAATCCAATGTTTTAATATATATTCCTGGGATTTCTTAGTAAAATGAAATAATGGCAATTTTTCTCTCACTTCAATTGGTAGATCACAACATATCAATGAATATATAAAAGATTTCGACATAATGATCTTATTGTAACTCAGTGTCGGATATAACGTGCCGTATATTCCCATATACTGGGTTTTGATGCGAAAAGATCCACGAGTTTTATGTATGGAATTAACACATTAATTCCATTTATATTTTACGCGGGCGCGAGTTTCCTCCCTTCCTTTCACACTCGTGCGTGTGTGCGCGCGGTTTGCACCCCTTCCTTCCTCTCACAGCTAGACGTAGCAGTAACCTGGAGGAAGAACTTCGCTAGCTCCTACTGATGAAGTCAGACTAACAGATTTTGAATTTTTTCCTGCGCGTTTCGCGGCGTCTCAAACGTTTGCAAGCCAGTTGTTTCCCGGTTCTCAACCTGAGTAGACGGGCAACTCATTTATTCCGTGCCCTTAACCCATATGCGGGCCGGAATATCTTATCTCAACAATGTCGACCTCACACTTTACCAAGACTTCTTCTCGTCTTGAAGCTGCCCGCAGGTCAGACCTTCTCCGTTTTCGACCAGAAGACGTTCGAGACACACGACACAGTCGTGAGCAAAACTTCGTATTCAACAAGTGGCTTATTTTTATCCCTCGTCAGTCAAACTTGAAATACAGACAGGGATATCTTATTGACGAACAAACTTGCTACCCGCAGGTTAGACCTTCTCCGTTTTCGACCAGATGACGTTCGAGACACACGACACAGTCGTGGGCAAAACTTCGTATTCAACAGGTGACTTACATTTATCCCTCGTCAGTCAATAGTAAATACAGACAGGGATATCTTACTGACGAACAGATATTCTTCGTCCCTTCTGGACTCGCCATAATTAACTTCTCATAGACGATGCAACCAACCGCAACTAGCTCTTCGTCCTTTTGGCTAGACGTCCACAGCATTCCGTTAAAGTTTTCAACAGTTAATTCAAGACCTGACCGAACTCTGAGACCCTACTTTGAACCTGAACACAAAAGAAAAAAAAGAAAAAACACAAAATCACATACACTCTCAATTCATTGGACTCTAATCTGCTTTGAACCAGTACCTTAAAAATATGCATAACATCACTCTCAACGCAAAAAAATCCACAGTGAGTACTCCTTTCTATCTGTGCGCACATACACCTCGTGTTTAACGAGTTCCCTTTTTCCAGAACCTTATAAAACCCTTTTCCCGCCTTGTTCATCTTGCATTTCTATTTAGGCGCGGAACTTTTCCTTGATTTTGTACCACGAGATAATCTACTTGTTTCCATCTAATAAAAGTTACATGTTTTACAGTACAGACGTCTTTGTCATTTTATTCCGGCTATCTCTTTGATGTTTATTAATTTATGCACTTGTTGATTGACCCCTTTCCTCTCACTGTTCATTCACGCATTTTTATTTTTTTTATACATTGCTTGTGGACTCGGTAGTTTAGTGTGGTGTCTGGCACAAGGCCATGTTGTAATAAACCAGCACTGCACGCTGCCGGGTCCGCAACATATGGAACATTTTTGGTTGTTGTTAGCGATGGCAAAAGCTTTCCAGGGTGTTTTTGTAGCCTTCGCTACAATAATACTATTGTTATTATATGATTATACAACGCCGAGAAACCCAATAAAGGTCTTTCAAGTTTAATACAGAAAACCGTGCACTCCAGTTGAGAATATAAGGAAAACCCTTTATTGGAACGTATATATGTATTCGGGTGTTAAGTTAGGATAAATTCTGATATTGACCCCTTTAGTTTATTTTAGTTCTTACGGTGGTTTTTGTCACGGTGTTATTTACGGTAGAACGGTGTCACGGCGTTTTTGTGATAAGGTTCCATGGTGCTGTCGTTCGGTTGACAATAAACACCCGTATGCGACAAACTAGCCTCACGATCTCTAATATAACTGAGGGGGGCAGTTATACTTTTATTTTATTTTTATTTCAGGCAAAAAAATTTAAGAATGGAGCGACATCGGCAGCAAAAGAAGGAAGAATCTGCTGCGGAAGGAAGAAATCGTAGGAAAAGAGGACGCGAAGATCTACAGAGATCCAGTCAAATAATGAAGAAATTTCTAAAAATGTCAATTCCACATAGAGATGGTGACAATCGCGTTGTTTCCCCGCTTGTTCTTGCCACTAGCTCTGACTACACAGACACAACACTAGGATCAGTGGAGCAATCGTCAACTTCATCAGTGTTACCAACATCACCATTAGCACCACCGCCTCTACCATTGAAGGTTAAGCATAATGTTTTGGGGGTGGGGGGTGATTCCGATCAGACTTCATCTTCATATCGTTGTCAATCTGATGAACATGTACAATATGATGAAATTAAATATGCAGTATGAACCAAGAAATATGTAGGTTACTTAAGTTTTTATGCAAATTGAGATAAACCACAAATTTCTGATGATCTACGCGTACAAATGGTGAAAATGGGCGCTAAGGCTTTACAGAACAAAGATGGCGGTTTACAATAGATCTGGAAGTTATTGAGAGCCAATGTATCGAAGAAGCGATGAGAAATGAAACGAGCACAAAAAATGGTGGTGTCAACCTAAGCTTCACGACGAATTACTGGTTTCAAAGAGAACTACAGGATGGGTCTACGATTCCGCATAATTGGTTGTTTTAAAAATAATGCAGTGTATTCTTTTTAACTGTTTATTGTTTTCAACAGCCCCAGTCAACCAAAGCACGGTATTTAAAAAATCTTAAGGATTTTGAAAATGGAAAAATGCGACGAAAGAATACCAAAACGTGAACAGGGCATTCATCACCACGCGTCATTTCTTGCATGGAAAGATTTTAATAAACGCATATCAGAAGTGTCGACGATTAACAGAATAACAATGAAGCATATACAGGAACAGAAGCATTTGCGGAAGGATCTGCTCGTGCGTTTTGTGGATTGTATCAAGTTTTTGGCGATTCAACATCTGGCATTTCGTGGATACCGAGAAGTCATTGCATCAAGGAATAATCCTGGTAATTTTATAACAACTCGTTAAGCTACTTAGCAGGTACGACTCTCTGTTGCAGCGTCACTTGGATTATGTTAAGTCGCATCTGCATTCTTCAACATTTTTGTCTGGCAAGATACAGAATGAGTTCATTGAGCGACTGGGGAACGAAGTACGTCAGTCTATCTTAGAGAGAGTAAAAAAAAAGCAGATACTAAGGGATTATGTTCGATACAACTACTGACGTTTCTCACAACGAACAAATATTCTCAGGTTTGTCGATGTTGACAACGAATCTAAAACTTTTGTAGTCAAGGAAATGTTCATTGATTGTATTAAAATTCTTTAAAAAAGATGTCGAGAGTATTACAGAAGAAATTACCTCAAAATTGGAACGAGGTGGTCTTGATTTGAACAACTGTCGTAGACAGACGTGTGACAATGCTGAAACAATAGCTGGGGTGTCCGTGTCATTTCACCCTACGCAAGGGTTTACTGAGTGCGAAAGAATGAAAAAAAGAGAAACATTATTAAGGAGTGCGAACAATAGAAGAGTAATCAAGAAGACAATAATTAACGACTTACATTACATTTACATTTTTGAAGACCAAAATTTGCTGGAAAGCATAGAACCAGGATAGAGTTCCACAAGCGAGAAAAAAACTGTTAGCATAGAACTTATTGTTACCAATTGTAACCAATTCAACTGTAAATTGATGAGACCTTGTCACCTGTCTAGTACTGCGCTTAAATTAATAATGTCTAGGTATAAGAGTCAAGAAGCGTTATATATATATATATATATATATATATATATATATATATATATATATATATATATATATATGCAGGTATGTAGAAAAATAGGAAAGAACACGTTAGGTAAATAATCCAGCGTTCTTTATTATTTTTGTTTTCATTTTAAAAAAAAACAGTGCTCCATACAGAAGTAGAGCTTAGATTATAATTATTTTAAAAAATATTTTTCTTTACATAAGAGTTCTCATGTTTCAAAAACGAGAGCCGAAACTATCAATATAATTATTAGAATTGAAGGTGACTGATATGTGGATAAAAATGGTCGTCCTAGCCGTTTCCATAGTAACGAATGAACACGCTTATAACGATACGTAAATTTCAAAATTGGTTGTTCCTAAATTTTCGCTTGAGGATGAAACAGGGCTTGTTACTTTAATTCAATTTAATTTTAATAATTTTATTGATGGTTTCGGTCCTCGTTTTTGAAACATGAGAACTCTTATGTAGCGAAGGAAACATATTTTTTAAAAATAATTATATATATATATATATATATATGTGTGTGCGTGTGTATGTGTGTGTGTGTGTAGTATTAAGGAGAGTTAAGACAATAAAAGAACAATAATTAAGAAGACAAAAAGTAATGATTGATATTGTATTTAAATTTTTTAACTTTAAATTTAACTAGGAAGCAAGAAGTTGGAAGATAGTTCCACGGGTGAGAAGTGTGACAGAAGAAACTGTTAGCATAGAACTTACAGTTACATCTAGCCAATTCTGCTGTGAATTAATGGAATCTTGCTACCAATCTAGTACTATGCTTAAAGTCTAGGTACCATCGAGGAGAATGAAAACTTTGAATTTAGAACCAGTCAGTAGAAAGATGAGCTCCGTCAGGCTGTCTTAGGAAATGTTCATTGTTCGTATTAAAATTCATGAAAAAGACGCCGAGAATGTGACAGAAGAAATTACCTCAAAATTGGAACGAGATGGTCTTGATTTGAACGACTATCGTTGACAGAAGTGTGACAATGCTGCAACAATAGCTGAGAAGTTGTCCGTTTTGCAGAAGCGCATATCACAAAGGAACCCGAAGGCAATCGTTGTGATTTGTGACAACCAGTCTTTGAAACTCGTAGAATTGCATGCAGCATCAGGACACGTCTTTGCTATATTTTTTGGAGTCCTTGATTTATTGAACAATTTTTTATCCAGCTTAAAAATGCGGTGAGAGAATTTAATGGATCCAGTAGGGACGGCTATAAAGCGGCCCCTTGATACAAGATGAAGTGCTGGGTGCTATGCTGTTCACGTTGTAACAACAAAGTTGGATCACATAGTTAAATTGTTGAAGGATATGCCAAGTGGATAATTCAGTATCAATTGACACAAGAATGACGTCAGTTTGCTTGCTGCTCAATATGTATACTTTCAGCTTTCTAACTCTGCTGCAGTTCTGGGACGACGTCCTGATTTCCATCGATCGAGTACAAAAGAGACTTCAGTGCCCTAGAATGAACTTCAATTAAGCTCAAGCTGACATTCAAAATTCTTCAACAATCTGTTATGAGATTTTCTCAGTTGAAAAAGGCGACGAAAAATGCTTACAACAGGGGATTGATGTTGGTCAGCAGAGAAGGGTTCGTCGTAAAAAGAGAATGTCTGGAGAGGAGACAAAAGGTGAGCCTATAAATGCGAGAGAAGAAATGGATGTTACTTAAAGGTAATACTGGAGAGGTTGAATACAGAACTGAAAGATCTGTTTACAAGGTTGGGTCAGTTACATGAGCAATTTGGGTTCCTCTTGGATTTTGAAAGACTCATTGACTCAAATGAAAGCACGGTAGAAAAATGCAAAGTAGTTGCTGCAGCAGACGAGTGTGAATTTGACGGGAACGAACTCGGTTGAGAAATGTTAATACAAAAAATAAAAGACAGTGCCGAAAAACCTGATCGATCTTTTCAACTTCTTAATATCTTACGGCGATGATATGTTCTCCGATTTACAAATAGCATTACGCATATTATTGGCGGTTGCTGTCTCTGTAGCGTCCTGTGAGCGCTCTTTTAGTAAAATAAAAGAAATAAAAAAACTATCTCTAAAGCACGATAGGTAAGGAACGCCTAAGCAATTTGGCTATATTAAGCGTCAGAAATGAAGAATTTGGACATAGAATGTGGATGGTGTTATTGACAAATTTTTGACCACCAAACCTGGTTGTATATGGCGGCTTTACGAATTCAAAATAAATGAAATGAATTGCTCTAGTCTTGACATCTTTTCATTCAGGTTTTCTCAATGCACGGTGCTTGTTGGTATTGGCGCATCAAATAAAAATGTATTTGAATTGTATTTAAGTATTTTTTCAGAGCATTTGTATTTGTATGAAAAAGCATTTAGATTTGGATTTTTGCCGAGTTTCAGAAGTATTTGTATTTGTTTTTGTATTTTGGGAATCTGGAATAAAATTATTTCTATTTATATTGGTATTTGCAACTATATCGCGTCAATAATCGCGAGAAGTATTTGAATTTCTAAAAATGTTGTATTTGATCCATCCTGGCTTGTTGGTCACTTTTTATGGTGGCGCCGAGTCAAGCTCTTGCCCCACTCTGGAGCAATACCTCGGCTCACCACTGTGTGGGAAGTGTTTTAACAGAGGACGGAAAGTACAACACTGATATCCAAAGGCGCACTGGGATAATGAATAATGCTTTCCAAAAGCTAAACAAAGTATTAAGAAACAGACAAATTTCGTTAGAAACAGAGAAAAGAGTACTGAACTGTTACATGATATCAGTTCTCCTGTATAGCAGTAAATGCTGGACAATCTCCTCAAAGATGAAGAAAAGACTTGAAGCAACGGAAATATGTTTAGACTGAAGGATGCTGAGGATACCATAGACCAAATGTGTAAGCCATGCCGAGGTTTTAGAGAAAATGGGAACAAAAAGGAAACTTATACTTAACATCAGGAAGAGTCAGTTGGGAAATCTGATATTCACTGGGCAGACTCAAGTCAAGAAGGAGAGAGGAAAACAACACATAACCTATTTAGTGAAATTGAATAAATGGATGGCGGAACAAGATTTAGGAGAAATAACAAAAGGACAAAATTTATTAAGAGCTACGAATGACAGGAAATTGTGGAGAGCCATAATCGCCTACATCCTGAAGGGACACGGTACATGAAGAAATACAAGCACCAGAGGTCCATAGATATTAATCTCGCGACGTTGTTTGTTAACTTACAAGTCCTTACAACAACAGTGCGATGTTATTTCTGTGTTTATTGTTAAACTGAAGAAAAAAAACTGAATCCTTGAAAACCTTTTTGAAAAAATCCTCCCTGATATTTAAATTAAATGTGACATTCATGATGGTAAGAAACATCAGCAAGACGAATTCGATTTCCAGTCCAGATTGTTGCATTCACTTTCACACAAATACATTTACGGAAGATATGAATACCTCTGTTCTTCCCATCCCCACCAAACCCTTAATTTTATATTGGCTTTAACCCGACTCTTTCGCTTGTTTTAGCCATTTCACACTAGATGGTCTTCATTTGAACGACTGTCGTGGACAGACGTGTGACAATGCTGAAAAATAGCTGGGGTGTCCGAGTGATTTCACTCTAAGCAAGGGTTTAATTGCAGAAGCATTTGCGGAAGGATCTGCTCGTGCGTTTTGTGGATTGTATCAAGTTTTTGGCGATTCAACATCTGGCATTTCGTGGATACCGAGAAGTCATTGCATCAAGGAATAATCCTGGTAATTTTATAACAACTCGTTAAGCTACTTAGCAGGTACGACTCTCTGTTGCAGCGTCACTTGGATTATGTTAAGTCGCATCTGCATTCTTCAACATTTTTGTCTGGCAAGATACAGAATGAGTTCATTGAGCGACTGGGGAACGAAGTACGTCAGTCTATCTTAGAGAGTAAAAAAAGCAGATACTAAGGGATTATGTTCGATACAACTACTGACGTTTCTCACAACGAACAAATATTCTCAGGTTTGTCGATGTTGACAACGAATCTAAAACTTTTGTAGTCAAGGAAATGTTCATTGATTGTATTAAAATTCTTTAAAAAAGATGTCGAGAGTATTACAGAAGAAATTACCTCAAAATTGGAACGAGGTGGTCTTGATTTGAACAACTGTCGTAGACAGACGTGTGACAATGCTCAAACAATAGCTGGAGTGTCCGTGTCATTTCACCCTACGCAAGGGTTTACTGAGTGCGAAAGAAAGAAAAAAAGACAGACATTATTAAGGAGCGTGAACAATAGAAGAATAATCAAGAAGACAATAATTAACGACTTACATTACATTTACATTTTTGAAGACCAAAGTTTGCTGGAAAGCATGGAACCAGAAGAGAGTTCCACAAGCGAGAAAAAAACTGTTAGCATAGAACTTATGGTTACATCTAACCAATTCAACTGTAAATTGATGAGACCTTGTCACCTGTCCAGTACTGCGTTTAAATTAATAAAGTCTAGGTATGATATTCAAGAGCGAGATATATATATATATATATATATATATATATATATATATATATATATATATATATGTAGGAAAATAGGAAAGAACACATTAGGTAAATAATCCAGGGTTCTTTAGTATTTTTGTTTTCATTTTTAAAAAACAGTGCTCCATACAGAAGTAGAGCTTAGATTATAATTATTTTTAAAATATATGGTTCCTTCGCTACATAAGAGTTCTCATGTTTTCAAAAGTTACGTCTAACAATTTCAACTGTAAATTGATGAAACCTCGTCACTAGTCTAGTATTGTGCTTAAATTCATAAAGTCTAGGTATTATAGTGAAGAAGCTGGAAGATAGTTCCAGAGAGTGAGAAGCGTGATAGAAGAAACTGTTAGCATAGAACTTACGGTTGCATCTAGCCAATGAATTAATCAATTGTGAAATAATGGAATCTTGATACCAATCTAGTGCTATCTTATATAGTCTAGGTACCATCGAAGAGAATGAAAACTCTGAATTCAGAACCAGTCAGAAGAAGGATGAGCTCCGTCAGGTTGTCTTACCTTAGACACACAATTGCTGCTATGGTATATATGGTGCCCTTACGACCTTAATCGGTTACATGATTTGTGATGTGACGTGAGGGCGATGGTAAGGATTAGCTATTTGCTATGTCTATTCCAGTCAATCTCAGTCCTGATTATTACAGTTGGTACGCAATCAAACTTATTACAATTGATATGCAAACTTATTACAATTCGCTTGCAGTTAAACTTATTACACTTGGCATACAGTCACTAATTACAATTACTACGCAGTCAAACGTTACAAATGGTATGCAGTCAAACTTGTTACAATTAGCATGCAAATGTATTACAATTGCTATGTAGTCAAATTTATTACAATTGCTACGCTGTCAAAGTTGTTACAATTGGTATGCAGTCAAACTTATTGCAATTCGCTTGCAGTCAAACTTGTTATAAGTGGAATGCAGTCAAACTTATTACAATTGGCATGCAGTAAAACTTATTACAATTACTATGCATTCAAACATATTACAATTGGTATGCAGTCAAACTTATTACAATTCGCATGCAAACTTATTACAATTGCTATGTAGTCAAATTTATTACAATTGCTATGCAGTCAAACTTGTTACAATTTGTATGTTGTCAAACTTATTACAATTCTCATGCAGTCAAACTTATTACAATTCACATGCAGTCAAACTTGCGTTCTATTACGGTTAACGCAGTGATTACCACTCTGCTACAAGCGCCCAACTCTGATATTTATATTTCAAAAGGTTTAAAGTCAAATACTCCTTATAAACAATAATTAATGTTTAGCAAGATTTAGGTTTGCAAAAAACTCGGTGAACTCGACACTCCTTAAAATGACAAGAAAATTCGAGACATAATCTCTATATGGCGAGATTTTCCATATCTGAATAAATTTCAAATAAAAAGACAGAAAAAAAGTCTTGAAACAAAATAAAAAAGATATGACAATTTTTTTTTCTCTTTCATTTCTCGTAAACAATGACGTCTCATCTCTAAGTCGACAGATCAATATATTCTTTAGCAATGCGACGATTAGCATAATTGGACATACAGTTTTATGAAGCTTTCGTGGTTCGTTAATCACCAGCCAATACAAATGCATAATAAGCAACAAAAAAAACACTCTAGAATAATTAAAAAAATAAAATAAAATGACGCACACATGCGCCCATTTGGCGTCCGATGATCCAACATGGCCGAACGATAAATAATAGCCAGGTCAAAGATGGCCTTGAAAGACGGGCAGCTGCGTTTGGTTCCTATGACACCGGTAACGAGAATTTCTCACCTCTTCTATAAAATACTGCCGGCAGTTCGCCACTCAACGTAGGATTGGAAGCGAGCCAGATGACAGCCGTTGTATATGGCTTTGGGCTCATGCTTTGGGAATTTATATAAGAATAAGAAAAATAGAAAAGGGAGAAAAATGCGAATGAGAAACAAAATACCAAAAAACCAAATATTGGTCGATAAAGAGGTTCTTAGCAATTTTGGAACATCCAATTGCAGCCTGAAGATATGAGTGGGATAAAAAAAAAAAAGATAAAATTTGCGGGATGAAAAAAGGCGGAAAAAAATGTAAGTTAAAAAGAAAAAAAGAAAAATGGATGAAAAATTAGGAAAACAAACATTAAAAGAAAACCTAATAAACTATAAAGATATATGGAACAGTAAAATATTTTAGTAAAAGGAATAGAATGGAAGAAAGGAAAGAAGGAGTCTGGGGAGGAAATGTTGGAAAAAAAAGACTATGGAGAGTAATCCATGCGAACAAACGTAGACAAAAAAATAAATGGGATCAGAATATATATATATATATATATATATATATATAGTTATGCAAAACTAGGTAATCCGTATGGGTAGATGATATCCGGAGAGCTCAATGTAAATTCAGAGCAAATATGTTTGAATAAAAACAGACCACTTTAAGGTTCCATGTAATAAATTATTTCATTTTAAAGGGCTCTGGATTATCAGACTTTACTTCCAAAGGTTGAAATGAAAAATGAAAAGAAATTTACACATTTTTGACGGGCCGTATTAAGCATATGTAAAATTCCTCATTTCGTTAATTTTACATATGCTTAATACGGCCCGTCAAAAATGTGTAAATTTCTTTTCATTTTTCATTTCAACCTTTGGAAGTAAAGTCTGATGATCCAGAGCCCTTTAAAAGGGCTGTGATATAAACAAATTTTTACTACGTTAATAAATAAATAAATAAATAAAATAAGAAATAAAAACGAGCAATATAACTTGACCCAGATAAATAAACAAACGACTTCCGGTAAAATAACCGCCATAATAGAATACCCACAATGCACCACTAACCCGTATATATATAAATAGCCGAGAAAAATAACAGCATATGTGGCCTGACGATTGCATATAGCATGAAACAGACTGTCGCCTCTAAGTCTTGACTTCTATGTTCACTTTTATATTTACACACGCTCTATCTCTGATATTGATCACTTTATCCCATAAATATAGCATTATACAACATTATTACGTCATTATTTTTGCACCAACCTAATAATACAGAAATCGTAAAGCGCCTTACGTAATAACAGGCAAATCGGCTCTCCGAAACAAGAATGTATTTTATTAATATTTTTATTTTATTTTTTCAGATTTCTGACATTTTTCCGTTTGGTGGGAATGAGTGAGGACAAAAGTTATCTATATCGTCCATTGTCCCAAGGGCTTTTGGCCATTCCCTTAGCCATTTTCAAAGGGGTTTTGTTTTGGATTTTGTTAGTTTCTTTTCATATTTTGACTGTGTGGTTTTGAATTCAAGTAGGGGCGATAATTTCGAGCCATCGCGTGTTGGCAATAGATAGAATTCTAATAGGCGACTTTCTATTTTTAAAATACTTCCAGCAGGCTATTCCCATTGTTAAACAAGTTTAGGTTGATAGTGGGGCAGATATGTTTGATGTACAGGTTTTCTTTTATAATGAGCTGTTATCGGTAATTTGATTTGCATAGAACTCTCGTGTTTCGACCAGTATTATTCTTAAGGGTTGTTGTAAATTGTGGGTTGATATATGTTTTTATTATGCTTTGCTCTGATATATATATATATATATATATATATATATATATATATATATATATATATATATATAAGCATTCAACCCCAAGCAAGACAGGAAGCCACTAGCACGCAAGGGGTCACAGAGAGAGTTGGAGCGAGAGCAAAGTGATGTGATAGAGGAAAGGATGAAGAGAAGGTTAGGGGATAGATCAGGGCATCTGGAGACGTCGATTGACGTTACATTTGAATAGTTGGAGATTATAGCTATCAGGAAAACAAGAAATGGGGAGGGAGTTCCACAGGCGAGAAGTGCGAAACATAAAGCTATTGGAGTAGAAGAGACGGCTACATTTAACAGTTTCGACAGTGAAAGGGTGAGAGCGGGATGCCAGCCTAGTAGAACGCTTAAATTCATGAAGTCTAGGAACCAGCGTAAGCAGCTCATCGGAGCAGTTACCGTGAAAGTATTTGTAAAAAAGACAGAGGGAGGCAACGGCACGTCTGTGAGAGAGCGGCTGCAGACGAGATGCCAGATCAGGGCCAATTACATGGCATATCCGTCTTTGGATTTTATCAAGGACCTTGAGACAAATAGAAGGGGCTCCAGAACATATATGGCAGCAATACTCCATGCAAGGGCGATGGGAGGATGTGTGATAAATACATATTGAAAAAGTGTCCGAAAGCGCTTTAGACAATGGACAATACGGACACTTTTTGGATTCCCTTAGGCCCACAAAACGGAAAAATGTAAGAATGTTGTAAAGATTAAATAAAAAAATTTATAAAATTTTCCTGGTCCGTCATATTTAACGAAATATGTTTAAACGACAGGTTGCTGCCTAAATATGCATTAATAATATATATATATATATATATATATATATATATATATATATATATATATATATATATATATATATATATTACATGAATCATTCATACAAAAAACAGACTAGTGAATTTAATAATATAAATGGCGAGAATACAGCTTCGCAAACAAAATTATTAAAATTACCTTAACCCACGAACATCTAGATGACTGTTATGATCCCTGTTTTTAATAAATTCAACTTGTATAAGACCTTAAGAATGTATTCTCTCCATTTATATCATTAACTTCACTGATCTGTTTTTTGTATGAATGATTCATGTAATATAAATTGAACTGCACCACATATTTGATATATATATATATATATATATATATATATATACAAGTATATAATTGAAACTTTTAAAACCATTTATTTTATTTTCAACATCATCACTTGATAAGACACAGAGTGTGTTGAAACAAAATGGCTATTTTTGTAGTGATTTTATAACATACTTATGTTATAATTTTTTTATAAAAAATAATTTATATATATATATATATATATATATATATATATATATATATCGTGTACACATATGCTAACGTATATATGAGGTTTGATCAAAAAGTATCGGGACTGTTAATGGATCTAAAATATGTTTGGCACAGATTGAACTTGAAGTCCTTCGCACATACACACTCAGCTATAACGTTCTCGCTCACTTCTATTGTTTATAGTAGTGCTTTGAAGGAAAGTGTATAGAGTATGGCTACCTCATCACACCACAAAGGTCGCATCATTGACCATGGCTTGTGCAGCAGTTTTTAGCCAATATTTCCCCAGGTTCGGCAACCACCATATTCCCTAAATCTCGCTACTTGCAACTTTTCCCTCTTTCCAAAAATCATATCCGACTTCAAAGGAACAGGATTTCAAAACGTCGGGGCAATATAAAAGAATACGACGAGGTACCTTCTCGTTATCCCCAAAAAGAAATTCCAGTAATGCTTCCATCAATGGAAACCACGCTGGACAAAGTGGATGGCTTCAGAAGTGGGACTACTTCGAAGGATATAAAATACCGAATCGATATGTGTTGTAGTTTTCAGCACATAACACCAGTACCGATACTTTTTGACCAGACCTCTTATATATGTGTGAATGTGATATATTGCTTAGACATTTTCAAGGGAGTTTTCTTTTGGTGTTGTTAGTTTCTTTTCATATTTTGACTGTGTCGTTTTGAACTCTAGTAGGAGCGTTAATTCCGTGCCATCGCGTATTGGGCATAACTAGAATTCAAGTGGGCGAATTTCTATTTTTAAAAGACTTCCAGCACGCCGTTCCCATTGTTAAACAAGGGAAATCAAATTCAAAGTGTGTGGTTTCGTGTGTATGTTTGTGTATGTGTGAGCGCGCGCCGACAGAAGATAATTTAAGCTTCGTAAAAAGTATAAGTACGTTTCCAGCAGCGGAATTGTTACCTACCTTGCCAGATCTGTCGAGACAGTAGGAAAAAAAAAACATAAAAGATGCGACTACTACAACAACAGTTTTAATGGAAACCAATAAACCTTGAAGTCTCTGTATATGCTTGAAACCCTCAAAATTAATTAAAATTACGAACTAAGTAAATGCCGTTTTCATTATTCCTTGTAATCGTAACACTCAGATTAGCTGTTTCCATACAGGAAACTAGATTTTAATGGTAAATTTAATAGTGAGATTATGCGTTCCCCTTCCTTATAAGGAAACATTTATTGTTCGAAAAATTAGCGTCACAGTTTAATTAAAATTTATCAAATCTTTCTATCAAAACAATTTTTATAAAAATAGGTTTCTCAAGTCCATTAATTGTTATGGCTCTTTCCAACAGTGACAGGAGCTTCCTTCATAACCATTTCTTTAAAGTAATGTAGAAAGTCAACGTCTTGATTATACCATTTTTTTCTTTGAGTTACATGGACTATCCATTTTATTTATTGCTGCTATTGGAAATCTTCAGGGAATATAAATTCTGTTCTTTGTGATTTTTTCGCGCCAGTCTTTAGGCATAATGGATGATTGTCTTCTTTCAGATTTACAGGATTCATTCCCTTGAAGCTATTTTTAATCATTGAACTGAGAAAACGGTTATACGTAGATGATAGTTTAGACATTTATGATCTAGTTGGACGTCATGCATGACGTTGATATGAGAGTCTAGATCTGATGAGGCAATTTATGAACATAACTTAGGTAGCGTTGGTTCATGTCTATCAGCATATGTCATATCTTGCTTTTCTTAGAGGTTTTGCATAATAATTAAACTGTATATTTTGCTTTAATTATTTTTTAAATAATTGATTTGTTGTTCACTTCGAATCTATTCTCTTATGATCATTATAAATAGCTAACTGTTTTGTTACTGGCATTTAAAGGGTGTTTCATTAAGACGGATTATATATAAGGGTGTTTCATTAAGATGGATTATATATAAGGGTGTTTCATTAAGACGGATTATATATAAGGGTGTTTCATTAAGATGGATTATATATAAGGGTGTTTCATTAAGACGGATTATATATAAGGGTGTTCCATTAAGACGGATTATATATAAGGGTGTTTTATTAAGACGGATCAAAGTCAGTAGTAAATGAATCAGTGTTATCGGTGAAAATTTATTTATTTCTCTATGGGATCATGTCATTTAAGTGATGGCAATTATGTGTGAAAAATAATATCGCCCAAATGTCCGCCAAATCTGAAAGAAAAAGAAAAAAAAAATTAGACGCTTAAACTTAATTCACAATAAAATCGGTCCCAGTTAATGGAACACCCTTTATAATCAAATTGCTTAGTTATTCAAAAAAGTCACTTGCTGCTCTGAAAGTGGTAACCACCTTAGCATTTAGATCACAGTTTGGAAGTAAGGTATAAAGAAATGTTAATATTTTTAATAAAGTATTCTAAGAATTTAAGAGATCTAAATTTCCATTTTTTTAAATATATAATTCTGTGTTTTTTTTTTTTTTTCATAAAAATAGGATTTGCTGGATTTATATTAATTTTAGCTGGATTTACTGGATTACTGGATTTGTTTAATCTAATAATGGATTTATTTGTTTATATTACTGAATATTAGAGAAAATACATTTCTCCACAACGCCTACATGACGTCTATGGAATAAACTTTTAGATTATCCCCACTTGTCTGCCACTGACGACCGCCAGACGGCGTTGCCAAAGTAAATGATTCACAAGTTTCGTACTCTTCGTTTTATTTCCTTCGTAAAGTGCTTTAGAGATAAACCGTGTCCTGTCTCCCTATGGGAACCCTTTATTCTCCAGTAAACCTCATACTGTATTGAAAGCTATATACAGTATCCAATGACCTCAGCTTACTTGACTTACACACAGGGATAGCTGATAATTCTCCCAAACCAACGGAAGTAGAACTCTTCTCAAATGTCATGATATTTTGCACGCACGTACGTACGAAAAGGGACATCATTACATACACACCTATATTCACCCCATTTATATTCTTTTCATTTAATTTTGCTCAGGCAATAAAATGTTGTTAATTGTACGTAATTTATTGAATATTTATTAATCCTCTCTTGTTTGTGTAAACCCCACTGAGTTTGAAGGAAAGTGCATAGAGTATGGCTACCTTGCACAATACTCTCTTGCACAATAAGCATTTCTGAAAAAAATGGGTCATTCCCACAACAAAAAGTCTACCAAACATTGATAGCAGATTTATTTTGGAACCGTTGTATTGCGCTTAATTTCAAAGTTGGGATTTGACACGATAAATAAGAACACAAAATATGTCTTTCCAAATCGTTACCGTTTTTTGAGGAAATGAATTCAAATGTTAAGCTTAGATTCAAAATGATAGCTTTGGCATTTCATTGTGATGATCAGTGAAAGCCTTATATAGCACAGCCTTATAAAATTTATAATTTTCTAAAACTTTACAAAATGTATATGGAGAAAACGCATGGCATAAGAACATTATTTCTAAATCATTCTGCCATCAAATAAGACCTTAATTTACTTCAAATCGAAATTACATTAAACAATTTAGTTATAATATGATGTAATCTGTTTTACAGTGCAGTAGTTTTTGTATGATTTTCAATAAATAATGCAAATTTAAAATAATTTGTGTCCAGTAGTATTATGGTGTTATATACACATTTATCTATTTTTTGTTTTTATGATATAAAAAATGACCTAACAAATTTTATTCATTGAGTAGCCTTTTTTATAATCTTTTACATTTTTTACACAAATTTTACTTATCAAATACAGTAAATGTCATATTTTACTTGTGATGATTCAGAATTAAAATTCTGGTTTGAATATATTTTCCATTCAATGTATCTAGTACAAAAGATAAATTCATTTGGATTTATTTTTGAAATATTAAATAGTAAAATTCTAAAGTCAATTTGTAAGCAAAAACCTGCGGAAATTAAGTATTTCTGTTCATTTTTTCAGACGATTTTTAAAACCAGATGCCCAAACATTGGTGAAAGGTATGAATCTAATGTTTGGTATCAGTACTTATCACATCAAACCCCAGCTTTCGAACTAAGGACAATGTTGATTTTCTGAAAAACATAAAACATCAACCTGCCCTACCAAACATGGCGAACTGAATTAATTAAAGTACTTTCACTAATACCATTTTAAGGTATGCACAAATCTCTCAAATAAACGACTGTTTAGCGTAGTGTAGTAAAAGAAATGAATTTCCTGCGTTGCTCACACTATCATATAGGTACATTTATGATCGGTACCTCCACTTTTTCGCGGAAAACATCATAGCGTAATGAAAAAGGCCACAAACTTAATAAAAATAATGTTTTATCGTCAAAATGTTTATGTCATTATAAAGATGAAAGACCAAAGTATTTTTTGGTTATTTTTGAAATTTTTTAATCGTTTCTAACACGTTCGAAATTTTGGTTAAAATCTTGTTTTGTTTACGTCATCGGGCTGGCATAATTACAGTGACTTTTTTGTTACGCTTTTTTCCGTTGAAAACACATTGATTTGGAAATTCTTTTAAAAATCAAATAATTGTCCGATTTTAATCAAATTTTCAGGATTTATTCATAAATGAATAAAATTATTTTTGGAATTTTTTTCTGAGAAAATTTTGGTAAAAAATATATTTTTTTTTTTTTACATATATTACCCACACTTAATTTCTTGAAATTTCGCAAAAATAAACTTTCTATTTCCTGATTTTTTTTTTTCATTCGTTAAAAGTAGAAGTCCTTGGAGAATCTAAATCACCTAATTTTGTTTTTCAAAGTTGCACTATTCTAACAGCAAATCTGTTCTGAATTGAAAAATAATGAATGCAATAAAACTATGACATTATTTAATTAGAAAAACTTTTAATTGCTTTTGTAAATAAGTTATATTAAGGAAATTATTGTCTGAAAAACAATTAAGTGTAAGCGAAATTTACGAATCCAAAATTGAAAAGATTAATACACGTAGTTACACTATTCTATTTTTAAAATAATTTTTATTTTTTATTTTTTTTACTTAATTTGGTCCCTTTTTTCATCTATGAAAGGCTAAACATGACATTATTATGAAAAGGTCACGTGATATTTACAGAGAAATTAATTAAAGAAAATTTTTAAGTTTTTCTAATTTTTTTTATTTTTGCATAAAGCATCTTCCAAAGGTAAACAAAATTCAATAAATTATTAGATAATTGTGGAAAATATGTTCATTTGTAAAAATTACTAGGTAGTTAAAAACAAAAAAATGCGTTCACTTAGATTTCAGAAATTTTATGTCAATTCTAGTTATCCATACAAGCTGTCATCGCTTCGTCACTCAATTATCCATTAAACATCCTTTCAGCTAAACGCGACCGATCAATAACAAATGGTTGTATATTACTTTTTATGCTATAAGTAAGTAATATTTATTTAAAATCAGATTAATTTAACTTTAAATTTTCTAATTTTACTCAAATAACGTGTATATATATTTTTGGAAGAGTTATAAAATTACAAATTTGTTAAAATTAAGAAAATGACCGCTTTTAAGAAAATTTTAAGAAATCGAAATTAAATTTGACATTCCAATCTATATAATTTCTATCTGAAATACACCGGAATATTTTACTTACTGGAAATAATGAATTTAATTCTTTAGCTTTCAATTAATGCTAAAATGAAATCTTCAAGAATGCTTTCTAATGTTTAAAAATTCATTTTAAAACTTAGGTATCGAAAATTTATGCCGAAAAAGTGGAGGTACGTAATGTATAACGCAAATCTAACCAACAGTCAACACATGTACGACACCACCAACTCCCGCAACTCGATATAAAAACACATACAAGACACGCCCTTTCCATCTTCCTTCCACTACCATCTTCAGGAATTAAACCCACAGACACAAAATGCCCATTAGTTTCCACCTACACACACACACACACACACACATACACATGTATACAATGTAACACCACAAGACATAAACACATGAAATCTACCTGATCAATGAAAAGCAAACAATACAGAACTCAAATGTGCCGAAACTTTCTCTTCAACAGCTCATTTCTAAAAAAAATCTGATGAGGCTTAAATAAAAGCGAATCATGTTAAATTTATAAACGTTTTCTATTTGTTCCTTATTCTATCATTCTGTCGGATTTAATCTATATTTGATTCCAATTCAAAAATAAAGTATATTAATAAAAGACATTTATTTTAACATGTGTTTTTAACTGACAAACACACACGATTCACACATCCACCTTCACACCACGTCCGCTACAAGAGTAATGAGGAAAAAGATATGCAGAATGAATAAACAAAGGAAGAATTTAAAAAAAAAAAAAAAAAAAACATTGCAAAGGGACAATAAACCGTGAAGTTAAGGCAGAAATAATAAAAAAAAAATAAAAAAAACTTGTCAAGGAAGATAAAAATTTTGCAGGGAACGAACAAGAGAGTCTTTAAATGAGAAAAAAAAAAGGGTTTGTATCAATGGCAAGAAAGATTGTTAAATTAAAATAAGTGACAGCAAGGAAAACAAAAATACAATTTAAAAAAAAGGAAATATATTGAAAGGAAAAAATATAAAATATTTTGTGAACAAGACAAAAATAAAGATCAAAAACTAAGTATGGAATGACAAGAACCTAAAGGAAAAACCAGGAAAAATTATTTTTTTTTACAATAATGTTCACTATGTACAAGACCTGAGAGCCACTCGAGTCAGTGGCCCAGTTTATACTGATATGCAGGAAAAATAACGGATAGCCCTAGACTTGAACAGGTTAAGATTGTGGCGATCGGGAAGCATCCTCTTGGGAGTCGGTTCTAAAAAGCAGCGGTTCGTGGAAAGAAGCTGCTCGAGTTGATTTTACATCTCACCAGAGGGATATGGAGGGAATGAGGGTGGTTCTCTACAATGGGCGTGGCAGGGTGGGTCTTAGCTGTAAAGGTTTAGAACTGGTGGAACTAAAGAATGTAGTTAGTTTGAACACATTCCTTGGAAATATCAATAGGCTTGCATCGTTTTGTCCATGAGATAGAGGTTGTAGGATAGAAAAATAATTTGGCACCCACAAGGACGCTTTTGGACTCTACCGAGACTGAAAAATGAAAACTGGACAGCTTCCAAATTTATATATGAACATAGTGAGTCCATTTTAGGCCTTTGTATAGGTAGAGTACAGCAGCAGAGGTTGGGTACTTACCGGAGTGGTACAGTCTCGACCCATTTTCCTGCATCTCTATAGCGTTTGGATCGTATGAATGAGTTCACTTGAATTTGGGTTGAACTTAGGCATTGGACCTCCCGAGGAAAAAAAACAAATGAATAATGGAAATATATAGACAAAATAAAGCGAAGAAAATAAAATAGTGAGTAAAAGCGTTGCTTTATGAATTTGATGATATAGTGGTTGTGAGTTCAATCCCTGGGTCGGGCGGTGTGTACTTGTACTCGGTAGAAACGGGTGAGCAAAGTTGAACAGTACTAAATAATATAAGAATTAGACGATATCCATAGACATTAGTAGATTAAATAGAGATTTCAGTACGGAATTACCTGTAGATTATATATATATATATACACACACACACCTGAAAAAGGCCTGAAGTCACAGCGTCCGAAACGTTGTGATAAAAACAAAAAAAATGAAGACAATAGTCTGGATATACACAGTAAATAATGATATTATCATCATCCAAGAAATGCCTATATAACAAAAGTGATATATATATATATATATAAAAATCACTCTCAAAAAATATAGGGTTAATGATTATAAAAAAAATTCAAACAAATACCGATCACCCCTCAAACCTGTATATGAATGATATGATCTGTTTATAACAGGTTTGGGGTTGGTGTTCTTATTTATATTGTTTGAAAGATGTAAATTTAAATCATTAACCTCTATATTTGTTTTTTATGAATGATTCATGAATTTATAAATTATAATTGCACCTTTCTTGAAATATATATATATATATATATATATATATATATATATATATATTAGGAAACAAAGTGGAAAAAGTTTCTCTCGTTACGTCCTTGATGACGTTTTAAGGCACATTCTACAAAACAATGCGTTGATTATATATATAACGAATCTGATCATAATTTTAAAGGAGAAGACAATTCGACACGACACAAATGTCTAGAGAGTGCCTTAATCGCAAAATCAGCTACAGTAAATTTGCACCTTGGCCTTACAACATTTCACCATTCCTGGCAGATCTTCTATTATCACAGTGTGGGATGCCTACTAACAAAAGTGATAGAAAGAAAAAGGAAAAGACTCTCAATGAATTCGGCTAGATATATAAAAAAAATTCTAAAATACCGATCACCCCTCGTTCGTGCAAATGTATGATCGTACCAACATAACAAAGTTATTCCGATGAAGTCCTGAATGACGAAATGCATCACAAGTATGCTTTTTCCAATTTGTGATGCAATTTCCCCAATACTGTTCTTGACATATAAAATATATATCGTTATCTCTCGCTCTATCTCTCTCTCTCTCTCTCACACACACACACACACACACACACACACACACACACACATATATATATATATATATATATATATATATATATATTTTACAAGCAAATATCCAAGTATGTTTTACTGGGATTTACAGTAAGTAGTATTTAGAAAATAAGGTTTAATATTATTAATAAGTGATGCGGGGATTTAAATACAAAACAAATTAAAGTTAAATTAAATTAGTTGTGTGATAGAGTCATAAATTTTGATATATATATATATATATATATATATATATATATATATATATATATATATATATATATAATTAAAAGAATCCAAATGTAAAAAGAATATTATTTAAGGAAAGAAATAATGGAATTTAAAATCAAAGAAGAAAATCTTATGGAAAGAAAATACGTGGAAAGGTACCAGGGATGAAAGGTAATTGTAATATTAGCCGTTTCCCTATAAAGAAATATTTAGCGTTCATTGATCGAGTAGCCTGTACTGCTTTCCATTGAAATTTATATAATCTTTCTCTTAAAACACTTTTTAGGAAAATAGGTTTCTCAAGTCCAGTAGGTTTGTCAAGTCCATCTTGATTGTGTCATTATTTTCTCTTCAAGTTACATATTCTATCCATTTCTTCTATTAAAACAATTTCCCAGGAAAATAGGTTTCACAAGTCCAGTAGCTGTTATGGCTCTTTCGAGTGTTGATGAAGGTTTCCTTCCTAACCTTATGTTTGAAGTAGTGTGGAATGTCAACATCTTGATTATTTCATTATTTTTTCTTCGAGTTACATGTGCTAGCCATTTTAGTTGTAACTGTTGTTGGGAATCCTCAAGTAATGTGGTTCTTGTTATTTGGTACAGTTCTTTCTTTGTGGTCCTGTAGAGCCAGTCCACAATGTTCAAAGCAGTATGATCTTTGTCAAGATGCACAAGCTTTACTCACTCAAAGACATTTTCGCCAGTGATTTTAGGATGCAGTTGTATACAACCGACAGTTTAGATATTTCTGAACGGGTTCGAACTCATTTGAACAAATCCAGGGACTTCTCATGCCTTGGGCTATGTCTTCAGGGTGGAGCCTTACTCGACACGCTTGGCAAACTGCTGGCTGGTGAGGCAATTTTTGAAGGTTTTGAATTCAGTTGACCTTCTCATCCAAGGCTATAGGACCCAGTCTGTTCTTCTATTTGCCCATAGCTGGAGGGAAAAGAGAAGGATTTATGCGTTTCCCCAAGAGTATTTGCACATAAATGACTGTAAGGAACTCGACTATAGAAGATATGCAAGAGGTTCGAGCCCGGACAGTGGTGAAGCTAGGGGGCGGTGCGCCACGGGCGGCACTTATGGTCTGCGGTGAGTTTTCAGAAATGAAAAAAAATAATAGCATAATTTCAATAATTTTTGGAAAATAAGCAGCGATAAGGAAGAAGATAGGGTCCAAAAATAAAGCCAATTTGTCTTTGATATGGCTGACTCAAAGCCAGCCAGCAATAAAAAAAAAAATTGTCGCCAAAACACGCTGTCAGCTGGTGGCGATAAACCACACTTTCAAGACATTTTTAAAGGGTTTGATGTTAGATTGGATTAAGCGAATTTAGTAAATCCACAGTTTTTTCCCACCTATGTGAGAAGTCTAGACTTTGGCATCAGTTCTTTGATTTTGATTTTTCATGTCTGTGAACTGTTAATGAAAAAAATTGAATAAATAAGTGAACCAATTTTTTTTCTTTTATCTTATCATAGGCCTAGCTTTAATACGGATATAAATTCGTTACTTTTCATAAATTATAAAATAGATAGATAAATAAATTGAAATAATTCCAATGCTTTAAGGATATTGTTGTGGTATATTTCCACCTAATTTGCATAGTGGAGTACCGACCATATAAATATGGTTGGTACCGGGAAGAGAGGGAGGAATCAAGAGATTCAACCAGAGACTCTGCCCGACTGCGACTCAGTCAACACATTCTCCAGGAACGGTCTTACCAGGAATATACAAAAGACTATATGTAAATATTGTGTACACTTTCTTGTTTCAATACATTTTGTTATAAGTACATTTTGTGTTGCATTAGTCAAGTTTCAACAGATATCAAATGCATTTCAATTTTTTTCCGGAAATATCGAACGGAAATTTAAAAGAAAAGTGAAACTTAATATATTTTTTTTTAAGTGCAGAAACTTTAAAGTCAAAAATGGACATTTTTTTAAACTTTTCAATTTACAAGTTTTCACTGTAGTAAAACAATGCAATGTTTTATTTTTTTGTTTAGGTAGTTGAAGTTTTATTAAGTAAAATAAACTAAGAAATATAAGTGTGATAACATTTATTTCAGTTTTTAAAAATGAAATTAATTTTATTGGACTTTTAATTCTTAGTCTACTTTGCTAATAATAACTTCAACTACATAAAATAATTTTAAAAGACATTGCATTTTTTACGTTGTTAAAACTTTTAACTTAAAAGAAAAACGAACCACGTTTCTGTTAACGTGGCATTTAATTTATGACTCCTCACTTGTTAGAATTGAAATAAGTATTAAAAAACTGATAAATTATGAATTAAAAGTACAATGTGTTTTTTTTTTTTTCTTTTTAAATAAAACAGAGGGTATATAAACAAAAACAAGTTATCTTTCTTTTAATATTGTAAAAAGTTTTTAAAGTTTTCTCGATTTAGAAAAAAAAATGAAGTAACGTCTTGTTTTTTTTTCACATATACGCAGCTTTATTTTCTTTTTATAAATAAATAAACACAATTGTACTTTCGTTTCATAATTTATCAGTGAGGAGTTAAATACCATTTTAACAGAAACAGGGGGAAAAAACTGGCATCATACGGGCATTAGATTCGGAGAAATGGATAAAAATTGATGAGTGTACGAATAATTTCGTCGTTGATATATATATATATATATATATATATATATATATATATATATATATATATATAAACTTTAAGGGGTTAATGTGCATTGTAATATTGTATTCCTTCTGGGAAGGGGCGACAAACTTGAAGGCCGCCCTGGGTATAAAAAAAACACTAACTACGCCACAGAACCCGGACGATAAAATGTCAGGAGTTCAAATTCTGATATTACAAGCAAGAAGGTCTTTCCGTTTAGAAGATTGGCACAATATAATCTTCGTATTCCCATTTGACGTGGCAATGTTTAATAAATATAAAGACATCAAGAAAACGATAAGAAAGAAAGAAAGAAAGAAAGAAAGAAAGAAAGAAAGAAAGAAAGAAAGAAAGAAAATTATGAAAAAGTAATAAAACGATAAGAAAGAAACCGATGAAAAAGAAAGAAAACTATGAAAAAGAAAGAAAGAATTAAAAAAGAAAGAACAACAACAATGAAAATGAAAGTACGAAAACGATAAAAAAATGTAAGAAAACAATGAAAAAGAAAGCAAACGATAAAAAAGAAAGAAAACGATAAAAAGAAAGAAAACGATGAAAAAGAAAGAATGGAAGAAACCGATGAAAAAGAAAGAAAAAGATGAAAAAGAAAGAAAGAAAACGATAAAAAAGAAAGAAAAAGACGAAAAAGAAAGAAAGAAAGAAAGAAAGAAAACGATAAAAAGAAAGAAAACGATGAAAAAGAAAGAAAGGAAGAAAACGATTAAAAAGAAAGAAAAAGATGAAAAAAAAAGAAAGAAAACGATGAAAAAGAAAGAAAAAAGAAAAGAAAGAAAGGAAAAACGATAAAAAAAGAAAAAGATGAAAAGAAAACGATGAAAAAGAAAGAAAGGAAGAAAACGATTAAAAAGAAAGAAAAAGATGAAAAAGAAAGAAAGAAAACGATGAAAAAGAAAGAAAAAGACGAAAAAGAAAGAAAGAAAGAAAGAAAGAAAAGAAAAGAAAGAAAACGAAATGAAAAAAAAGAAAAGAAAAAAACGATGAAAAAAAAAGAAAGAAAAAGATGAAAATGAAAAGAAAAAAGAAAAAAAAACGATGAAAAAAAGAAAAAAAGAAAGAAAAAAGAAAGAAAGAAAGAAAGAAAGAAAGAAAGATCGATAAAAAAGAATGAAAGAAAGAAAACGATGATAAAGAAAGACAAAAAAACAAGAAAAAAAACAATGATTGAAAAAAGCAAGAAAAAATAAAGAAGGAAAGTATCAAGTAAAGAAAAATAAAAGAAATATAGAAGAAAAAACAAGGAAAGAAAGAAACATGGAATGAAAGAGGGTTACTCACAAGAAAGAAAAAGAAAAATGGGCGAAATAAATTGATTGAGAACAGAGGATTGTGTCATGGCATCTGATGTTGAGTAATTCCGTTTCAACGACAATAAAACGACGGGTTTAACCATATATGTCACATCTAGGGTGTTGGATGTTTCTCGGGTGATGGATTTTGGTTCGGAATCTACCTAAAATGGTGAGTCAGTATCTGACTGGAAAGGAGGAGTGGACCATTGAAATTTCATTTAACATGCATCAGTGGCTGGCTTGCCGCCTGCAAAAGCATGTACCTCTCTTCTTGGCCAATCCGATGAAAGAAAGAAAGAAAGAAAGAAAGAAAGAAAGAAGCGCGCATGCGTATCACCAGCACTTAGAAATGTTCTCGCATCTACATGACACATAGACTTTGAATACACACAGCACAAGAATAAACTTACATGCACACAAGCGCATTCGTAGTCGCATAAAATAAAATAATACACCGGCATATCTTAAGATATATTCACGCATATACATACAAAAACATACATACATATACTTGTATCAACACACACTTGTACACAATAATATAAAAGTATAAAAGATGTACAAAAAGCAATGCTATTATATTCAAATGGGTGTAAATTCGTTATTGACCCTTTTTTTTTAATAATGTTCACCCAATATAAGCCATAAGAGCCACTCAAAGTAGAGTGTTACTAAATGAAGTTGTAAGGACGATCAAGAGAGAGCAAATTGGTTGGTTGCTTTTGTTTAGCGGCGTATCAACTTCTCTGGGTTATTTAATGCCGAAATCTAAATATTTTGTACGAATTTTTATTATTATTTTTTGATGATAGTAATTGTTTTAGTGAATCAAGTCTTACTAATTGACACATATGTAAGGGGGACAAGAGATGGATTCATGTCTTACCCAAGGGTATTTGCACGGAAGTGAATATAACGAACCCAACGGGAATTGGAACTCGAGTCTCCGATTGACAATTCCGAGTCATTATCGATTGCACCACCCGCACATCCAAGCTTACAGCACCTCGTATTCCTGAGTGGTCACCCCATCAAGGTTCTGATCAGGCTCGATGTTGCTTAACTTCGATGATCGTACGGGAACTGGTGTTTCAACGATGTGGCCGTAAACCGGGGTGCAAGAGGTGTATATTATAAGAACATAAGATACATAACGGTTGAGTTTAGACTTGAAGAGGTTAAGATTGTAGTTATTGGGGAACAACAGCTCTGGGAAAGAATTTGTCTGAGTGGAACTTCCTCCTCACCAATGGAATATGAGGGGAATGAGTGGGCACAGTGTACATGGACTGACGGGTCCTAGCTCAAGGTCTGGACTGGTAAAAACCAAAGAATGTAGTTCGTCCGAACACGTAGCATGAAAATAGGGATAGATTAGAAAGAGGATAACAACGTTTCAGCTGTGGGAATGCATGTAGCATAATGATGTAAAAAAAAGCAACTTCGATAATATAAAATTATTTTTTCTACCTAGCTCATTCCATTTCAACTCACCCGCTACAGCGACCCTAACCAGGCCAGTATAATATTATTATTATTAGGTTGGTGCAAAAATAATGACGTAATAATGTCGTTTTTGACGTAACGTCAAAAAACGACATTATTACGTCATTATTTTTGAACCAACCTAATACTTCAAGATTTTTTCATCATTCATTTCACCCCAAGAAAGGCAATGAAGCCACTAAGGCGTAAGAAGGTACTGAGTGTTAGAGAACATGAGAAAATACTATTAACGTTAGAGAATAATAAAAGAATTAATAGTTTAAATTGACTTTCAATTTATGGCATCTAAAATTCAATGCGAGAAAAGAGATTTGTGTATTCACGTAATTTATCTCCAAGATCACATATTTCTAAAATAAGGAAGGTTAATCAAAGAATAGGTTTGATTAAGCGTAGCTTTGTCGGTTTTAACAAGGCTGTAAGTTTTGTGTGTATGTTTTAAGCGATGGTGCAGGTTCAATATGTAAACAAAGAAGATAGAAGAAGCATACGAAAAACTTGAGTTTCTACTAAGGACGTTTATTGTTTTTTTATGGTGACTGTAGTGAAACAAAGTTAAATGTCTCTTGAGTTTTCTTTTTGGTTCAGAAATAATTTATGGGCAGTAAGGATAAGAACGGGTAAAAATGGTCGAGCTCAAGTCAGCCTCGCGCTGAGTTGTGATAACCAAGTATGCCCATTTTTCACTTTGGTTCTGAAATTGTTTCTTCTTTTCTCGTATTATAAACGGTTAGGAACATTTTGTCACATTTTGAGAGAAGATGAATTTGCATTCACTTTCATACAAATACATTTGAGAAAGGTATGAATCTATAGATGTTAACAAAGTTGTAGGTTTTGTGTGTATATTTTAGGCGAAGGTGCGTGTTCAATATGTAAACAAATGTGAATGCCTCTTGAGTATGTCCGTTTTCCTTTTTTGGTTCAGAAATAATTTACGGAAAGTAAGAATAAGAACGGGTAAAAATGGTCAAGCTCAAGTCAATCTCGCACTGAGTTGGGATGACCAAAAATCACTTACTTCATGAGTGGGACTGCTGAAAACACGCCCGAATGATCTCGTTGGAAAGTGAAAACAGAAAGATTCTATCCTTTCCGGAAGTGTGGTCATAAAATCGCACATGTGGCCAGAAACAGTTTCCGGATTCTTTATAACTTTCATCATTGGAAAAGGAATTCATTTTTATCTTTATTATTATTATATTATTTATTGGTTTTATTTAATTTTCACGCAGCTTTACGAATCTTACTCCAAAAAATGTAAAAAGAAAAACCCTTTACACTGCATTTATGCATCCTGAACTTGAATATGAGGCTGTTATCTGGAGCCCAAATCAGAAAATGATATCGACTTCTTACAATCTGCCCAGGACAGGTGTCTCAGCCTAGCTACAGGTGGATTGAATCTACCATCTCTTCAGTCAAGACACCAGTTCACCGATCTGTGCAAAGTATACAAAATACTGATTGGCTATTATGAAAAGTGAACGATTTCTTCACCTTCTCAAACAGGAGGATGCATGATCACTTACACAAACTGATGAAACAGCACTTGAAATGAATGCAAGATCCAACTTCTTTGCGCTGAGAGTGATAGAAAGGTGGAACTCTTTACCTAGTGATACTGTGAATTCACCAACTCTGTCTATTTTTATGAAGAAACTTAGCATCAAATGAGCTGAGAGACTATCAACCAATTCTAATTCCAATTCAATTATTTACATGTTCTAACGAGCAGAAAGTGTAAGGTCACGTAGCTTGGTGAAGAAGGGTGAATAAATAAGAGAATTTCTTTGAAGCCGAGTATCGTGAAACAGTTGCCGTATGTTTCTCCTTACTGCTTTGTCCGTCTTGAAACTTTGCTTAAATACCCTTCACAGGGATCACGGAGCATTTTTTTTTATTATTATTGTTGGCGAGAACGCGATACGTTCGTTGAAAAATGTTAAATATTTATTTTCAAAGCATTGATTTATTAACTGGAAGAATGCGCAATCCTGCAACTCAAAAACTATTTTTGTCATTTGGTTTTTTTTTTTTTTTTTTTTTGTGTGTGTGTCTTGGCGTTTATTTCCGTCTTCGCTCTGCAAGACTTCTTTGATAAACACCCTCAGTGTTTCGGTGCGACTAAGGTTGTTTTTCTGGAAGTTTGTTTTTAAGAATTTTCTGTAAATTTTCCATTGGGTTCAGATCTGGGCTTTTCTGTGGCCAGTCCATTGTAACATTGATCCTGTTCAAAAAATCCTGAACGATTTTTGATTGGTGGAATGGTGAATCATCACTGTTCACTGATGAATGCGCATATGTATTTCCAGTTTGTCTTACTGTAATTCAGATACCATGCATCATCTTGTGTTATTCCTGGAAGCAAGAAACAGAGTAGAATATAATATTTAAGTTCCACCAACTCTTTCTCCCATTTATTTTCACTTTTATTTCTTTCCAGCCTAGAAACCGCTCTTCGGGCGGACTTTAGGCTAACTCTTTCAGTGGGCTTTTGGGGCTTCGGCCTTTTACATTCAGTGTCCTATGTAGGTAAAAGTTATAATAATTTAGAAATAATACACCTTCATTCGGCATAATCTTACTTCGTATACGCAACCAATCTCTATAGTTTGTTTACATTGGGTACGAATTTTATTTTATTTTAAAATCACCATTCTTTATAATCCCTTCACATTAAGTTACTCCTAAAAGACATTAGAGAACCCAAACTATGTAATACTTTGAATACGTCATAGTACGCGTGCTAAAAAAAGAAAAAAAAAAACATATGAGCAACGTGCTCGCTTAAGTTTTAATTACTGTTTAAATAAATAGTTTTAATAATTGTTTAATTATCAGTTGCAATTGCGACGAAAAGCGAAATTAAAGTTAAACCTTTAATAAAGAATTGTTTATAAAACCTTTTACTCTGTTTGATATTTAAAGTTAACTTTAAATGAGTTATTTAATTATTAATCGCGTGTAACTACAGTAGTTACTACCTGTTAATTCAGGTTGTTTATGATTCGCCGCTATCGAAAAACAGACGGACGGATACACGTACACTGCGCTTTATTTATATAGAAGCAGATAAAAGATTAACTATCTTAACTTTAAACACTATCTTAACTTTAAAAACAACACATTAACAATGTTCTGCCCTCGAGAGTACGCGTCCGTGTCATACACGTGTGCAATCTCAAAGACAGCCAGATAAACGCCTTAAGTCAATTAAATCTCTAAAGCAACACGAAGTTCTGTTCATCGGCAGGTTTATTAAAAGTCAAAAGGGTAAAACTAGAAAAGGAAAATAAATACACATATAAGACTAATTTAGTCTGAATAACACACGAACAAATGAGTAACACGGAATATGACAAAAGCAGTCAAAGGGTTAAACGTAGAACTAAGACGATTTGCCTAAATGGGTAAAGAAATGTAGCGAATACTTTGTTTACATAAACATATATAAAGTTTTCTATAGGAACATGTTTCAATGTTGCAGTGAGTTCACGGAAAGGAAGTTACAAGGTTTCATTTGGCAACAGTCGGTGTTGACACGTCGTGTTGAAAGGATTCTACACAGTAATACAAACATAAAAGAAACGTATAAAATATGGTTACATAAAACAAATGTTCAAATAAAACCATAGACAAATAATAAAATAGACAAATGTAGAGAGAAAAGGTATTAAAAGTTACGAACCGGCGATGGTAACATTTGGCTTGAGATTAGGAGGATGATAAAACTAAAAAAAAAATGTGCTCATGCTTTACTGTGTCAGATCCGGTAACAGCTAAGGGTTAATCGGAAATGGTAAAAACGGCGAATAATCTAAACAGTAATTAAACTAAAAAAAGGGACAAACAAAGGGGAAATAAACATCACAGGTTCTGTACTGTGGTAACAGAACAAACAATTTTACTAACACATTTGTACAGAGCAAGCAAAATAGTCCACTCGTCAGTATTTTGCTCGACCTCCTTTGTTTTGATTACTGTTTTGATGCAACGGAGCGTGCTGAGAATCAAGTTGTTACCATATTCAGCCGGGGTTTATTTTGTCCCGACTTCTTTAATGGCATCTCACTGTTCCTTGGTATTTGTAGGCAGTAGCGTAGCTAGAGTAAACGTCACCCGGGGCAGTCCGCTCAAAAGTCACCCCAATGACTCTGATTCACCCTATGCTGAATGGTTAGCTGTAGCTAAATTTTCATACATGCTCTACCTCTACTTTACTCTACTGACCGGTATGTTACAGTTTACATGTATGATCCAAGATAAAATCCAATACCACAAAATAATCAGTTCAAATAAAAAAGATTTTTAAAATGCAACTGTTCACTTTCAGAACAACTAAATACAAAACACGGCAATACACAAAATGAATGACATTCGATACTATGGTCTTAGAATGAATGTTTTCTTGTTTTCATTGTGGCAAACTGGTCAATGACATCGTCAAAATCTGTTTGTCTTGTAAGCTCGTTTTCAATGGACAGCACAGCCAGATCTGACAGTCTCGACTGGCTCATGGTTGACGTAATTTTCTGTTGCTAATTTTCCGGTGTCCAATTTTCCGGTGTCCAATTTTCCGTTGTATCATTTTCTGGGTACCATTTAATTATCAATGATGTTTGAAAGTATTTTTCTTGACAGAAATGTTCTATTTAATTTTTTTTCTGACGGGGGGACGAAACTGGGGGGGGTCATAAATTATTTCTGGGTAGGGTCATATGCCCGCCTGCGAAACCCTGTGTCTCCACCACTGTTTTCAGACTATTTTTGGCACCTTCGCCTGGTTGAAAATTTTGTTGGGGGTGACATTGTATCACCCCTCCTGTGCTGGCACCCAGGGCGGTCCGCCCCTCGCCCCCCCCAGTTACGCCACTGCTTGAAGGTTGTTTTTCTAAAACTTTGGATTCAGATCTGGGCTGCTTCCCGCCCAGTCCAGTTTTGTTATGTTGATCGTGTTCAAAATATTCTGATCGACATTTGACCGTTGGCATGAAGCGTCATTATGCATCGATATTGTGCACTGATGAATGTGCATATGACGCTCCCGTTTGCCTTGCAGTAGTTCCACATATTTGGCTCGTCCTGGGTATGACGATGAACTATATCCAGCAGCAAGACCTCTGATCGGGAACTTTTGAGGAGCGTGGAACCGCTTCTTAATTGGTGTTATTCCCAGTTACACACTGACTCGGGGTGGTAGCATCTGTTAGGATCCCAGCTATGGGCAAACAGTTGATCCCCAAACTTGGGTGAAAATCTGAAAATATAGATTTAAAACAAAAAATACCAGCAATAGATTCTTGTAAATAAAAAATTAATAGCAAGAGATTTTTTATAAAAAATTACTCAAGCTCCCATGAAAATTAAATTTCAGCATTAAACGACCCATAAGAATATATATATATATATATATATATATATATATATATATATATATATATATATATATATACTAGCAGTAGAGCCCGGCGTTGCCCGGGGATGTAACAGTAAGAGATAGATCAAGTATCGACCATCATAAAGACTGAAAATAAAATTGACAAAAGATTATTGTTTAAGCTTGACGGACACGCATGTCTTAATTAGTTTTTTTTTTTTTTTTTTTTTACGAATTGGTCAAACCCAAACTCAAACAAAAACATTGTTTTCAATCGTTATGAGTCTACCGATTGAATAGAATTTTATTATAAACAATTGTCTTGTAAATGGAATTTTTAAAGCATTCTGAATGTAAAAATAAAAAAAAAAGTGTGCAAAGCAATAAGAAACACTACCTGCCAAAAAAAAAGTGAAGTTTATTTGAAATCGGTTGAAAATGTAGGAAATCCGATCCATATATAAACGAACACACACACACACACACACACACACAAACAACCTGGGTTTCATAATAAGTATAACTCGATGTGAGTTGTCCCCCTTTCATTCTAGACAGCGATGCCTCTTAATCGTGTTTTCAAATTGATTTCGTGCAAAAACAATTCTGTTTTTCCAATTTTTGGCGCTGTCAGAACCACCGCAAGGTAATTTTATGTAGTACTGTGAAGTTTTGTTGAAATCGGTTGAAAAATGTAGGAAATCCGAACCAATATATAAACGTACACACACACACAACGTGGGTTTTATAATAAGTATGATATAAGGAGAAAGAAATCAACAAAAGTTTAAAACCACTTTTTAATTTTGCCATTTTAAAGTTAAACACAGTAATAATTAATTTATGAGAGTCTGAGTCAATTTTGCAGAAATTGTACACGACGATGTCCTCTATTTATTTCAAGCCAGATTGTCTAACTGTCAGTATTTTGCACGAACTCCTTTGCTTTTGATTACTGCTTGGCGGAGCATGCTGAGAATCAAGTTGTTACAATATTCAGCCGAGGTTTCTTTTGTCCAGACCTTTTTAATATCTTCTCTCTGTTCTTTGGTACTTGAAGGTTGGTTTTCTTCTGAGTGTTACACGACACCAGTAAAAAAAACACGGAAAAAAATTTATGAATTCATCTATGATGGCCTACACTGAAGAAACCATCAGATATATCATTTGATTGGAATCAAGGCCGTAGATAGAATTCAAACTGAATTACATTTAGTATTGAAGGGACTACAGGAAGAGAATTTCTCCGATGCTTTGGAGAGGTGAGAAAACCACTGAGTTAGTTATATATGTTTTTAAGGGAATTGTGGCGAATTTAAATAATATACTATATATTGGCCGGAGTAAAGTTAAAAAAAAAAAAAAAAGAATAAAGAATTAGGTCAACACATAGAACTCTCCCATATAACCTTGTATATTATCACGATCCCGAGTCTCGTATCCCCCCCTGAGGTTCATAGGGTCCCCACACATAGTACAGCAGTAGCAGAAGGGATGTGTCATGGGCAAATTCTATTTTACGCATACTAGCAAAAAGAAAGTCACATCTATTTCTTTTTTTCAATTCCCGTACGATCACCGAAGTTAAGCAACGTCGAGCCTGGTCAATACCTAGATTGGTGACCGCTTGGGACTACCAGGTGCTGTAAGCTTGGATGTACGGGTGGTGTACCGGATAATGGCTCGGGATTTGAAATCCGAGAGGCGAGTTCCAATTCCAGTTGGGATCGTTATATTCACTTACGCGCAAATACCTTTGGGACAGGTATGAATCCAACTATTCTCTTTCTCCCAGCTATGGGTTAATTAGTAGAACTTGTAACAGTAAATAATTATTGTCTCACCCACACACCAAAAAATATCTTACAATCTAAAAATATTTTCTTGTTTTAAATAACCTGTAAAATGCTGATAAGCCGTAGAAAACAAATCAGTCAACCAAACTATTATAAATGCATGTAAAATTATTCGCGTATTTATTGCAATAGAGATACGAGCAAACACAAATTTGCTAAAAAATACGGCCTAGCACTCATTATTATTATTATTATTACTAGAAAGATCCGTGGAAATTACATGGTTATCCTATTTGAATTTTTCTGATGAATCTTAATTCTTCAGTTAATGATTGAATAAGCTCATAGCGAGTTCTACGACAGTAAAATATCCGTAGAAATTCCCCTATCGCATCGTTAAATATTTCAGTTGAACAACTTTAACAAAATATTGCAATAACAATCATCAATATGAATGCTGGTCGTTATTTTAAGGAGTGTGTACAAATGAAAAGATTTAAAATTGACAAGTTTTTCCATTTCATTGAAACCGACTTTAAACACTTCTAGCTTTCCTTCTTTTTTTTTCTTTGTTTTTTGCTTTCATTAATTCATAGGTCATGTTTTTCTACGCAATCAAAAGGGAACATTCCATTATTTATGACTATTGGCAGGAGACTTTAAACATTTCTACCTTCCTTTCTTTCTAACCAAATCCCCATCTTACGAACATTTCTCATAATAATAATAATAATTTAAAAAATAATTCAGCAGACGATGTTATTTTATTTATGGTAACTGTCTTTTTTATTTTTTTATTTTATTTAATTTTTTGGCGATTGTCTTGCTCGGTTTCCGTCGTTCGATACTGTACCTCGGTTTCTCGGCTGATAAGAACAGATACTACACTTTGATCTCAGCCTAGAAAGGCTGAGATCAAAGTGTAGTATCTGTTCTTATCAGCTTCATCTGATTCTGTCTCTCCACTCCTGTCTTCCTTTATTTCTTTCATTTTCTCACTGAAACCAAGTAATATCTTTTCCACTCTTTCCACGCGATCAAAACGCAGAATAGTCTATTATTTATGCGGTACTGACAGGGCGTAACGGTCGTGCGAACTAACGAAGGGAGAAATCAGAAGTTTCCATTTCTTTATGATACAGGTATACCCAACATAATAGGTATAATGGAACATTTAAACAAAATAACAGCCCTGAGGTTTAAATACTTACGCGACGAGTCCCCCTCACTCCATATGGTGTATACTACCAGAGCCTCACCACACTAGTGTTACAATGGTTTCCCTAATGGATAAACATTTTATGGAGTGAAGTTATCAGCCTTGCTGTTTTGAATTCAGATTTATCAATCTCCTAGACTGGCTGCCAGCGCTGCTATTTTGAATTCAGTCTTATCTATCTTCTAGACTGGTTGCCAGCACCGCTGTTTTGAATTCAGAGTTATCCATCTCCTAAACTGGCTGTCAGCACTTCTATTTTGAATTCAGATTTATCCATATCCTAGACTAGTTGCCAACCAAGGCTGGACATCCCAGTTTCCTTTGCTATCTAACCCATAGCAGCAGGGAGAATAAATGAAGGCGTACCTTTCATAAGGTTATTTCTGCAAACCTGAAAGCAACGATCACAGCCTGAATTTTAACTCGGCAAGGCGTTCAAACGTCCGCGCGAATAGCCACGACGCTATTCGCACACCCCAGTGTTGCTGCTGTGGTCTCCGTAACAAGAACGTATTTTACGCGATGATAGTTCCTAGCTCCAGGCCAATCCGGTTTTGAATTCGGAATTATCTAGCTCCTAGGCTGGTTGCCAACATATTTAACCTTTAGTTGGGGGCGAGAAGAAATAGGTTCATACCTTTTCCAATTGAAACCAACAATACAAAGGTATTTTTTCGGTGTTTTATCCCATTTCCTTTGATTCCTTCAAAAGCCGAAGGCTTTATAAAAAAAATATTGAATGCCACAAGTGGTAACAGTAAACGCTAGTAGTAGTAGTAATAGTAGTTGTTGTTGTTTTAATAGTAGCAGTAGTATCAATTTACTGTTACTACTACTATCATTATTATTATTATTATTTACTGCTGTGGTTATGATCGTCGGTGATGTTAGAAATAAGAAATTTTGTCTTCTCATAAATTCTTTTCTCAACGATATAATTAATTTTTTTTTTTTGAATTTTCTAGGGTTCTTTCTTTATTACAAGTTCACCATATTCTTTCTCATCTTTGATCTTTTTTTCTTTTCAACTTCAATCTGTAATTCTCTTTGATTTTCTTACAAACAATAAATCTATACCGATAGGTTCGTCTATCTATAATATATACGCACATATCTATCTATCTCTCTCTCTCTCTCTCTATATATATATATATATATATATATATATATATATATATATATATATATATACAGAGTGCGATGGGTAATTTTGTTGTCATTTTATATTTTCATTTTTGCGCATGCGCCTTTTTTGTTTTTTGATTTTATGGACAACGTCAATGAGAAAAAGAGCACCGTGATGCAATTCATTCCGCCAGATATTTGGAAACGGCATGCTGTACTTTTTGGCATTCGTGCCGGAAGCTCTAATATAAACATTTCAGAATGTTTGGGTTTCAATTTGAGGACAAGGCAGAGGATTCGGAATGAGTTAGGTTAGTCTAATGGTGATTACGAAGGTGTTTGGAGTGAGCATGAGAGATGGCGACGTTATACCTCCAGTCCTCTTCCCACTGGGAGTCAGGCTCAACACGGAGGCCTACATCAAGTGCTTTGAGGAGGTAGTGCTTCGCTGGGTCAACAGGGTGGCTGATAAGAGACTATATGTTTGGCAACAGGACTTTACACCATGCTACAGAAGTAGGAGAAACCAGTTATGGTTGTGAGGCAATTTTTGCAATCATACCACCCCTTACATCTGGCCACCTAACTCCCCAGACTGCAACTCCCTTCATTTTTATGTGTGGGGCGCAATTGAGCGAGACACCAACAAAACTCCTTGTATCACCAAAGATGAACTGAAGCCAAGGATTATGGCAGCATTCACCAACTTAAACAAGGAGTCCGTCCAGAAGAGTTGCAGGTGATTCCGATGTTGTCTGGAGAGCGTTATTTAAGGCAATGGCGATTTTATAGAATAAATTTACTCTTTAGTATTTCCAGATATGTTTGTGCAATTTTGGGAAATATATCTGTTAAAATGAGATGTCAGTGTTGTTTTCATTTTTGCGCAATTTAGACGACAATCTCTCCCTCTCCTCCCCTCTCTCTCTCTCTCTCTCTATATATATATATATATATATATATATTCCAGTTTGTTCAAGTCTATCTATCTATCCATTTATCTATCTATCTATCTATCTATCTATCTATCTATCTATCTATCTATCTATCTATTTCAGTCTATTCATATCTAGCTAGCTAGCTGTCTATTTCAGTCTGTTCATATCTATCTATCTTGCTAGCTAGCTAGTAGCTATTTCAGACTGTTCATATCTATCTATCTATCTATCTATCTATCTATCTATCTATCTATCTATCTATCTATTCCAGTCTGTTCGTATCTATCTATCTATCTATCTATCTATCTATCTATTCCAGTCTGTTCGTATCTATCTATCTATCTATCTATCTATCTATCTATCTATCTATCTATCTATCTATCTATCTATTCCAGTCTGTTCGTATCTATCTATCTATCTATCTATCTATCTATCTATCTATCTATTCCAGTCTGTTCGTATCTATCTATCTATCTATCTATCTATCTATCTATCTATCTATCTATCTATCTATTCCAGTCTGTTCGTATCTATCTATCTATCTATCTATTTCATTCTACTTCGTCTTTTTTTTTCTGCCATTACTTCTTTTTCATTTTTCTATTTTCATTTCTTCTTTGTTACTTTCCCCATTTTTAGTAAAATCTTTTTTTTTTCTTCACTAACCGCAAATTCAATCTCCATAAGCATTTTTCTTCCTCACACCGGACTCTCCAAGTACAGTCAACGATCAATTTCCGTTTTCATAATCGATAAAGAGAAATATTGTCAAGTAGCAATTATAGAATTCTAGATGCTGAAAATAAAAAAATAAAAACAATGTAAAATGTTATTTAATCTAAACTTATAAAATCTGACCCCTTTGTTTCACTAAACTATTACAGCAGCTACTTTGATGACCGCAATCCCAAATGTGCCCCAGTAAAACCGTCATCAGTCGTCTAGGTGGCAACTCGTAAGTAGCGATCTCACTATCAATAGATTGCAAGATGTAGTGAGTTAACCACCCCCACACACATATAATTTAACATATAGTAGCGTGGATCTTAAGAGTTAAAATGGAAAGTTGATTTACCCACGTCAAGAAGATTAATGAATGATTGTATTGACGAGGAAACACGCGGGTAATCTTAATAAAACTAGAAATTTATTTACGAATGTAGACCTTGAAGGTGTGTCAGTCGACTGTTTCAGGAAAATAAATCAGAATTTTTTTTAATAGTTCGTAGTTTTAACATATTGTCCTGAGGAGGAAATGTTCCTACAACAGATTAAATGATCTGACAAAATAATAATCAAAAATGCTTGAAACAAATGTAAGAGAGTTCGTTGTTTTCACTGATCGGATATACGGTTGCAAACATTCACAAGTAGACGATAGTTTGAAATACTTAGCTTTCTTAGATTGTTGAAAGAAAATTCTTTGAAGTTACCGCGTGCTTGGTTAAAAGGCCGATAATACAATTGGTGAGTAATTTGACACTGGCGAAAACTTCAACTCTGGACATGGTGAACAGAAACGAAACCTTTCACATGATTTCATTCACTCTTCTCTCTTTAACTTTTCTCTTCACTTGATATAAAAAAAAAAAAAGAATCTCGCATAAACTCGTTACTTGTTTTTCCTTCTTCTTGACACAACGGCTCATTTCTGTGAAGACAAGGTTTTCATTGGTCCAAAGAAAATTTCACATAGGCTTCCTTCGCGTTTTTTCCTCAGTTCTTTCAATTTGAAGGGAGTGGATGAAGAGAGTTATTATTTCGCACTCATTACAAACACACACTCACACGCTGATCAACACACACATACATAGAAGTAGTAGAGTTTAAGGCTCTGCCTAGCCCTGCCGAACTCTACATGTATTGGCGTTCCGGATTGGTCACAAAACCGTCCAATCGTGGTCCGTCTCCACAGTGGGAGATATGAAGCTCTTGGTGTCGTTTCGGCCCCAGGACGTTGTCAGACATCAAATACTCAACCTGTTCCTCTTCTGACACCCCATGCCAGACCTATTCGAAAGCAGGACCTTTATCATTCTATAAAAAAACATTCACAAAAGGTAAAAAAATGTATGTTGTACATCCAGTATGCTGCTGTAAGACACTGTATCTGGCACCATGCCATACAAACAGGAGAAACCGATCATGACTGTCATGGAATTTCAGATCAGCTCTTACATCTGGCCATATAACTCTCCAGACTGCAACCCCCTTGATTGAGTCTTATTTGAGCAAGGGAGAAACAAAACTCCTTATAACACCAAAGATGAACTGAAGGCAAAGATTGGGGCAGTATTCACCAAATTAAACAAGACCGTCCAGAAGAGTTGCAAGTTTTCAAGTGAAGTGTTTTTTGTTTTTTTTTTATTTGGTATAGTCCTTTTTTATTGTGATTGTGTACTGAAATTTGAAAATTTTACGGCTTGAAAGAATAATTCCAAAAATTCAAAAATATTACGGCTTGAAAGAATAATTCCTGAAATTTAAAAATATTACGGCTTGAAAGAATAATACCTGAAAATTAAAAATATTACAGCTTAAAAGAATAATTCTTGTGACTTAAAAATATTAGGTCTTGAAAGAATAATTCCAGAAATTCAAAAAATATTACGGTTTGAAAGAATATTTCCTGAAATTTAAAAATATTACGGCTTGAAAGAATAATTCCAGAAATTTAAAAATATTAGGTGTTGAAAGATTAATTCCTGAAATTTAAAAGTATTACGGCTTGAAAGAATAATTCCTGAAATTTAAAAATATTAGGGCTTGAAAGAATAATTCTTGAAATTTAAAAATGTTACGGCTTGAAAGAATAATTCCTGAAATTTAAAGATATTAGGGCTTCAAAGAATAATTCCTGAAATTTAAAAATATTACGGCTTGAAAGTATATTTCCTGAAATTTGAAAATATTACGGCTTGAAAGAATAATTCCTGAAATTTAAAAATATTATTTCTTGAAAGAATAATTCCTGAAATTTAAAAATATTAGGGCTTGAAAGTATAATTCCTGAAATTTGAAAATGTTTGTGCTTTAAGGAATACTTCCTGAAATTCGAATATATTAGGTTTTGAAGAATAATTCCTGAAATTTGAAACTCTTCGTGATATTTGCAGAAACAGCAGTTCGAGGCCAGCAGTCCTTCACATTTGAATGGCGTAGATTTATTGTCTTTCCTTTTTAAGGATTATTTCTTATTCATGTGTCTTTTGAAGCAGGGATTTTTTTTTTATTCGGTGAATAAAACAGTTTCAACTTATGGGAAGGGAGACTGAATAGAACATGGTTTGCCTTCGCAAAGTTAAGCATTTCAATGCCAAAGTTAAGCCTTTTGTTGTTAAGTAGAGTGAGAACTGGATTCTTCTCACTTCAACGTACATACTTCACGAAATGCTTAATATGCACCAGTTAGAATTCTCTTATAACCCATTAAAATTCTCTTATAATTCTCTTATGATAATTCTCTTATAACCCATTAAAAATTTTATTTCCTCCAATATATCCAACTATACTTTTTGTGCTCAAATTAAACAATTTGAACATCAAACTAAAAAAATCAACTTCAAATTAATGAAGCACAACTTCAAATTAAAAACGATCAACTTCAAATTAAAAAAAAACACTCAACTTTAAATTAAAAACTCAACTTTAAGTTAAATAAAAGCTAAACTTCAAATTAAAAACACTCAACTTCAGATTAAAAAGCTAAACCTCAAATTAAAAAGCTAAACCTCAAATTAAAAAACTAAACTTTAAATTAAAAAACTAAACTTTAAATTAAAAGACTAAACTTTAAATTAAAAGACTAAACTTCAAATTGAAAAAGTTCAACGTCAAATTAAAAACTCTAAATTTCAAATTAAAAAGGTTCAATTTCAAATTAAAAAAGCTCTACTTTAAATTAAAAAGTTCATCTTCAAACTGAAAATCTCAACTTCAAGTTAAAAACAACTTCAAATTAAAAACCTCAACTTTAAATTAAACACGCTCGACTTCAAATTAAAAATACTCAACTTTAAATTATAAAAGTTAAACTTCAAAATGTGAGTTACGATTTCGAAACTTCAAAATCGAGCATGCACAGACACTTAAATATCTGGGATGTGTTATAACAGATGAGGTAAAATGTGACACCGAAATGCGAAGGTGAACTGGAATTGTAAGATGCCTTCCAAAAGCCCAGAAAAGTATTATGGAAAAGAAAGATCTCGTTAGAAAGAAAAAAAAGACTTGAACCATCTCCCCCGCTTTTTTCGGTCTTGTGCCGCAATTACTGTATCATACTTATTATAAAACCCAGGTTTTGTGTGTGTGTGTGTGTGTGTGTGTGTGTGTGTGTGTGTGTGTGTGTGTGTGTGTGTGTGTGTGTGTGTGTTGGATCGGATTTCCTATATTTTCAACCAATTTCAACTTCACAGGACTACGTAAAATTACCTTGCGGTGGTTCTGACAGCGCCAAAAATTGGAAAAACACAATTGTTTTTGCACGAAATCAATTTGAAAACACGATTAAGAGGCATCTCGAGAATGAAAGGGGGACAACTCATATCGAGTTATACTTATTATAAATCCCAGGTTGTGTGTGTGTGTGTGTTCGTTTATATATGGGATCGGATTTCCTATATTTTTCAACCGATTTCAACAAAACTTCACTTTTTTTTTTTGGCAGGTAGTGTTTCTTATTGTCTTGCACACTTTTTTCTTTATTTTTACATTCAGAATGCTTTAAAAATTCCATTTACAAGACAATTGTTTATAATAAAATTCTATTCAATCGGTAGACTCATAACGATTGAAAACAATGCTTTTTTTTGAGTTTGGGTTTGACCAATTCGTAAAAAAAATAAAAAATAAAAAAAATAATTAAGACATGCGTGTCCGTCAACCTTAAACAATAATCTTTGTCAATTTTATTTTGCAGTCTTTATGGTGATCGATACTTGATCTATCTCTTACTGTTACATCCCCGGGCAACTGTGTTTTTTCTTTTCTTTGTTTTTCCTTCGTTCTTCTCTTAACTATTATATATCATATGATTATTAATACCATTCAGCCATACCTTTTGTCTCAAATGTTATAATGACGGATACAAATATTAATATTCTGGCAATTTTGAAGCATTATTTTAAACTGGGCCTCAAAGCTACTTAGAGAATTCAAGGAGTTGAAAGAAATGAAAAAAAAATATGACGAGGCTATCCCAAAATTATTTAAGAATTTGAAGAATGTTGATTTATCCCTTGAAATAATGTTAAAAAATGAACGGCCATCAGTTGTCGATTCTGATAAATTAAAATGCAAATTTAAAGAGAACGGTCCGCCAACATTTGGAAATTCACAGATCTAGGATCAATGCAACATTTCAGATCATTGAAAAAGTTTTTAAAAAAAAAACATATAATTGATTCAAAAAACGAACATACTTTTGATACACTCATTAATATATATTACACTGTTTGAAAATACATTACGCGAATGCTGAAGTATATAAATTATTAAAATTAGCTTCAACACCGTTAATAACAAAATAAAATATTTTCATGCCTCGAGTTCGTAAATTCCGAGCGTAGACAAAATTAATATTTCATATCGTTCTGCTTCGGATCAAAATTTACATTCCTTTTACGGCATTCCATTTAACAAGGGTTATATTTTTTCAGATAGATATAAACAAACTGAAATAGATAGATAGATAGATAGATAGACAGATAGATAGATAGATAGATAGATAGATAGATAGATAGATAGATATGAACAGAGTAAAATAGATAGAAAAAAATGGACTGTTGTACCAAATGATGAGGGACAAAATCCTTATTTAGTATTACTATATATATATATATATATATATGTGTGTGTGTGTGTGTGTGTGTGTGTGTGTGTAAATGAGAGAAGGAATAGATGGGGTAAAATCCACAGTTCATAGCATTTATTTTTTAAAAAAGTGCTCAATACAAGGTAGAGCAAAATATTATTATAATATTTTATTATAATAAATGGCAATAAAAACATTTTACATTGCTACAAAAAACTTTCATGTTTCGGTAGTAAGATTCTTCAGGCGATCGTAGATAAGTAATGATAAAAATGATTCATTAGAGAAATTTGAAAAACAAATCTGACTCTTTTCGTAAATTAAAGGAGAAGGCATAAGGTAACTAATTAATTCTGACCTTATGCCCCCTTTAACTTACGAAAAGATGTAAAGATTTTCTTTTTTGAATTTCTCTAATAAATCATTTTTATCATTACTTATCTACGATCGCCTGAAGAAGTATCATCTTACTACCGAAACATGAAAGTTTGTTGTAGCGATGTAAAATGTTTTTATTATAATAATATTTTGCTCTATTTTGTATTGACAGGATTCGAACATGTATCCTATACGGAACCGTCATTTAGCTTGACGTGCCTTTACCGATTTGGCCACAGAGGCGCGTTTGGTCAGCAAGGTCGAATTTAATCAGGGTCGAATTTTAATTTCAATCTTTATTATTTTATAAAATAATTGTCGGACTTTGTCCATTTCATAATGTGACGTCATATATACATACATACATACATACATATATATATATATATATATATATATATATATATATATATATATATAATATACAAAAATATTATATATATATATATAGAGAGAGGGAGAGAGAGAGGGAGAGAGAGAGAAAGAAAGATAGATAAAATAGCGTATAGAGTTGTACCAAACTGCCAGGAAGAAAACGTATATTTTTTATTAGGATAGATAGATAGATAGATAGATAGATAGATAGATAGATAGATAGATAGATAGATAGATATGTGTGCACGGTTGTGTGTTATTAGCATTAGCTTTTGAATTCGTCATAAATCCCCGCTTGTTTCAATTCGATTGATCCCCTTTGAACACGAGAAAGACAAAGATTACACCGTCTGCTGATTCTGGCATTTAATCTTATAAAATATTATTAAGCCTCAAACCCTTCAAGCCAATACTATTTCTGTGACACGTTGAACTCTTTGTTTTTACCTAGTAACACAATGTGGCTTCGTATCTTCCATTTGGATAATTTTGTTTTTCCTTTTGCTTTTTTGAATTCGTGTGTGTGTGTGTGTGTGTGTGTGTGTGTGTGTGTGTGTGTGTGTGTCCATTGCTTTCGTCATACATTTTGTGCAGGAAGAATCCAATGTCGTGAAATCGTACTGTTCTAACCGCTGAAGTCTTCCAGAATGCTTCTCAAAAACGTTTCAATCAAAATTGCAAAAATTTTACTAGTCTCTCTTCTTAATCCATCCTTCTTTTATTTTTCTCTCCCTTGATCTTTTTTTCTCTCTTTCTCTCTCGCACTCTCTCTCTCTCTTGCACCTCTTTTGTGTATCTGTGTGTGCGTGTGTACATGTGTGTGTGCGCGCACGCGCGTTAGATATTTTAATGCGTAGATACAGTGTACATACATATTAAATATTAAACACACCCAAAAGATTGAAAGAAGATAACACAGAAAAGAAAAAAAAGAAAAACCTAATGAATAAATCAATATTTTAATGTAAAAAATAAATAGTTTTTTTTTTTATCGGAATTTTTCCAAACCTTCAAATTCTTTTTCTTTCTTTGCTTATTAATGTCACAAAGATTATAGCGATAAAATTTTCTCTACAAAACAAAACAAAGTCGTTTTTGTCTTCATTTCCCGAACGATCCATTCTTTATAGGAACTGAGAATTTTCTTCTAAATCAGAGTTCCAGCTCGATTTTCAAGATGATTCCCGTTAAAGCATCCTAATCACAATTTGACCTCTTTAGCTACGTAAGGAAAAAAAGCTCCAGCTGTTTACTAAAGATGACTTCATTTCTTTAAGGAGAGAGTAACCAGTAAGTAGTGATGCAAAACCAAGTATTTACACTATTTACATTGTTCGGACTGTTGTCATCATATCACACGAAGAAGGCCGGAGCGTAGAGCGGCCGAAAATCGTGAATATGACAATAAAGATGACCACAACTGTCCTAACAATGTAAATAGTGTAAATAGATATAACTTATCTCAGAAATATAGACAGATATGCAAAATCAAGGTTTGAACCCGGTTCGCAGATTTATTCTATCCGCCATTAACAGTTATGACAGCACGACTCCTTTTATGCACACTTGATTTACATTTTCAAATATCACCTTTCCGCTAAAGTTGTGTGTTCGTACCTGAAAGAAAAAAGTCTAAGAAGCAACTACAACAGTCTATTTAATCTCGGCTCCATTCTTGCAACGTTATCTATTCCTTTGCCATAATTGATCTCAGTAGCCAACTGTCTTTCAATGGCGAGTAAAGCTCAACCAGACAATCTATCTTCAGCCATTGTAGAACAATAGTGTGGCTTTCTGAGCTTGGGCCAGCCAAAGGATCGATCTGAAACAGCGTTAATAAATGGTATGGGCCAGAAAAATATGGCACAATGTGGACAGGTTCGGATAAACGGAACATATGTCACTGATGATCACGAGAATATTTTATTCTCGTTCCGTTGACCAGGTCTAGGGATATCTCATCTTGTTCGTATTTAGTACTCTTCAGTTACGGCTCTCCTTGTCTCAATTGTATCTAAGTCTGCACTGCCCACCCCAGGAATTGAACCCACAATTACTTGTGGCACCAAATTCGCAAACCAACGCTGTAAACCATTAAGCTATTATCAATGAACGGTCTTTGGATCAATCCTAGTTTGATGAAGGCCGGTGGGGAACACAACGACCGAAGCGTTGAGATAACAATAAGAAAGATTATGGCAATAGTTTTAATGTTAATAATGTAAATAATGATAAAAATCTCATCAGAAATTCAAACAATTTATTTTCTATTCAAATACAAAACACATGAAATATACAATATCAATATGGTGTAAAATTGTTATTTTTAGTTAAAATCAAAACGCAATAATAAAGTTATTTTTATTGTAAGCTATTACATTCATATTTAGTTTAAAACAAGAAATGTTACAAAAATATATGCCACTAATTTACATATTACAACACAAAATGCAAACAGCAGTAATATGAAAAATATATGAAAGAACTAAAACAGTCTATTTAATATCGGATTCATTCTTGCAACGAAAACTGTTCCATTGTCATAATCGATCTCAGTAGCCAAATGTCTTTCAATACAAGAGAGTAAAATTCAACCAGACAATCTATCTTCGGCCATTGTAGAGCAAAGGTGCGACTTTCTGAGTCTGGCCCAACCAAAGGATCGATCCGCAATAGCATTAAAAAATTTTTTTGGCCATGCCCCCACCTAAGCAAATCTAAAATCCTGATGCCTCTACCTCCACCGTGATCTTTTACCTACTGACTACCACCTTTTCAAGCATCTTGACAATATTTTAACCAAAAGATATTGTAAAGACCAGAAACTGCATTCAAAGATTTCTTGGCGTTCAAGCTTTGTAACTCGATGGCAGAAATGTAGAGATGTTCATGGTTCCTATTTCGGCTGATTTAAACACTGCTAAAATAGATTAATTCGAGAAAAAAGTTGATTCTAAAATCGAATATTATTTTCTGAATACTCTAATATTTCTTTGTACATCTCTTTAAATGAAAGTAACTCTTGTACATTGATGCCCCCATCGATATGAACATTTGAATTTTTGTGAGATATTTTACGCCATCTCCACTGTTACGCTCATGTCACTAATTTTTCTCCAACCTAATATATTTTATAGTAGTAGACAAGTTTGCCTATCGCCCGGTTCACACTCCTCCTCTATGTTTTTTTACAGAATTAGAGGTTTAGGATTGTATTTCCGGTTCCTTCTAAAGTTTATTTCAACTCTATACTTCCAACGTCACCGCCTAAAACACTGAACATTTATTTACTATTTATTTACATTTTTTTCTCAATAAGAATAGATAGATTTGTCTATCGCCCGGTACACACTCCTCCTCTATCTTCTTTTACAGAATTAGAGATTTAGGATTGGATTTCTGGTTCCTTCCAAAGTTTATTTCAACTCTATACTTCCAACGTCACCGCCTAAAAATCTTTTATTTACTATTTATTTACATTTTTTTTCTCAATAAGAATAGATAGATTTCCTATCGTCAGGTTCATATACCTCCCCTGTCCTGGGTATAACGATAAATTACATCCGCATCCTGGGTAAGATGATAAACTACATCAAAGAGCAAAGCCTCTGATAAGGAGGTTTTGAGGAGCGTGGATCCACCTCTTAATTGCTGGTATACCCAGGTCCAACCTGACCGGAGTGGTAGCACCTGTTAGGGTCCCAGCTATGGGCAAATAGTTAACCCCCAAATTAGGGCCAAAACACTATGAAATACTTTGAAAAAAAAATGCTGGGATAAAATAAAAAGGCTAATTTTACTAATTTGAGGCTCTCTCTGGATCAGCATCGCCTCCCCTGTCTACTATCTGCTTCACAACCGAGTAGTGGCGCCTGGCTCAACGCAATGCCCTCTTCATCTACCGGTACCCTTCTAGATGATGAGTGCACACGGGTCGGAGTCGCGATCCGTCTTGACTCAAATTATGTGAGCGTCACAGATACAGATGTGAAGCTTCCATTGATGAGTTTGGTCCTGTCGTCGTAGTGCCGGCCGATTTTCACGACATGCAGCAATAAACGATATCATCAGAAGTAGGTCTCGACCGTGATGATCGAAAGCTGCCGGATAGCATTACCATTTTCCCTTTTAAAATGGGAAAGTCGTTGATTTGGGATGCGACCTCTGCGGATACATTTTCGGCCGGTAATTTGATCAGGTCCGCGGATGAGCCGGAGTCCGTTGCCCGGAACGCAGAGATAAAAAAAAAATAGTTAAATATTCTTCTTTTGCTGATAGATTTTTTTTTTTTACT
>CAHIKZ030005144.1:1802500-1897500 GCA_903632075.3 Acanthosepion pharaonis
GATAATGACTCGGAATTGTTAATCGGACAGCCGTTTCAATTTTCGCTGGGTTTATTATAATTATATTTATTATATTTAGGCGCAAATATCCTTGGGGAAGTTATGGATCCACCTCTTAAAACCCCCCAGCCCCAAAAGCTTTGGGTTAATTAGTAAATCACTCAATCAATGCTTTCAGTCTTTCATCAAAACTTGATCATTTTGAGGTCAGCTTAAACTGACGTCATCTTTGGTTCCATATATCTAGGTATTTACTCTGTTTCCCCACTAAGACGAGTTGTGACACAAGGTCTTTTTTTTAAGGTGAGAATCCCGAGTGCGTACACCCGGGCCAGGAACAAAAATTGCTCGCAGCCCCCGAAACCGTCGGTTGCGCTGTCCTCGGTGCGAGCACCGATCCCTCTCTCTGATGCAATGAGAGGGCGCAGCCTCAGGCAGTTGTTCCCCAGAAATGGCCACCTTTCAGTATAATTTTCCTCAGTTTCGACTCTGTCCTTTGACGGAGTCACCCCTGAGTGCACTCTGCCCAAAGACAGACACGCAACTGAGAGATAATAAATAGGGTCTTACAAACAACTCCAAAGAGCGGTTTACACACCATATATCCATATATCTAAGCTGTAATTATAATCTATGATTTTGGAAAATGAAAATTACTTGGACAGTTCCCATATTGTCATTTGAGATCAAGGAAATCGGAACTATAAGAAACCTGGTCACAGTTTATAGAAAAATGTAGTATGGGAAAAAGGATACTAGTTAAAGTGTGAAACTATGGAAGCATTCATCACGGTGGAGTAATGGATTGCAGCTCGAATTGATGAATCGGAGACCTGCGTTCGAATTCTAGTCGAGTTCATTACATTCATTTTCGTGCTAATACCCTTGAAAAAGATATGGCTCCATTTTTTCTCCCTCTAGCTATGGATTAATCAGCAAGACTTGCATCGCTAAACCATTATCATCTAAAAAAATAGATAAATAAATAAAATCTTATAATGTAAAAATATTCTGTCTTTAAATAACCTGCAAGGGTTGATAATCCGTAGAAAACAAATCAACCAATCCACGTCTTTTCTATTTAGGTGTAACAATGATGGTCTGGGTACCATGTCTATTTCCCAGACTTCAGATAAGTAGAAAGTCTTTAGAGGATTCAACATTTGGCACAATGAACAGTTGTGCTTGTGGAATGAAAAGTAGGTGGAGTTGATATATTAAACAAACAATCTAAGAATAAGAAAAAAAAGTAAGCGCCCAGTTCCAGACATTCTGACGATTCTTTTTCTCAATTTCAACTTATTTTTGTTTTTTTCAGGAACTTTTTACTCTCTATATAATCAGCGATGGTTAGGGTTCAAATGCCAGACTAAAACGATATGTTCGCCTTTTGCACAAGTGCCCTTGCAAAAGGCGAAAATAATCACTTCTCTACGATCCAAGGATTAAACGGCAGAATAGTCTGTAGATTTAGGGGTGGGGAACCAGTCTAAGAGAAGGAAAACTCTGAATTCCTAAACCAAAGTGCTGTGGTTTCACATTACATTCTCTAAATGCAATGTGAAACCACAGAACTTTCTCAAGAAGGTATAGCAATTCGCAGATAATAAAGAAAAAGTCATCTTTTGGAAAATCATTATCATACAGACTTAAAAAAAATTGAATTAAAAAAAAAAAAACCTTATCAGAAAAATAAATAAATTGATAACACCGGTTAGTTCCTTTTTTAAGGATTCTACATGTTGAGAAATTTATTCCCATAATACATTTGCTAACGGATAGCGACATCTTTTTTTTTTAGCATTTCACTCCAAGCAAGGCCGGCGTGCTACTAGCACGCAAATGGTTACAGAGAGTGGGAGCAAGAGTAAAGAGACGTGATTGAGGAAATGATAAAGGGAAGGACGGGGAATTAGATCAAGGCATCAAAAGATATCGATTGACATTGCATTTGAATATTTGAAAGCTATAACTGCCAGGGAAGCAAGTAAGAGGAAGGGAGTTCCTCAGATGGGAAGTGCGAAACATGAAGCTATTGGAGTAGAAGAGACGGTTACATTTAAGCGTACCGACAGTGAAAGGCTGGGACAGAGATACCAACCTAATAACACGTTTAAATTCATGCAGTTTGAGAACCAGCAAAAAAAGGCTCGTCGAAGCAGTTACCGCGAAAGTACTTGTAGAAAAGACAGAGGGAAGCGACGGCACGTCTGTGAGAAAGTGACTGTAGACGAGATGCCAGATCAGGACCAACCACATTGCATATCCGTCTCTGGATTTTGTCGAGGACCGTGAGACGAATAGCAGGGGCTCCAGAATATATATGACAGCAATATTCCATGCAAGGACGAATGATTGGTTTATAGATTTGAAGGATGCACTCAGGAGAGAAAATCTAGAGATGAAATTTAAATTTTTATTTTTGCATTATTCCAAAATTTTAACACATCAGCAGATAAGCTATTAATGTCAACAACTGAGCATAAATAGTTATTAATTAAAAATATTAGTAATTAATGTATAATATTATCCATAATTACATGTAGAGAATATCGTTTTTGATAAAAGTTAAAAAAAATAACCATATTTTTTAAGGCAATTCCCACTAGCACGCAAGGGGTTACAGATGATTGAGAACAAGAGTAAAGAGGCGTGTTTGAGGGAAAGATACAGAGAAGGGTGGGGAACCAGCTCAAGGTATCAGAAGATGTCGATTGACATTACACTTGAATATTTGAAGATTACAGTCATGAGGAAAACAAGCAAGAGGAAGGGATTTCTGCAGACAGGAAGTGCGGGAGAAGAAGATGATTGAGTAGAAGAGACGGTTACATTTAACCGTTTTGACAGTGAAAGGGTGGGGCCGAGGTGCCAGCCTGGCAGCTCGCTTAAATTCATGTAATCCGAGAACCAGCGAAAGTAGCTCGTCGGAACAGTTGCCGTGAAAATACTTGCCGAAGAAACAGAGGGAGGCCACGGCACGTCTGTGGGATAACAATTGTAGACTAGATGCCGGATTAAGACCTTGTCGCAGTGTGTCCAATCACCACTCCCACCTTTTCGTGAACAACCCCGGATATGCCTGCCGGTAGAGAAAGGTCACGACCCTTGTGTGCTAAAAATAGCAACGACATCCTTTCAAACTGACAGAAACACACAAAACTCAATTTTCGCCACTAAACAAAAATAAAAGACCTTTAATTTCGAACCGAAATTAATTTAAATACAGTCAACAAACACCGAACACACTTTTAACTGTAATTAATACGGCCCGAAATTAATTATATTCGTTTACTTGTTTAGCGTCACCGCTTCTCTTGTATGAACCGTCATATCTAGATGCCCGAGACTTCACAGCGGATTTTTAGCCGGCCAGGCCGCAGCCCGGCCTTCGGGTTGGGTTGCGACCATGGCAAAGTCTAGTTTGGACCATATCAGGACCTGCTAAAACAAGCCAAGACCAACGTGGACCAAAACTTGACTAAGCTTTGACCAGCTTGGACATGTTATGACCAATCTTTGACCAGTGACCCTATGCGGAAACGCTCGGGTTTCCCACGAAAAACGACCTTGTGTCACATCTTGATCCCGTGGGAGTTAAGTAAATACCGCCGGCCAGGCCGCAGCCCGGCCTTCGGGCTGGGTTGCGACCATGGTAAAGTCTAGTTTGGGCCATATCAGGACCTGCTAAGACTAACTTGGACCAGAACTTGACTAAGCTTGGACCAGCTTGGACATGTTATGACCAATCTTTGACCAGTGACCCTATGCGGAAACGCTCGGGTTTCCCACGAAAAACGACCTTGTGTCACATCTTGACCTCGTGGGAGTCAAGTAAATACCGCCGGCCAGGGAGTAGGGAGCCTTCCTGAATCGCGACTTTGACGCGCCCAGTCAAGTCGACCGAGCCCAGCAGCAGCAGTGGTTCAACCAGTCCTTTTCAGGGCTAACTTCTGAAAGTCTTCGAGGCTCCACTCACTTCACTCTCTGCTACTGCTTGCCCTCTGAGACACCAGCTCACTCCTGTAGCTTCCAGCAATCTCCGGCTCACTCCTGCAGCGCTTTACTGATGTCCAGCGACCAGTTCCAACCTCCGGATATCGTTCCCGTACAAACGACCTCTGTCGCCTTAACACCCACTGTTCGCAAATAAAGATACGATTTCCATCGTCTACAACGGACCTTCTGCGTTTGTCATCCTTCTTTGCTATTGCCAACTCCTTGCCTTTCTGTCCCCTTTTTTAGTTGTACGGTCGATTGGCACTCACACCTCTCGACCCACTACAACAACCTATCATCTTGCATATTCGTCTCTGGATTTTGTCTAGGACCTCGAGACGTACAGCAGGAGCACCAGACCATATATTACAGTAATATTCCATGCAAGGACGGATGGTTGATTTATAAATTTGAAGGATGGACACAGACGAGAACAACTTTCTGGCACGACACAGAGAGCCAACTTTCCTTGCGGTTGATGAAGCTATTGATTCAATATATTTATTCCACCTCATGTCATTGGACAGCGTGAGACTATGCAGGCGTAACGTCGCCCGTCAGCTTGCTTGATTCTCTTTGTAAGTAATCATTCAGTAAATACGTAAAAAAAAAAATGCATATATTTTCGAAAATTCCTTTTTCCACAATATAACTATTTGTGCTATGTTATAATACTTATTACCTAAAACATAATAATACTAAATATTTTTTTTTAAAAAAACATTGAAGTATATTTAATCACATCCCCGTAATAGTTGTCGCGAGCTGTAAAATGAAATTCTTCAAGCAAGGCAATATGGAGAGATGTTCTGTGCGTTTTTATCGATACATGTTACCTTGGATAAATGGAGTTAACAAGAAAGTGATTCTGTAGTGACTACTCCGATTTACCACGCCCACAAAATACTCAGTTATAATTGTATATAAAATAAGTACTGTTTACTACAGGACAATTTACCTATCGCAGTAACCACACAAAATTTTCTGCAATGACTTTACCTAACTTGGTTTTGTAAAAAAATCAGTGATTGGTCAATTTTATCCAATCGTATATTTTAGATATTCCTTTCGATATTTTCCCCGCTTCTCTCTGGAGCCTACCCAAAGAGTATTTAAACAGTTCGTACTCCAGGAATAAGTTAGTAGAATAATAAATCAGCAGAACTCAGCAACGCACGCGTATCTACATTCTTCTACTCACGCACAGAACTACCATTACACTACACTGTTAACTGTCTGTCACAAACCAAGTCACAAACCAAATTCTATTATCCTTTTTGTACAAACTTTTCATTCTTGAATTCAAATCTTATTCACTGAACTCTGAACATTTCAACAAGAAAGTTGTTAAGTACATTATTCCTATCTTGTATCAGATATCAGTACAATGGAAGCTACTTTTCTCTCCCTAAATATTAATACATAAACACAATTGTTGTACTCGTTGATTTTCAATATATATTTTATTCTTGAATACAATTCAATCTCTTGTTCTTCTTTTCTTATGTTCTTTGTAAATTTAAATGTATGTGCTCTCACTAAAAACGCAGCCTCACTAACAACCTCATTAACAATTTTAAAAACAAATCCGAGCAGCACACCACAATATCCGGGACTTTAGCCAACGGTAATTCTAACCAAGAAACGATAGACAAGATGTTTCTGTGCAACTTCTTCACAAGCTTCGTCTTAATTTTGGTCATAGATCAAAATTCACTGAAGGTTTTTTTTATCAAATAAGTAATATTTTTTATAACGTGAACTGAATAAAGGCTGTTGTTGTGGGATTGACAAATAGGATTTTACCGCTTATGTCGGTTATAGCAGAGGTTCCCAACCATCGGGTCACGGGTCGGTAGCGGATTACTTGCTACTGGGCCTCAAAGAAATAACTTGTTTAAAAATAAAATTATACAATAGATAAATTGAATACTGGGCTTTAAATTAAAAAAAAAAGATTTTAATATTTACTTGTCATCTACTCAATACTATCTACCATAACTGTAAGTATATTTTACAATTAATGCATATTTTTATTTATTTGTAACAATTTTCAACTAATTTTCTAATCCCAACTAATTTTCAGATTCTATATTGATTCTACATTATGTTGAGTTGATATTGATGTGAAAATAGTGTAATAGGGATTGATTCAGGGGAAACTAAGCACGTAAAGGTTTGGTCGGACTGGAGACGAGACATAAAAGATTATACACTTTTTCTTCTCTTTAATAAATTACTCTTTTTATTATTGCTCTCTTTATCGAAATGCATTTAAATTACGCATATGTGCCACTAGCGGTCCGCAGAAAGATAATCCGGCAAAAAGCCGGTCCGATGTATTAAAAAAAAGTGGGAGACCACTGGTTATAGCTTAAGTAAAGTGCAAAGTGTCAGACGACAGGAAGTTAGCAATTGATTACGTGTCGTAAAACATTATACAACAGCCATTTTTCTTTTTCTTTTTTTTAAAGTTTTTGTACCATGCTATTCCTTGGGAGAGAGATATTACCCTAAAAGATTTTTTTAATTATTAAGATAAGTAACTTTTTTTTCTAATATAACATCTTCATAATGAAAAGAAGAAATATGAAAAAAAAAATAATAATAGCTTATTTAATTTACATTCCTGCTGTTGCCGGATGGAACTTTTATTTTCATCTACTCATTCAATTTGTTGTGAAATCCTCAGTCTTTCGTGTTGCTACTCAATGTCCATGCGTAGTCCGTTTTTCTCTCCTTAATCGAAGCATTTATATAGCCTCTGTATTCTGGATATGTTAATTAGTTAATTTACATATAACTGCATATTTATTCTTTATTTATTTTTTTAATTTTTTAAATCAATTTAACCCCCAAAAAGTGATAAAGCCCCTAATGCACAAGGGGAGTACTTGTGAGTGAAAGAGATTAAGGAGGCTTCATGAGAAGGAACCGGAAACCCAATCCTAAACAGGAAACAAGACATAAACCTTTATTCCTGTCAAAATGACTTGGGTGGAGTGTGACATTTATTTTATTCTATTTATTTACTTTTATGTTTATCTATTTTTATCTATTTAGTTAGTTAATGAGTTAGTTTATTTTTATTTATGGTCAGCACGTAAGACATGACTGAAAATCTATGTCTTTGGAATTTTTAATTGGATCAGCTTTTCTACTACTTCAAAGACTCAGGCACACCAATAACTGTTTGAACATTTACTTTTTTATTGTCTACTTATCACAAGTCAAAATCAATCTGTAATTGAATCTTTTATGGCAAATCTGGTAACTTAGCTGGGAGATTGCTGGAATAAAGTGATGATTTTCGAAAAATGTTTTTCAATTCCAAAACGGCAAGTCAAAGACTGGCGAAAATGACAGGGTTCGACTTTTATCGCACAAGGAAACAAAAGGTTTCTGAAAAACATTTAAGATTTTACTCAACCGGGACAACCACAGCCAATGCCCACGGGCCTCGGGTTGCCTGTCCCCAACTCCAACAACTGTAAATAATCTACAATCTAAATCTTCAAGTTATGTTAAAATGGTGTGCGTTAATATTTCAACGATTGACTGTATGTTAAGAATTACACCTAGGCTCCCGGCTACGAGTGATCTCCCTTATTTGATTTCAAAACTTGTGTAACTATAGAAATATTCGTCTGTTGCTCGTTCAAGACGTATGGAGTGTTCATCTCAAGTAGCGAAATGAATTATTGCATTCCAATTGCTATATACTGTTTTCAAATGTACAAAAATTGTATTGATTTTATTGATTGTGGTCGTTTCATCTCACTGTAGGGTTTAGTTATTTAATTATTTTATTTCGAACTTAGCTAAGGTTTGCTACAAGAATCCATGACTTCATATAATTTGTAAGTCTTTTCTATCTCTGGGGAAGTAATCAATTATAATTTAATATTCATTCTTCACTAGGCTTATCATAATTTCCGTTCTTCAAACTGACACAGTTTTCATTTTTTTTTCAATTTTTATTATAAGTTTGGATTCTTCTATAAAGTGTTTTCATGGTCCAATACCGCTTAAACTTCATGGCTAGCAAAACCACGCGTGCGCAAATATTGATATCTTCGTAATACAATAATGTTTACCCTATACAAGGCCCAAGAACCACTTGAGGTAGAATGTTACAAAGTAAGAGGTACAGTCAGTTTATGAGGATATGCGGAGAAGATAACGGTTTAAGCCTAGACATGAACAGGTTAAGATTGTCGTGATAGGGGAAGCATCTTCTCAGGAGTCGGTTCCATAAAGCAGCAGTTCGTGGGAAGAAGCTACTCAAGTGAAACTTATATCTCACCAATGGGATGCATGCAGGTGTTATGGATCTACAGTAATCGTGACCTTGTGTCAAACTAACCATTGTGAATAGTGGTAACTAAATAGCTTCTAACTCGTCCATGTATCCTACACTCGCTCAAGATACCCACAAAAGTGAACTCTTTTTGTACTAAATACAAGTGCCGCCTGAAATAGAAAACTAAATTTTTTCATATCTTCTGATAAGTTTGATAACATTATCATTAACCGTCATGAGATGCGGTGCGATTTTCGCTTCTAGCGTCTTATATGCGCGTGTTCATCGTTGCTTAGTGATCCACTATGTAAACTAAACAATGACAGACTATCATCACTGTCGTTTCCGTATATTGTTTGATATGTTTGTAATTACATCTTTGATAATGGCTTGAGTAAGCCGAAAGCTTAGATTATATTAAAAAAAATAATGGATAAATATTGTGAATTTCTTTTTTCGGTTAATGATAATGTTATCAAACTTATCAGAAGATATGAAAAAATTTTACATAAAATAAATAGACAACACTTCTCTATATTATTTAATGAAACGTGTATATATATATATATATATATATATATATATATATATATATATATATATATATATGCGCATACACACTTCGTCCAATCGCCCTATTTAGCAAGATTTCATCAAAGTAGTATCTAACATCGTGATGGTAGTGTGGGGGTACCCCATCTTGCTGAAAAGAAAACTCATCTTCAAAGTCCTTTTTAACGCTTGCAATGACAGACTGTTGCAGAAAGTTCAAGTAAACGGGGCCAGTCAGAGTAACGTCAAAAAAAGAAATGGTTTCATTAATCCTCTGGATGATAAACCGTACCACACTGTAACTCCAGGTAAATTAACAAGATGTTCCACCATAACATGCGGATTCTCAAGTCTCCAGTATGTGCAACTATTGCGGTTAATTAGACCATTTTATTTCAATGTGGCCTCATCACACCATGCAATCTTTGTTGGAAAGTGTACATCTTCTACATATCATGCCAAATTCTAGTCGCAATACTCCACCCTTCGGTCTGGATAATCGTCATTAATATCATGGACTAATCTTGGAATGTAACTTTTCCATTGACAGTGCTTCAAAATGCGTAGGACAAACGATTTTGAAATACCTACATCACGACAACAAAAAAAATTAATTACTATAAACATACAAGTAATGAAGGTGAGAAAAATACTAGATGAAAGAATTGAGTGTTACACACACACAGACACACACGTATATATATATATATCTATATCTATCTATCATCAAGGTAGTATCTAACACTACTCTTCGGTCTGGATAATCGTCATTAGTAACATGGAGTAATTTTGGAATGTAAATTTTTCTATTGACAGTGGTTCAAAATAGGTTGGACAGACGGTTTTGAAATACCTACCTCGCGACTCGATTGCCGTACAGATTTTCTGGGATTTTTGTGGTACGTTTCCAGTATTCGTTTTTGCTTTCTGGGGCTTGTCGATGTCCGTGGCCTTTGGAAACGCTTCTCTTGAACATTCCGAACAGTTACATCGGCTTCAAACTTATCTCTAATTCGAGTGATGGTAAGCCGCACTGTTGGATCTGTTTGAACCCCCCCCCCGAAACTGTCTTTGCACTTCAACTGCGTTTTCACATTTCCAGTAGCATTTTAGACTGAAATTTCTTTTGTTCAAAGATTAGTTTAACTGCCATCATTATTCCTACTGGGTTTAACCTGTAAAGAAAAAAAATCAATTAGGCTATCAGCTGTTAAAATGTGTATGCATTTTTTTTGGAGACAGCCTGTATATAAATGTATATTATATGTATATATTTTGTATGAAAAATATATTTTACATTATATATATAAATATCTATATCTATCTATCTATCTATCTATCTATCTATATAAAAAAGAAAGATTTATCTTATTTTCAACATCATCACTTGATAAGACACAGAGTGTGTTGAAACAAAATGGCTATTTTTGTAGTGATTTTATAACATACTTATGTTATAATTTTTTTTATAAAAAATTATATATATATATATATATATATATATATATGTATATATATATATATGAAAAAATATTATATAGACATTCACGTATATATATATATATATATGTGTGTGTGTATATATATATATGCGTGTGTGTATGTGTGCGTATGTATTTATGTATTTATAATCTTCGACAGTTTTGTGTTTGTTTATAGAATGATAAACAATGTTTTATGCCGATCTGTCGACTCGTAAGTTTCAGAAAAGTCTGCATGCAGACACAATGTCCAATTTATCCTTTGAGCCAAAATGACAAATATAGATGTACAATTTGTTTCATTTTTAGCCTTCAAAAGATAAGAGAATTAGATGCTCGCTCCTATCTCTGCAGCTACCGTTGAATCTGTTATTTGTAAAAACCTATCCCATCATGGTATTGGGTATCATATTGTCATTAATCTTTGAGCTTTGGTGCCACAGTGTTGAAAGTTTATGACATTTAGGTTAAAGAATGCCGGATGGAAACAACTAGTGACCGGGCGGAAATACAAAGACTGGAAATAGAAGAAAGAAAGAAAGAAAGAAAGAAAGAAAGAAAGAAAGAAAGAAAGAAAGAAAGAAAGAAATGAAAACAAAATGAGAACAATAAGGAAAAGAAGCAAGAAATGAGAACCAAGAAAGAAAAGAAAAGAAAGAAAAAAACGAGAAGACTAAGGAAGAAAGAATCAAATAAATAATGAAGCGAAAAGAAAGAAAGAAAGAAAGAAAGACACGTGAACAAAGAAAGAGAGAATGTAACGAGAACAGAGAAATGAGGTAAAAGAAAGAAGAAAGAAAAAAGGAGGAAGAATAAAGAAAGAAAACGACAAAAAATGGAAAGAAAGAATGAATCTCACGGCGAAATAGAAATGAGAACAAAAAAGAAGAAATGAGAAGAATAAAGAAAGAAGAAATAAAGAAATTAAAGAAGAAAGTAATGAGATCGAAGAATGAATGTAAAGAAAGAAAGAAAGAAAGAAAGAAAGAAAGAAAGAAAGAAAGAAAGAAAGAAAAAGAAAAAAAAAAAGAAAAAGAAAAGAAAGAAAACGGAAACGGAAAGAAAGAAATAAAGAAGCAAACGAAAGGAAGGAAAAGGAAAAGGAAGGAAAAGGAAGGAAGGAAGGAAGGAAAACAAACAAAGAAAGAAAGAAAGAAAGAAAGAAAGAAAGAAAGAATCGAGAAGAAATAAAGAAGGAAACGAAAAGAAAGAAAGACGGAAACGGAAAGAAAGAAAGAAAGAAGCAAACGAGAAGGAAGGAAGGAAGGAAGGAAGGAAGGAAGGAAGGAAGGAAGGAAGGAAACGAGAACAAAGAAAGAAAGAAAGAAAGAAAGAAAGAAAGAAAGAAAGAAAGAAGAAAGGAAGAAAGAAACGAGAAGAAATAAAGAAGGAAACGAAAAGAAAGAAAGAAAGAAAGAAACAAAAGAAAAAAGAAAGAAAGACGGAAACGAAAAAGAAAGAAAGAAAGAAAGAAAGAAAGAAAGAAAGAAAGACGGAAACGAAAAGAAAGAAAGAAAGAAAGACGGAAACGAAAAGAAAGAAAGAAAGAAAGAAGCGGATAAATCAGTTTAGTAAAAAATTATGAAAAAAATTACTAATAAAGTGAGACGTCGTAAGTAGAATTCAGTGAAAGCTAACAGGGAGCATAGAAACAATGTTAGGTAAAGGTTTTAGTTACAAAATACTGTTTTCCATGCGGTCACGTCGATCGCACTGCATCTTCGTCAGCAATGAATAACCGCCTGCATACCGCGTTCGTAAACTGTGATTGTTACAGACAACGCTGTCACCACATAGAAGACGCCATTACCTCCCACCCAACTGTGCTGAAATTCGCCATTTAGTCTCAGTAAACGTCCTACAAGTGTCGATGAATGGAAGTAGGTACATTTTTCCTGCATTTCCTCTTTAATATTAGTACTTTGTTTCACTAAAATTGTATGCAATAAATTCAAATTATATATTTGTAAAATATATTTGTTTCATTAATATTTTTTGCGATAACTTCCGGTTGCATTGATATAAATACAATCAGAATTTTTAACAGGATTTTGTCCTTCCTGGGTTGAACAGAGGCAACCCGCCACGATATTAGGCTAGTTTAGGTTTTTAGTTTGAATCTTTAGTTTCCCGTTTCTGGTTAACTTAGCTAGGGTATGTATGCTCATTGGCCCCCTTTTATTTTTCTCCCTATTTTTCTTTTGTTTAATTCCCCATCCCTCCCTCGTTAGGTGGTCAGTGATGTCAGTTCTCTAGTTGTTACGGGATGACTTTCGTTTCGTGTGTGTGTGTTTTCGTATTTGTTATTGACTCTAAATGAGTGCGTGTTTGTGGGCCTGTTTGTTTTTTATGTTATAATCCCGCAATTATTTCGTCCAGTTAACTGATGTTTCTGCCACATTTAAGGGATTTTTTTATTACTAACCCTTTTTTGTTTTGTTTTATGTAAATAGTATTAATTCATATTGTAAATAATCATTGGAGTTTTTGTAAATTGTTTTTCCCCTCCCCCCACAGACTTTGAAATGTACATATGGGGACTAGTTAGGATTTCATAGAGAATTTGAGGTATTATGGTGGACGTAGTAAGAAAGGTAGGAGTGAATATGTTGTTTTGGTGATAGGACTATTGTTGGTATGTTTGGGTCCGTGTCTGTGACTACCTAAGTTTAGATTTAAGACAAAAGAAGACCGTCGTTCCCTAATCACCTTTTTTGGCCTTGTGCCACATTTTGTACAAACGTACGAATAAATAACTATTCCGTTAAGACGCAGTGCACCTGAAAAGTGAGTTCGATCCTAATTGGATGCCCCATGCTTTCGGCCTTGTGCCACATCTAAGCTACGCTTGGAAAATCTATTGTTTTTTTTGTTTTTGTTGTTTTCCCCACCCCCACAGACTTTGAAATGTACATATGGGGACTAGTTAGGATTTCATAGAGAATTTAAGGTATTATTGTGGACGTAGTAAGAAAGGTACGAATGAATGTGTTGTTTTGGTGATAGGACTATTGTTGATATGTTTGGGTCCGTGTCTGTGACTAGCTAAGTTTAGAATTAAGACAGAAGAAGACCGTCCTTCCCCAATCACATATCTCGGCTGATTTGCAGGCAAATAAACTAACATACTCAAGAGCGAGAGCTGGGTGTGAACGGGACAAGGCCCCGTCACAAAATGACCATTATCGTCGTTTACGCATAAGCCCGACGCACAGGTTCCGGTCGAAAAATAAAATAATATTTTAAAGTGTTCCTATTTCTCGACCAATAAAAATGCTTCCCTCCTAATTATACTCGCGTCGTTTTTCGAGCCTGTTAAGCCATAAAAAACGCCATAAAAGAGAAGAGGAAGAGACCTGTCACGGTCAGTCAGCAGCAGTCATCAGGAGGAGCGCCACGCCAACCAGTGTGAACTACTATGAGATATCAACCCAGACCGGGAGCCGGCTTATGAACTATACCACAAGGTAGCTGTCCCAAACCCACACGTTCCTATTGAAATAAATCACGTAAATCTATTTCTGCTGTTGTTGTATTTCCTTCTTGCAACCATACGCTTGTCTATAACAGACTTGTACCACATTTTGTACATTAGTACAAATAAATATTTATTCCAATAAGACATTTACAAGACGCAGGTTGTGCGAATCTTATAAAGGATTTAATAAAGTTTTTATAGGATCATGTTCCTTTTTTTTCCTATTATTTCTCGTTTAATTGCAATCGTGGATTGTTCAACCAAAACAATACCTCATAAATATAGCCTAGGCTGTACCATTTACTAATAATTTTACTAATTACTAATTTTTTCTTGATTTGCCTTGCTGAAAACGAAGTGCGTCTTATATACCCGTGCGTCTTATATACGGTAATTAAAAAGTGTAAGTAAATAAATGTTAAGTAGCCTGCGTTTTGCCCAATACACTTATTTTTGGCAGAAATGTATTAAATGAAAGCCAAACGGCTTATTAAAAATTGTTTCATTTGTGTGTAAAAGTTTTTATTTATTTATTTATAACTAGCAAGGGGCGTCAGAAATAAATGTCATGATGGAGATTCATTTTTACAAATTCGGAAAGAAATATATGACCCTCGTGTTTTTTTTATCCAATGAAGAGGATAGTTTCCACCCTCGTAAATTCCAAGTTGAAACTCATTTGATCCACGAGGCTGGCTGGCTGCGGAAAGGTTTCAGGCTTCCTCGTGCAAAAATTGCCAGCAGAGCAAAAGGCCGGAAGGTTTTGGCATTCTTAAAAGCTACGCCGGCGAAAGATATTTCACAATTACGTTAAACTTCCCAGATACTCGGATGGAAAAGTCAACAGCCAGAGAAACGCGTGGAAGTCAAACATAAAGAAAAACGAACGACATTGCAAAAATATCGTTAAACCTCCCAGAGACTCTGGTGGGATAAACATGAAGAATTTTTTTTTGTTTATATATTAGGGGGTGTAACTTTTTTCTATGAGTAATTTCTTCTTTTTTTTTCAACTTGTTTTCGTATAAATTTCTCAATTTATTTTTTCTATCATGATTTGAAAAAGTTGTACTTTAAATCTTTTTTAGAGCCAGATCTTTCTGTAATTTTGTTACGTTATCTTACCTTGTTCTTAATAAGGTGCATGTAAGGAAATTTTTGTGCAGGCCTTTTTGTAGAATTTGTACTTTGTTACATTACTTTATAATTGTATAATGAAAATGTCTCCGCCTTTTAAATTTCACGTACTCCTGTTTGTTACTGTATGCGTCTGTTAACATTCGCTATAAAAGAGTGGACGTTTTATCTTCTCCTATTCTCCCTTAAGAAAAAAAATTCTTTTAACAAGGTCACAAAATTATAGGTTATTGCATGGAAGGTTCAGTCTATGCTACCGTACAACCAACATTTACCTCTGATGACGTAGTTCAGCATAATAAACTAGGAAGTAATACATTCACAGCAACTGTTAGATAGAAACGAACAGACTGGGATAGATAGATAGATAGATGATACGAACAGACTGGAATAGATAGATAGATAGATAGATAGATAGATAGATAGATAGATAGATAGATAGATGATACGAACAGACTGGAATAGATAGATAGATAGATAGATAGATAGATAGATAGATGAACAGATAGATGCAACAGACTGGAATAGATAGATAGATAGATAGATAGATAGATAGATAGATAGATAGATAGATAGATAGATAGATGAACAGACTGGAATAGATAGATAGATAGATAGATAGATAGATAGATAGATAGATACGAACAGACTGGAATAGATAGATAGATAGATAGATAGATAGATAGATAGATAGATAGATACGAACAGACTGGAATAGATAGATAGATAGATAGATAGATAGATACGAACAGACTGGAATAGATAGATAGATAGATAGAAACGAACAGACTGGAATAGATAGATAGACAGGTAGATATGAACAGACTGGAATCATATGTTTTTAATATCTTTTTTTATACGACATTATTTCTTCTTATTATAAACGTTATTTTTAGTGGGTATAATGTTCAAGGCACATTCCTTCTTTAGTGGGAATTCTCAATCTAGGCCGGTTGTTAATATTTTCACTGTTTAAGAAATAAAAAAAGGAATAGCAACTCAAATACGTATACCTACTAGAAATAACATTTATAGTCATAAGAAATAATGTAAGATGAAAACTCCATTACACACACACACACATATATATATATATATATATATATATATATATATATATATATATATGTTGCAATCCTTTTGGTATAATCCAAGCGAGACCTATTAACACAATATAGAATTTTAAATATTAAATATTAAATGTTAAAACTGACTCACAAAGGGCGCTCAATGTTTATTTTCATTAAACACCAAACATTTTTTCGTACAATTGGAATAAACCCCTCTAATTCTGGCTCCTCTGACATTCTCCACTCTCGCTCCCCCTTCTTCAACTTACCAGTCTACTTCTACAAACTGATACCATAAACAGTTTGAAGGATCCTGTGAATTTTAAATTTAAAATTCGCAGGTGAAAATGGTCATTAACTAATGGTATCTTAATTCCAATTGTACGATATATATATATGCTTTAAAAATCAGGAGATTAGTTGAATGAGTTATTTAATGCGGACAAGATTTTTATTGCGGATTATATTATTTTCTTTCAAAAATATATTGCTGGTAATTTTTTTTAAAATGTATTGCAAGTAATTTTTTAATGCCGTAATATATATATATATATATATAAAAATGACGTTGAAATTTTTTTACCGTTAACAATTTTGAAAAAAAAAAAAATTCAGACGACATCCATTCAACTGATGTCAGGTTTCATTGTAAAATACATCCCTACCCCTTACCAAATTGTAGCTAATAACTGATACAATGATACTGACATAAGGAAAATGTAGACATGCCTTGTTCAATTTAAGTAGAATATTCTGTAACCATGGAAACGTGATTTTAGCTGTGTCTTTAAAACCCGGTAATTTTTAAAAGTTACTCCAAAATTCGCTTGAAGATGAAATGGAACTAATGCTTTTAATTTAATTGCAAAATTAAATTCGGGGTTTTTAGCTTCTATTTTTGAAACATGGTTGGAACTGTGTAGCAGAAAAAAAACCATATTTTAAATCAATTAATTTATAATATATATATATATAAAGCGCATAGATGGTTATAATGTATTGCTGGTAATTTTTTTTCAAAAATGTATTGCTGGTAATTTTTTTTTTTTAAATGCATTGCAGGTAATATTTTTTCAAAATATATTGTTTGTCATAATATATATATATATATATATATATATATATATATATATATATATATATATATATATGTTCAGAAATGTATTGCTGGTAATTATTTTTCCAAAAATGTATTACTGCTAATAATTTTTTTCAAAAAATCTATTGCTGGTAATAATTTTTCAAAAAATGCATTGCTAGCATAAAAACCTATTTTTACACTTTTATAATGCTCTGACCCCCGTTTGGGGGTTAACTATTTGCTCATAGCTGGGACCCTAACAGGTATTACCACACCGTGTCAGGGTGGTCCTAGGAACACCAGCAATTAAGAGGTGATTCCACACTCCTCAAAACCTCCTTATCAGAGGACTTCCTGCCGAATATAGTTTATCGTCATACCTAGGACGTCTCATTGTGGGGATCTTGCCCCTTTGCAGAGATGCAATCTGTGTATTCTGAAGCCCCAGACGACTGGTCATCAAGAAGTCAATGATAATAAAAAGAAAAATGATGATCATAAACATCTACGTCCTAGGCGGATATGACATTAAAAATATTTTTGTCTGAATTTCTGGTGAGAAAGTTATGATTATTTACATTATTTGCATTCAGACTAATGTCTTCATCTTTGTGTTTATTATCACAACGTTTCGGCAGTTGTACTCCGCAGTCTTCTTCAGGTGTCTGTCGACCGGGATAACGTTCAGGAAATTTCAAATAAAATATGCGTTTATTTAATTTACAGGGTTAGACTATTCTCGTTCTGAGATATCTCGCCTTGTTCTTATTTAGTCCTTTATTTAAAATTTGCCGCCTTTTGCACAAACTGCTTAGCAGTTATTAATCACCATTTTATCTCTGCGAACTTTGACCTGTGATCCGAAGCTAGTTCATGCACTTCCGGTTAGTTTACAAACTTCCTCTTGTTTCTGCTTTCAGAGTTTCTGACTGGCATTTCTCGTCTTTTGTTTGGTGTGGTTTATTCAAACTAAGGTCTCACACTCCATAGTACGGTTTCCTGTCTTGAAGATTTCAGTGGAAGAATTTAGCGGGCTATTTTCGTGAATGCAATGTAATTCGGTCAATAGGAACATAACGACAGGTGGCTTATCGGCCATGACAGGTGTTTCTTTGTCTTAATACGTATGCATCATCGACTAGTTGTTTGCCTGATCATCTTACTGTGAGAACTTTAACCAAGTTTTATTTTAAACCAAACCAGTAAAGGTTGAAAATCGTATCAAGCCTGAAGAATTTAAAGTTAAAAAAAAAAAAAATGAAAAAAAATAGCATGTCTTCTTTTCCGATCTTTAAAATTCTTCTTCTACAGGATTTGGGTGATCATGACACTCCACAATTCCTTGTCCTTTCTAGCTTCTGAGTTGCATTCATAAAACTGTATCATAATCCATCTGTTCGTCCTGGGTATGACGATGAATTACATCCAGCAGTAAGTCCTCTGATTGAGGAGTATGGAACCAATTGCTGTTGTTCTCAGGTCTAGACTGACCTGGGGTGTCAGCAGCTGTTAGGCTCTAGCTACAAGCAGTTAACCCCCAAATTGGAGTTAAAACACTATTAAACTATTAAAAGTAGATTTTCATAGTAAATATACCAGCAATACATTTTTGAAAAAAAATATTACCAGCAATACATTTAACTCTCGACAAAAACCACTTTGTAAAAATACGCCAATGAAATCTGATCTACAAACTGATTTCTTACAAAGAATATATATTCTCTTCATACGATCCTATCTTAAAAGTCTTTTCGGTATTAAATAACCTATTGAGGTTGATATGCCGTAAAACAAAATAAACCAAACCAAAAATATGTTAATGAAACCTGATCTACAGATTTCTTACAAAGAATATATATTCTCTTCATACGAACGTATCTAAAAAGTCTTGACGGCATTAAATAACACATTGAGGTTGATATACCTTAAAACAAAATAAACCTAACCAAATTATAATCCTTTTGGCAATTTAATTTGATTAATCACTTGGCTTATTTGACTTGCATAGATAAATTCTAAGGTATCAATAAATGCCAAATGACTGTGTAGTTAAAAAAAGAATTATCTAACTAGAAACTGTTTTCCTTTGTGGGATTAGAGTTGCTTATTATGAGTAACACAACTGATACACTCGAAATGTATTTTGCTCATTGAAAGTACATCTATCTATCTATACACACACACACACATATATATATATATATATATATATATATACAGTGTCATCCACAAACAAACTGTTTCGCTGTTTCGCAGCTCTTCAGTGTGGCTAGACGTCCGATTGCTTCAAGCCGGGATCGAAACCCGACCGATTTGACATCAGTCAGATATCGTCGCACAGCAGAGAAAAAGGAAAATTTTAACGTTTTTTCTATACGAAATACGCCAGGGCCCCGGAGAACTCAATTCGTACTTGAAGAGTAATGTATAACTAAGTGTATCAAAAATACTTTTTCAAACTTTGGTGGTGGATTCCTCACACCAAAACAAAGACAAAAGTCAATATAAACATAGATACAAAAATAATCCTTCGTTTTTAGTTATTAAGTACAAAGAAAGTTTAAGGTAGCTGTGTTGCCATGTAGACTAGGTTACATTTGTCATTCGTGTACATTTGTGGCTAGTCTGTCTTCATCGTTTAACGTGTACAGTACTGGGTTAACTGAGAAATGTTCCGTTTAACAATGACTGGATATCTATATCGTGAGCAGACAGATATGATTTTTAAATACGACCGCGCGAAGAGTAATGGACGCGAGGTTGCATGACTATCAGATTGAGTTTCCAGAACGAAGACAGCCGAGTCACCCAGCCTTTGCTGTTGCTTATCATCGCGTTGCTGCGACAAAATCCGTAGCACCACAAACTATGGATCGAGAAAAACCGAGATCCGCTCGTACGCCTAACTACGAAGAACACATTCTACAGACTGTCGGAGACTATCAAGGTATTAGGACCCGTCAAGTAGCACTAGCATGTCGTATATCTCATAGTACCGAATGTAGGATACTTCAAGTGCAGCTCCTGTATCCGTATCATTTGCAAAGGGGGGCAGGATCTTTCGCTCTCTGATCGCTTACTACGGGATAACTTTTACCGATGGTTTATTGCACAATCTGCCGATCTGTTGTTTGATTAAAAAAAGGATCGACAAAGTCTGCTTAATATTTTATATATATATATATATATATATATATATATATATATATATATATATATATATATATACTAGAGCCCGGCGTTGCTTGGGGATGTAACAGTAAGAGATAGATCAAGTATCGACTATCATAAAGACTGAAAAATAAAATTGACATTGATTTTTTTTTTTTTTTACGAATTGGTCAAACCCAAACTCAAACAAAAACATTGTTTTCAGTCGTCATGAGTCTACCGATTGAATAGAATTTTATTATAAACAATTGTCTTGTAAATGGAATTTTTAAAGTGTTCTGAATGTAAAAATAAAGAAAAACGTGTGCAAGACAATAAGAAACACTACCTGCCAAAAAAAAGTGAAGTTTTGTTGAAATCGGTTGAAAAATGTAGGAAATCCGATCCCATATATAAAGGAACACACACACACACACACACACACACACAAACAACCTGGGTTTTATAATAAGTATAACTCTATATGAGTTGTCCCCCTTTCATTGTCGTGATGCCTCTTAATCGTGTTTTCAAATTGATTTCATGCAAAAACAATTGTATTTTTCCAATTTTTAGCGCTGTTAGAACAACTGCAAGGTAATTTTACGTAGTCCTGTGAAGTTTTGTTGAAATCGGTTGAAAAATGTAGGAAATCCGATCCAATATATAAACGTACAGACACACACACACACAATCTGCATTTTATAATAAGTAAGATATATATATATATATATATATATATGTGTGTGTGTGTGTGTGTGTGTGTGTGTGAGCAAATATATGGATATAAATCCGACAGTATGAAAAAAAAATACAGAAAAAACAAACAAAAATCTTAATATGCAATTATTATTCCAATTTTTGGAAATCATCTTGAATACGTTTTCACAACATCGCCCATGTGACGACGACGTGATCATATTTAAACGGAACGCTGATCTTATATAAAAATTTCAGTTATCTGTTTGGATTAGTTGTGCTCTTATGTCCATCCTCTTTTGTGTTAAATTTTTATGTTTTAATGTTAATTATGTTTAAATGAAAATGTCCATGAAGATGGTCTTAAATAGACCGAAACGTCTGACGTCGACTTTATATTAACATTAATACAGCATAATTGCATATTAAGATTTTTGTTTGTTTTTTCTGTATTTTCATATATATATATATATATATATATATATATATATATATATATATCCACACACACACACACACACAAATATATATATATATATATATATATATATATATATATATATATATATAGTATACAAAACAAGTATAATTGAAAACAACCAAGGTCTGATTGTTTAATTTTTTATTATATTTTTCCAATTTTTGAATAAGATATTGAGTATTGTGTCCGAAGTTGTAGATAAAATGTTCGAAGTTCATATTTTGTTATTTTTGTCCAAGTACTTTCGACTATCGCAGTCATTATCAAGAACCAATGTGGTGTCTGTGTGGTCGTTATATGTCTGTCTACACCAAGGTATTCTTTGGATTGCACTGAGTTTCGACAGGTGACTGGTCAATCTGCAAGAGAGTGTGATGCATCTGTGCACGATGTACGTATATACTGCAGTTTATATTTCCTTATCAGTGCTAGAGAGGCAATCTCATAAAGTGTACAAGAATTCATAGACAACATTATTTTTTCATGAGTGTTTTTTGATGTCCGGTGTTATTGATAAAAAATAAATTAGATGTTTTCAACTTTTTATACTAGAAGCAATCCATGCAAACATCGACCAGCACATCAGGATCGACCAAAATATAATTATCAATGTAAGAAAATACCCAAATACTATACAACACCCAATGCAAGGAAAGACTCAAAATTTTAGACAGTATTAATATAAAAAAATAAACAATCCATATTAAATAAAATATCATTCATCAAAGGAGACGGTACCTTGAAGTGAATATAATATAATTAATGTTTCATATATCATATTAGTATTAAAAATATTTCATATATAGTATTAGTATTAAAAATGTTTCATATATCATATTAGTATTAAAAAAAAATAAATCAAATTCTTTACGTGTGGCCTATATCTACATCTATATTGTCCTTCATGACTGTCATCAGAACTTGATAAATACCTTTTAAAATGAAGTCGTCTAAAATGATTTTTTGTAATCGGTATCACCCCAAGCAAGGCAGTACAGACACTGACAAGCAAGGGGTTACAAGATGTGGTGGAATTAGTAACGAACTATCGGCATGACTCGGCGTTGCCTGTGCTTGATGCAAAAATCGTACGACTCATACAGCAATCGCTATCACTTGACTTAAAAAATATTTTTGCTCTTCCTTGCCTTTAAAGGAGTGTCCTTTGCCGTGCTGATGTTGCTACATGCCTTACTTCTTGCCTATCTCACACTGCGAATTTTTTCTAAGCTCTATACTAAACATTAAATGTGTTACGAAAAAAAAAAACTAAACAAAATGAACACAAAACGATCGTCTTTAAAAAAGAACTCGTAACTGGAAAAACCGAATGAAAAAAGAATGTTAACAACAAATACTTTTTCACACCCAACCCAGTTCTGCGGAAACAGAATCAACGTTGAGTTTAAGCAAGCGAATGAGCCAATTGGAGTAAAGTGCCATGCAGATTTAAATTTTCCCACTTGTGACGAATGCAGATATCGATTTTTTTTTGCATGCTAGCATGCTAGTTAACATTCGTGTGAGTCAGCTGTTGGCTCTCACGCTGGCCAATAGAATCTTCCTGCCTATTCGTGGCAGCCTGCTATAGGCTCTCACTCTGGCTAGTACAAAATAGCCGCAAACTACATGAAAACTGCCGTAGAAGCATGAAAAAATCGATTATTTCCACTATCGATGGGAGTTGGGAAATGCAAAGTCGGTCTTGGCCTTCCGCTAACTTGGAGCATGTGCATGTAAATCTTGGTGCAAATCCGTCGAAAATTGCAGCCGTGCATTCGTTACACACACACACACACACACACACACACACACATCCTGCCTTTTGTAGATAGAGATAGAAAGAGAAAAGAACAACCAAGAGGACAGTAGATAGCGACTGACATTGCACTTAAAACTTTTGCAGCTTAAAGTTGCCTGGAAAGCATGGGACCAGAAGGGAGTTCCACAGACGAGACCTGCGAGAAAAAAACCGTTAGCATAGAATTTACGGCTAAATCTAACCAGCTCAACTGTAAACTGATGAGATCTCGACGCCAGTCTAGTATTGCGCTTAAATTCATACAGTCTAGGTACCATAGCGAAATGCTCATCCATCAATTACCATGAAAATATTTATAAAAAAAGGCACAGAGAGGCAACTTTATGGTGGTGGGAAGGTGACCTAAGCCGAGCCACCAGATCAAGACCAATAATATTGCTGATTCTTCTTTGGATCTTATCAAGTTGCTCCGGGTAAACAGCAGGGGTACAGGACCATACATGGTAGCAATATTCTAAGCGTGGGCGAATGGTAGACTTATAGTTATGCAAGATATATTCTGGAGAGAAACATTGTCTCATCCGTCACAGTGAACCAACCTTCTTAGCAACTGACCAAGCAATGGATTCAATATAGTCTTTCAACTTCATGTCAGTGAAAACGTTAGCCCGAGTCACTTTCCTGGAGGTTAGCATCAGCCATACTGATGGAAGGTTTTCTTCGTGACGCTCCTTGGAATGATATCTTCATCCTCCCAATTGAAAATTTCGACACTGAGGTTTCTTCATGTACGCTTTAATACCTTCTCGGAAATTCCAGGTGAAACCGCAATCCTCTCCATGGTCCACACCAGCATTCCCGGCCGCCATAGCGCATAGGAACAACTATTTCCGGTTTACCAGACTAATAGCTCTAGTCATAACAGGGACTTATGTGCTACTACCCGTAACAAAAGTAAGAGAGTCCTCGAAGGAGCCAAGTCCCTGTTTGCTGAGAGAATGAGACACAGCATAGCCTCTAAAACCTTTGGCACTCATGATCACTGGCTTATCTGTAATAGGGTACTAAATAACTGCAAGATCTCTATTCACCTCACTTCAATCGATTTGAGGTGTTATCATCCTTTGCTGGTAAAGCTGAATGCTTTGCCCGTAAATTCTCCTCAAACTCTATTCTTGACTCATCTGGAGTATCGCTGTTTAACTTCTCACTTAGAACTGAGTCTCTGTTGAGTGATATATATATATAACCCCTTCCATAGTTTCTACTGTCATCTCTAGATCTCCACAAAGTGTGGATCTGATTGTATCCCTGTAATAGTCATTAAGAAGTGTGCTCCTGAACTAGCTCCTGTTCTCTCTAAACTTTATGATAAATGGCTCGTTGCTTCCTGCTTTTCTGCCTGTCATCGTCAGTTGTTCCAGTTTTTAAGAACTCTGGTGAACCGTCCGACCCATCTAACTATTGGTTGGCCTATTATTTTATTATCTTTTTGGGAAGCTCTTAGAAGCTCTAATCAATGCTGAATTGGTTCATCATTTCTCATTGCAGGGATTTTTCTCAGACAAGAAATACGACTTTCGTTTTTCCAGGTCAACTGCTGATATACTAACGATAATTGCGGAAAGAGTCTATGATGCACTAGATAAAAACGGTGAAGCCCAGGCTGTAGCATTGGATACCTCGAAAGCCTTTCATAGGTTCTGGCATTCAGGACTTTTCCACAAGCAGAAAAGTTACGGTATCTCCAGACACATTTTTGAGCTGATCCAGTCGTTCCTATCAAATCGTGAAATGAAAGTTGTCCTGAACGGCCACTCATCTACATCCTTTCTTAATAACGCGGGTGTCCCACAGGGATCTCTCCTTGCGCTGTTTTTAATCTTCATTAACGACCTTCACGACTTGGCATTTAGGCTGACGACACTAACATTTACTCCTGCCTCGATAGTAAGGCTTACAGGGTCAAAATGGCAGCTGGTTTCCAAAACGACCTCAAGACTGGGGCAAAAGATGGTATGCTAATTTTAACGACTCAAAAACTAAACTTCTCTCCATTACCGTTAGATATGCCGTCACGATAGAGCATTTCAAACTTCCAGCCTCCCAAAGAATATCAGGATGTAGACAAAGGATTTCTAACTACCACACAGACGCCACTCTGGTTCTTGATAATGACTACGATGGACGAAAATACATGAGCAAAAATAAGAAAATATGAATACTTTCATTCGTTTTATCGGCATAAAATATCATAGAAACGTATATATTTTTAGTTGATGGATTTTATATGCTACCCGAAAAACTGTTTGGCATCTATGCTCTTGGAATATAGAAGTAAGTTTTGGCTAGAGCTTAATAAAACTTGTCACATCGTGAACCTTGGACATTTTTTCATAATACATGATGCGACAGAAATACCTTCAACATAATAGTAAGATATTAGTGGCAGTGGTGTATTCATCTAGCTAATGTATTAACATTAAGTGGGAGGTATTTCTGCTGCATCCTGTATTAGCCATTATATATACATTTATATATATATATATATAGGGCGTGGGAGAAATACCTCCCACATAATGGTAAGATATTAGTGGCAATGGTGTATTCATCTAGCTAATGTATTAACATTAAGTGGAAGGTATTTTTGCTGCACTCTGTATTAGCCATTATATATATATATATATATATATATATATATATATATATAGGAATCACATATAAATTTGCATATAAATATATATTGCATATAAATATATATTGCATATAAATATGCATATAAATATATATTGAGGAATCGCAGAGCCGAGTTCGAATTCCAGTCGAATCCATTACATTCACTTACGTGCTAATACCCTTGGGAAAGGTATGAATCCTCTTCCTCTCCCTCCAGCTATGGGTAAAATAGCAGGACAGACTGGGTTCTATAGCCTTGGATAGCAACTGGTCTAGGAGAAGGTCAACTCTGAATTCAAAACCTGCGGAGGGTTGTTTGTGAACCTTGTGGCATTCGGTGCACCAGGTCTCTGTATCCGTCCCTTCAAAAAGTGTGGATGGTCCTGCACGAAACGTTCACCACTATAATCAAATCTCATGTGATGTTGTCGGGCGAGTCGATTATATAGGGTGTGGCAGAAATACCTCCCACATAATGGTAAGATATTAGTGGCAATGGTGTCTTCATCTGGCTAATGTCTTACCATTATGTGGGAGGTATTTCTGGAAGGTATATGTGAGAGGTATTTCTGCCACACCCTCTATGTACTAAGCTTAAGTTAATACTTGTACAAAACGATATAAAAGAAATGAAAGATGATTATCTTGCAAGGAAACTAAGCCTGCCTTCCTAGAAATTCAGCATCCAAAACACTGGCTTTTAACTGGAATCAAACACTGTCCTCTTGCACCGACAGGAAACACTCAAGTATTTCAGTCACGCGACAGAAGTAAGTTTACCACAGACTGGCGCAACGCCATATTAGCAGGTCACTCGGTGGAGAGGACGTACTTACTGAACTTAAGAACCGGTCTGTGAGTTTGTCAACCATCACGTTACAATATGTCGGTCATTCTAGTTGACTAAAATTTTATCTGCCTAAATGCTTTAAAAAATCTCAACCGACTTGTCAGTCAGAATAATCAGTCGCGATGTCTGAAGCGATTTCGTTATTCTTTTTTTACAATGATGCTCACCCTATACAAAGCCCAAGAGCCACTCGTGGTAGAGGGTTACAGAGTAAGAGGTACCGTTTATGGGGATATGTGGGGAAGATAACAGTTAACCCTAGACTTGAAAAGGTTAAGATTGTAGTAGTCGGGAAAGCATCCTCTTGGGAGTCGATTCCGCAAAGCAGCGGTTCTTGGGAAGAAACTGATCGTGTGAAACTTACATCTCAACAATGGAATACGAGTGATTAGTTACAATGGGAGTGGTATGGCGGACCTTAAATTTGAAGGTTGGAACTGGTGGAACAGAGAAATGTTGTTCGTCTGAAATAGCGCGAGATCAGTGAGATACTTGCAAGATTTAGCCTATGGGGAAAGGGGTTGCAGGGTGGAAATAATTCAGCACCCACAGGGAAGCAGTGACGATTTTATTTGTATTCGTAACTGATAAAGATACGAGTACAAATACGTATTGTTGTCTTTATCGTTCAGACGAGTGCTGAACCATTATGTAATATCAGTCCTCCTACATGGCAGTAAATGCTGAACAATCTCCTCACAGATGAACAAGGGACTTGAAGCAACAGAAATATTTCTTTTCAAATTTATTTCTTTATAAATTTGCAAACAATAAATATCGCAAACTATTCGGTTCACAATTTTTGATAATCTTGTAAATAACACCAGTCGTGTTTTTTTTTTTTTACATTCACTTTCACGCAAATAACGTTGGTAAAGGTAAAAATCTGTCAATTCTCCTTCCAACTATGAGTTTAATAGCAGGACAGACTGGCTCCTTTGAAATGTTATGTAATATCAACCTCCTATATGGCAGTGAATGTTGGACAATCTCTTCACAGATGAAGAAGTGACTTGAAGCAACAGAAATCTGTTTCTACAGAAGGATACTGAGAATACCATTGACCGAGCATGTGAGCTAGAGATAATGGGAGAAAAAAAAACGATACTTCTGTTTAACATCAGGAAAAGACCGTTTAAATTTCTGGGGTACATAATGAGGAAAGATGGTTTGGAAAATTTGATACTCACAGGACAGATTGAAGATAAAAGACAGAATAAAGCAATGCACAACCTACCTGGTGAGCTTGAGTGAGGGAATAGGATTTGGAAAAGATGGCAAAAAGACAAAAGTTATTAAAGGGCTACAAAGCACAGGCAGTTGTGGAGAGCCATGATCGACAACGACCGGTAGATTTTAGATGTTGCTTCAGTGACTAGAAGTGAATTGAAAAATAGTAATAAAAAATATGTCAGCTTAAAAAACAGGGAATTTTTTTTTCTTTGAACAATTTTTATAGATTTGCATTCATTAAACTTTCCTTTTTGTATTTTTTTTTATCATTTCACCATAAGCAAGGCGATAGTGCCACTAGAACGCAAGGGGTTGCAGAATGTGAAAGAGAACGAGGTTCAAGTAGACAGAATATGGCGATTGACGTTGCATTTAAATTTTTGAAGATTGTAGCTATCAGAGAAGCAAGAATCGAAAGTTCCACAGGCGAGAAGTGTGAGAAAAACTGTTAGAATAGATGTGGAGGTTGCATCTAGCTTGTTCAGCAGTAGAAGTATGGGACCTAGTTGTTAACCTCGTAGAACGCTTAAATTCCTGTAATGGAAGCACCAGGAAAAAAAACTCATCAGAACAGTTGTCATGAAAATATTTGAAGAAAAGACAGAGGGAAGCCACATCACGTCGGTCAGGATCGATTACATTACAGATATTCTTTGAATTTTGTCAAGAATGTCGAGATATACATCAGGAGCCCCAGACCAGATATGGCAACAGTATTCAATGGACTCTAAGAAATTTGTCAGAATTGAAAAAAAATATCTTTTCATCGTTTTAGAAGGTCCTGTCCATAATATGAATACAGTGTCAAATCGATCTCTGAATTTTGAAGAATCATCTGTAATTTGCTTTTATTTACAAATACCAAGTTTAAAATTGTGCTTACGTCATTGATAACTGCGTACTATTACGAATTGGGAATTGGATTTTTATTGCTTAAAAGAATTGAAAGTGATGTAATGGCTAGAGCCTCGGAGCGAGAACTTGGCGAGGCGAGTTCGAATTTCGCTCACAATCGTTATTCACTTTCGTACATATCCCTTTGGGAAAGGCATGAATCCATCTCTTATTTCCCCCAGATATGGGCTAAATAGCAGGGCATATTGTGCTCCCTAGCTGTTAACGGTAACTAAAGCCTGATCAGCATAGTTGCAGTATAAACCACAGGTTGGCTCTATGGGTTTTGAAGAAACACAAATGGGCCTGAGCAGATGGTCGGAAATGAACATTGATGCGAAAGATAAGAAATCATATACATTCGCAGGGTGCCTTGAAGTCAAAACAACTTTAATGATGACTAGCAGTAGAGCCCGGCGTTGCCCGGGGATGTAACAGTAAGAGATAGATCAAGTATCGACCATCATAAAGACTGAAAAATAAAATTGATAAAGATTATTGTTTAACGTTGACGGACACGCATGTCTTAATTAGTTTTTTTTTTTTTTTTTACGAATTGGTCAAACGCAGACTCAAACAAAAACATTGTTTTCAATCGTTAGAAGTCTACCGATTGAATAGAATTTTATTATAAACAATTGTCTTGTAAATGGAATTTTTAAAGCATTCTGAATGTAAAAATAAAGAAAAAAGTGTGCAAGACAATAAGAAACACTACCTGCCAAAAAAAAGTGAAGTTTTGTTGAAATCGGTTGAAAAATGTAGGAAATCCGATCCCATATATAAACGTACGTACACACACACACACACACACACACACACACACACACAACCTGGGTTTTATAATAAGTATGATTTTAAAACCCAAAAATAAACAAATTAATAACCATGATGTATGAGGTCATGCTGAAAAGTTTTCGGCCCGACTCAATTCCCAAAATCAGTAGTTTGATAAATATCAGCTATTGAAATACTGATTTTGCGGATAAGTGAATCAGGCCCAAAAGTTTTAATCACTTTACCTGGTATTTGTAAATGGACGAAAAAGCAGAAAAGAAAAAGAAAATTATAATTTTATATACTATTTGGTTTTATGGTAATTTCACAGTATCAAAACCCTGTATTAGTATGACAACGGAAATAACTCACTAACCCATCAGTCTCTCATCACGCATCAAGTAACGAGAATTAAAGTGTAGACCTTGTTGTACTCGGTCCATTTCGTTAACCAAGCCGATACCATCTGTCTGTTAGTGATTTAATAAGATGCCTAAGGTGTATAATTTAAGAACCAGTATTATCCGGATAAACATACCACTTTATTCTTTTATATCATGTTTTCGGGTCGAATAGATACAAATCTCTTTGATTATCAGTAGACGGTTGTTTTATTAGTTTTTTTGTTTGTTTGTTTTTTTTTTGTTTTTGTTTTTGTTTTTTTTTTCTTTGTTTTGTTTTGTTTTTTGTTTTTTGGTGTGTGTGTGTGTGTGTGTGTGTGCGTGTGATGGGATAGAGAGAATTGAACCGGTTTGATAGTTGAATAAAACCGTCGCAGTCTTAAATTACTTGAATTCTGAATATTTTCACGATTAATCTTGTCTTTTCTTCTTATTGTTATTACTTCTTTTTATCACAACCATGGGTATAAACTATGAATACAAAACCGTGAAGAAGACAGGGAAATCCCCCTCCCATTATCTTTCCCAAGAAGTCAATTCACAGGTAATAAACAAGAAGAAGCTGTGAGATCCAAGATTGGCTATACCCTGAAAGGACATAGCATTTACAAAAATAAACTAAATTCCTACAAGAAATTACACACCTATTTTTTATTATTATTATTAATCATTTGACCTTAAGCAAAGAAATAATGCCACAATGATGCAAGGGTCTACTGGGAGTGAAAGAAAATAAGACTTTAGTAGGAACCGGAAACCCAGTCCTAAACCGGAAACAAGAGATAAACCTCTACTCTGTAGCATTCAGAAGTGGCGAGGAGATAGTTCGACGCATCCAATCAAAGAGTGAAATTAGTTTCTGAAATTTGAAATTGTCTGTACAAGCGTCCTACAGTCCCACAAGCTGTTGTGAATGTGGATCCGTGTTTTGATAAACGAGATCGGAGTAGGCCCCCACCCTACTTGAGTCTTAGGCCCATACAATCGAGGAGTTGGCTCCGGGTATCACCCAACTTCTTCACATCACTGTCTCTACTCCTGTTCAATTGGCAGGAAAGTCATGGTAATTCAAAGTTTATAAAGATAAGGAATCTGTGGAGAGCCATGACTGCTTTTGTTCCAAATGGACATTGTATGTTTTTTTTAACAACATTCAAAGTCAACTATTCCTATGAACTAGTAGTGGAAACAAGTGTGAAGTAGTAGCTTCTGACGAAGTATGAAATCGTATCCATTCGAAACATGTCCTTAACCAATTCAGTCGTAAGAGTCTATCGTTAGGCAATGTATAAATCTATAGTCACTATTTACATTATTCGGACTATTGTCCACAACTTTGTTGCCATATTTATCGCAACGTTTCGGCCGTTAGTTAGATCCAGTGACAGGACCCAAAAGAGTGTGAGTTCAATACATGGTTAAGGCGGTAGAGGACTTGGGGAGGTGAATTAACAGGAGATAACTGATAACTGACATCCATTAGACATGGCACATGGAACTAGAACAGTCTACCCCAGCGAGCGAAATTCGACATTCCAACCACCTGAAGAAGGCCGGAGCGTACAACAGCCGAAACATTGTGATAAATATGACAACAAAGATAAGGACAATAATCCGAATAATGTAAATAGTGTAGTTATAACAAATTTAATAGAGGAGATAAGGAAATTTGAATATAGGCGAGGACATGTTAGGGATAAATTTATCCAACATTGCAAGATGTTACAAAACCAAAACATTATCCTAAAAATTCTAGACATGTTCCTAAATAACCTTTTCAGATATAGATTCTCGTATGGATATCATGCATGGCGTTGAACGTCTCCTCCTCCCACTATTGAACTCACACTCTTTGGGTCCTGTCATTGGATCCAACTAACGGCTTTATCCACTGTGCCATGTGTCCTCAAGGACAATACCTGGTTAAAACAGTGGAGAACTTGGAGAAGTGATTCAGCAGGACATAACTGATAACTGACATCCATTAGACATGGCACGTGGAACTAGAACAGTCTACCCCAGCGAGCGAAATAAAGGGTTCAGTTCGACATTCCAACCACCTGAAGAAGGTCGGAGCATACAACAGCCGAAACGTTGTGATAAATATGGCAATAAAGATGAGAACAATAGCCTAAATAATGTAAATAGTGTACATAATACATCATCTCAGAAATATAGACAAATCTATAGTCATATTATCATCTCTCTTTAAATCTTTACACCATGTTGTTTGCTAGTTTCTACGAATAAACAATATGGCGTAAACAGGAGTTGTGATAAAATGAATAAAAGCACAAAGACAAAACAAATAGTGTAAAAAAAAGCAGGTTTAAATTCATAGCTTCAGAATTTCATGGCTCTTTGAAATCAGTATTTATATTTGCTTGTTACGAAGTGAGTTTATTTCCTCCAAGAGCATTTAGAACATCAAAAAAATGTCTTTCATTATAGAATCTCCTTGGGCGACTTCCATCAATAGAGGACAATGCTTCGTGACTTTGGTAATAGCAAAACTATGTCAAATGGCTGATGAAATTTTGTTTAAGAATTATGACAGGAAAACTATGTCTCAACTGAAAATCAACGACATTTGCGATGACCAATTTCATGAAAAGAAAATTGTACAAGTCTTCCCAAGAGAAAGGAAACAAGTTTAATTCAAGCCCGATGTTCATATTTTTCTCTGAAATTTCATGAGTAAATGTTTATCGTCGCATCTACAGGCACGTTGTCACAAAATAAAATAAAAAGGTCAATTTGTGGATGGTGTAACGGATATCGGCTTGGAATGGGCCAAGTCCGGATTCCAGCCAGGTTCGTTATATTCACTTACGCGCAAATACCCTTGGGAAAAGTACAAATCCATCTTTTCTCCCCCAAAGCTATGGGTTAAATAATAGGACTTGTATGTGGAAAAAAAGATTGTTATTCCCAAAAGTTTGTTAATGCAGTATTCTCTCGCATAAAACGTATTATTCTTACAATCCAAAATACTTTACAATAAACAGTTGTTAAGCCGTAAAGATCAATCAAACAGATTTCAAAATTTAAAGATTCTATTTTTTTTTTTATATGATCCTCTGATAAAATGAATATTTTTTTAGATCTATTATACTTGGGTGAAAATTTTTGTATTAGATTTTAAATAAGCATTTTTTTATGTTCGTTTGCACTTATTTTCTGAAATGAGACATACAGGGATGTTGACAAATGATACACCTCAGTTCAATAGCATTATCAAAGATTCAAAATGACAAAGTAAATATTCTGTTTAGTTTCCAGGTTCAGCAAAGAGTAGAGAGAGGAGGCTGATTTAAATGTGGCTGTGGAGAGCCATGACATGATATACCTGGTCCAGCTTAGCAAACAGCAATGATCATTTTGAAAAATTAACTTTGAATTCCTCATTTCACTCCATGGAACTTCAAAACGTCACAAAATTCCTTTTCCATCTATAGTGCTGTGGACGTGTACTTGATAATTTTCATTGTGGAGAGCCATGATCGCCAATATCCTGAATGCATAGCACACAAAAGAAGAAGAATGCTTTTAGACAAATGATACCATTCAGCTCAACAACACTGTCAAAGATTCAGGCCAAAAAGACAAAATTAATACCCGCCCTGGGTATGACGATAAACTACACCCGCATCCTGGGTAAGACGATAAATTACGTTCAACAGCAAGGCCTCTGATCAGGAGGTTTTGAGGAGTATGGAACCACCTCTTAATTGCTGGTGTTCCCAGGTTCACCCTGACCTGGGTGGTAGCAGCTGTTAGTGTCCCAACTATGGCTAAACAGTTAACCCCTAAACTAAGGTTAAAGAACTATGAAAGTGTAAAAATAGGTTTAATACCAGAAATAAATTTTTGAATGAAAAATTATTACCAGCAATACATTATTAGCAGCAATACATTTTAGAAGAAAATAAATATTACCAGCAGTACATTTTTTAAAAAAATATTACCAACAATAAAAATGTTGTCAGCATTAAATAACCCATTGTGGTTGATATGCTGTAAAACAAAACAAACCAAACCAAAATTAATATTCTATTTAGTTTTCATATTCTAGCAAAGTAAAAGGATTGAAGCCCCACCTTCACCGCCACTGTTTTCCCTATAGTGCCAGAGATGATCTATGTGATTTAATCAATGGGCCTTCCCTATAAAGTTTTTTCCCCTAATTTATGAGGATATTTGCTGATACATTATAAATCTCATACAAAATAGTTTGCCAAGAACATGACGTCTTTTCGATCAGGCATGAAGGTTCTTCTTGCGTCTTCTTGATATTTAATGCAATACGGTATAACGCCAGACATCAGGAGGTGAGAATAGAGTTGGAAGATATGTGCTGTGCCAGTCTACCGAGTGGGGGTGGATAAATTACCAAGGAAATCAGCATTCGAAATTCTGGCTTTTTGTTCGATCTTGAACACCGGTCTTTCGTACCGGTGGAGAATACGCAACGAAATCAACCGACGTTAATTTGTTTTTTAATCATTTCACTCCAAGCAAGGCAATAAAGTCACTGAGCATGAAAGAATAAGAAAAAAAAAACATTATTAAGGAGCGAGAACAATCAAAGAAGACGAATCAATAAAGAAAGTAATTAACGATTGACATTGTATTTAAATTTTTAAAGATCAAAGTTGGCTGGAAAGCAAGAAGCTGAAAGAGAGTTCCACAAGCGAGAAGTGCGAGAGAAGAAACTGTTAACATCACACCTACGGTTATATCTAGCCAATTCAACTATAAAAAAGATTAAAGGAAAAGTGGAAATATTAATAATGACAGAAGAAAGAACAACCTCCTGTTATGTTTTGAGAATATTATTTTATAAACGGGAACAGCAAATTAACTTTGAAAGGAAAAATAAAGTTTAAAGTAAAAATAAATCAACCTTTTTTTTTTCAGACAGGCCATACAAACCTGGCCAATCAAACACGTGCGGTTATTTACAACCGAATCTTATAATACCAATTGGCCGTAGAGTGTTATACGCTACTGAATCACCTTTGAAAGTAAGCGGAGACGTACATTGAATTTATCGATTTATTTGGTGATTTTTCATCGATAAATTATAATTTTTTTGGATTCTGTTTCCAAGGAAACGACCAAATCCTAATATATTATTTCAGATATTATGATGTCTGTTTTCAAAATAAAATTGTCTTAACGAACCGATGTTAGGAAAATTCTCAGAATATATTTATAATGATATTCATATCGAATGAGTTTCAGTTTATAATATTGGAATATTAAAACATATTGGTAATAACTTGTAGATTAAATACAGCAAAGCTTTATTTATAAATAAATCCAAAAGTAATCATACTTATAAAACCCAGGTTGTGTGTGTGCGTGTGTGTGTGTGTGTGTGTGTGTGTGTGTGTGTGTGTGTGTGTGTGTGTGTGTGTGTGTGTGTGTGTGTGTTCGTTTATATATTGGATCGGATTTCCTACATTTTTCAAATGATTTCAACAAAACTTCACAGGACTACGTAAAATTACCTTGTGGTGGTTCTGACAGCGCCCAAAATTGGAAAAACACAATTGTTTTTGCACGAAATCAATTTGAAAACACAATTAAAAGGCATCGCTGTCGCGAGAATGAAAAGGGGGACAACTCATATCGAGTTATACTTATGATAAAAACCCAGGTTGTTTGTGTGTGTGTGTGTGTTCGTTTATATATGGGTTCGGATTTCCTACATTTTTCAACCGATTTCAACAAAACTTCACTTTTTTTTTGGCAGGTAGTGTTTCTTATTTTCTTGCACACTTTTTTCTTTATTTTTACATTCAGAATGCTTTAAAAATTCTATTTACAAGACAATTGTTTATAATAAAATTATATTCAATCGGTAGACTCATAACGATTGAAAACAATGTTTTTGTTTGAGTTTGGGTTTGACTAATTCGTAAAAAAAAAAAAAAAACTGTTTAAGACATGCGTGTCCGTCAACGTTAAACAATAATCTTTGTCAATTTTATTTTTCAGTCTTTATGATGGTCGATACTTGATCTATCTCTTACTGTTACATCCCCGGGCAACGCCGGGCTCTACTGCTAGTAAACTATAAAAAAAAAAGATATTTTTGTTAATCAGTTCAGCCCAAGCAAGGCGATAATGCCACTAAGACGCAGTGGGATTACTATGAGAAACTTTCAGAATATATTTATAACTAGCTTAAAAGTCGCACTCCTTGCGGATTTTTAACCTAGAAATGCGGGGGGCTAATTTGGTCTTCGGCCCAAAACTAAAGGGGCCTCTAGTCCAGCTTAACAAACAGCAATGATCATTTTGAAGAATTAACTTTGAATTCCTCATTTCACTCCATGGAACTTCAAAAACTGTAACTCTGATTCGAGCAATAAGTCCAATTCCGACCAAAAGACCTATTGGGGCCGAAATTCCAATTTAGGCCGAAAATTGAGTTCTTCAAACCACAAACTCTACGAAATTCCAAAACCTCACGTTACGAAAACTCTCACTTTAATTCTTGGCATTTTGAAGGACTTAAATTTATTTCTTCCATTCACAAAGTGTTGAAGATATAAAAAAGAAAAAAATTTGAATTCACAAAGTTTTTGTGTTACTTTAAACTCAATTTAAATTTAAAAAATTAAAATCACTATATTTTTTTTTCAATTATTTTAAAATTTGAATTTTGAACTGTTCCTTCCCCGTATGGACACAAATTCCAATACAGGATGTTCAAACACCAGATGAAGAGCAGATTTTCAATCCTAGGGTCATCCTAATTCTAAAAAGGTATAATATGTCTATGTAGAGCAAGTGTGGACCGAGTTCCAGACGGATAGAGAGAATTTGCCGATTATTTCGATGCTATGGCCTTCATATCATAACGAATGAGTTTCAAATCATAATAATAAAAGATATTGATAATAACTTGAGCTAGGGTGCTTTAGACAACGTCTCCCTTCTTAGCAGAAACAAGTTTTTGATTTAAGGCAAATAAAACCTGGCTTGGATGTGAGGTGTACTGTGGCCGAGTGGTTTAAAGCACGCTGGATCAGGCGGTGGTTCTTCCTACAAAGAGTGGGACATGGATTCGAATCCTGCTCAAGTGCACATTTTCTTTATGAAGTTCTCTCGAATGCGCTGTCCGGTAGACGAAATAAACACTGTTTAAAAAACGGGACGTCCTACTGAAATACGGGTATCCACTAAAAAAATAAAAATTGCATTTGAAGTAACAAAAAATTTTCAGTGTATAATTCGAATATGATACAATGAAAATTTATTATAAAAATTTAGCTGATAATTGTGTGAAGCTACGGACTTACTGATCCAGTCTCGTAGATCTATTGAGCATATGAAGTATTGTTCTATATTGTGGAGACGTATGTAGGTAGTCAGAAAGGAAGAAAAGAGTTTATTACTATTTTCCTGCATTTACACGTTCTGGTTTGGTGTCTGGTGATCATCGCTAAAGACTGAGTGAAATCATTGTTCCTCAAATCTCCAGTACCCTATTCAGTATCCTCACACAACCCTACCTTCGATTTCAATGTTTTGGCGCGGTTTCACGTACAACTATTATGGACACGACCCTTGTCTTCATATTTCGCATTTTCAGGTCCTTTATTCAGAATTCTCAAATCCGATCTTCTGCTTGGATGGAGCAGAAAAGGCTGAATGCCGAAACTCCAAACTATTTTGTTATTTTTGTTATTTAGGATAGGACAGCATATATGGTCGAGCTTGTGTCGCTTGCACAGTTTCCATTCTATAACCGTTGCCACCCTAACGTGTCCCTTTTTTGTATTCTTTTAGAGCCAGTTTGTCGCGTACAGGTAGTGATGGGTAAATTGTCGCCATTTTATGTTTTTAATTTCGTGCATTTCATTTTTCATCTATTCATTTCATTCATCTATTCATCTCTTTCCTTTTCATCTCTTTCATCTCTTCATCCCTTCATCTCTTTTACCTCTTTCATCTCTTTCATCTATTAATTTCTTTAATCTATTCATCTCTTTCCTTTTCATCTCTTTCATCTATTCATCTCATTTACCTCTTTCATCTCATTCATCTATTCATCTCTTTTACCTCTTTCATTTTTCATCTATTCATTTCATTCATCTATTCATTTCTTTCATCTATTCATCTCTTTCCTTTTCATCTCTTTCATCTATTCATTTCTTTAATCTCTTAATTTCATCTCTTTACTTTTCATCTCTTTAATCTATTCATCTCTTCATCTCTTTTACCTCTTTCATCTCTTTCATCCATTCATTTCCTTCATCTATTCATCTCTTTCCTTTTCATCTCTTTCATCTCTTCATCCCTTCATCTCTTTTACCTCTTTCATCTCTTTCATCTATTCATTTCTTTCATCTATTCATCTCTTTCCTTTTCATCTCTTTCATCTATTCATCTCTTTTACCTCTTTCATTTATTCATCTCTTTTACATCTTTCATCGTTTTCATTCATTTCTCCACAGCTCTCACTGTTTTTCTACTTTGTTTTGCTTCCTTCTCTTTGTTTGTTTCCTTTTAATCTTTAGTTCGTCCTGATGCACTTGTTCTGAGATTCTTTTTAATTATTTCACCCCAAGCAAAGCCGGAATGCCACTAATAAGCAGGGGATTACAGAGAGTGAAAGTGAGAGAAAAGACTGAGTAAAAGGAAGATGGAGGAAAGGACAAAAGATGAACGGGTAGATAGAAAATTGCGTTTGACGATTTCCATATAATCTCTCTCTGTGATCTTTGGAACGTAAAGCTTTGTGCATAATGACTAGTTTGCTAATACTTCTTAAGATAATATCCTCATTGCATTGTTATATGTATTTATCTATTTTAATTTTTAACATTTGGACACAACCTTTGATTCTGATGAATCCATGTTGTGTGTACAGTTCCCAGTGTCAAAATTCCAAAATATTTTCTGTTCTTTGTTTTTCAGGACAGTCTATGAGTTGTACTGATAGCATATATAGTCGAGCCCATGTCGTTTGCACAGTTTCCAGTCTATAATTGTTGCCACCCTGTCGTGTCGCTTTTTTATATTCTTTTAGAGCCAATTTGTCGAATACTCAGGTTATGTCTTTTACCATTTTATGTCTTTCACCACAGAGGTGGCGTCTGCTATTTTTTTCCCACTTTGTTTCGTTTTGTCTGATTTTGTTTGTTTTTAATCTTCGGCTTTTCGCAGTTTCCTTACACGCAAGCCACCAATCTGCCACTTGGTGGCGTGCCACTAGCGTTCCCGCGGTCGGGTCGCCGGCGTGTCCCTCTCGGCAATGTTACCACTGGCAGACCGCTAGAGGCCCACCGGCTGCCACGAGAGGACCGCTGGCGCCGCTATCAGCGGCTCACGAGAGTGCCACTAGCCGCTTGCGTGTAGGATTGCCCTGATGCACTTGTTTTGAGCTGTGTCCATAATGCTTACCGTTTCTTTATTGAGGTTGCCTCAGCGTCGCCACATCTATGATGTTTGGTCTTCCCTTTTAAATTCTAAGTAAATTCTTTTTCTCTTCTTTTATATTTTTGTTACGGCTTTCACTCCTCCCATATTTGTCGTTTTTTTAGGGGGGTGCTTTCGCATAATTTCAGACATTTCTTAAAATAGTATTCTCATTAGATTGTTGTATTTATCCAGTTCCATTTTTACCATTTAGGCATAGTCTTTGATTCTGATGAGCCGACTGTCACTTTCCTTCCTTTATTTTCTTTTTCCATATAATATCTCTCTGTTATCTTTGGGACGTAAAGCTTTGCGCATAATCATTAGTTTGCTAGTCTATCGATCCATTGATTTCAGTTCCTTTTTAGTTCAGCCAAAGAATGGTCCTGTGTATCTAACTATCGATACTGTCCAGATGGCCATTCCTTTTATCAGGTTTCTGCTATTTAGTCTGGTTTTAAATATTTGTCACCCCAACCCTCCTTATGTATTCTTTCATCTCTTACTGCTTTATTGAGCCAAATTCCGAAATATTTATAGTCGTCCCGTTCTGTTGATGCTCGTATTGTCTTGTCATGTATATCGATTCAACTGGCTGTGTGTATTACTAGGGCTAGGCATTTCCCCCACGTTCCATTTTGATTATGTTGTTTAATCTCTTAGTTTTGTCGACTATTGTTTGATCAAATCTAACGATAAATCTGCAATATTATTTGTCCTTACCTGGCATCCTGGATTCAGTCATTTTCACACCACCGTAATGTAGCTCCACTGTGCCTTTTCTAGATATAATTTTATACCAATTGTTCTGATGAAGTTTTCTATATGGTGCCTAGACTTTATGAATTTAAGGGCAGTACTATATTGACAACAAACTCTCATCATTTTAGAGTTGAGTTGGCTAGGTGTAACATTAAGTTGGTTGCTAACAGTTTTTTTCTCGATGGCGGAACTCTCTGGGTGGAAAGCATTGACCCGAAATCAATGCTTTCCAGCCAACTTTCATTCTCAAAAATTTAAATGCAATGCCAAATGTTATCTACTGTTTTCTTGATTCCTCTTCTTTTATTCTTCTCGCTCCTTAATAATGGTTTTCTTTGCTTATTCTTTCCCACTCAGTAACCCCCTTGTGTCTTAGTGACTTTATTGCCTTGCTTTGAGTTAAATGATTAAAATAATGTCATTTCTAGGTTGAGTCATGAGTAATTTCCGTGTATGGCAACCATTTGTAATCAATATTTCCTTAAATATATTATAACAAGAAAGATGTCTTTCTAAAGCTAAGTAAAGAATTAAGAAACAGAAAAAATTTCGTTAGAATCAAAAAAAGAGTACTGAATTGTTATGTAATATCAGTTCTCCTTTATGGCAGTGAATGCTTGGAAATCTCCTCACTGATACAGAAGAGACTTCAACACAAATGTAGTTATACAAAAGGTCGAGCATGTGAGCAACGGCGAAGTTTTTAGAGAAAAATGTAAATACAAAGGACGCTTATGCTTAAAATCAGGAAGAAAAGGTTGAAATTTCTAGGACACATAATGAGGAAAATAGGCTTGGAAAATATGATACATGATAGATTGAAGGCAGGAGCGACAGAAAAAAAATCTACCTAGCGAGCTTGAGTAAATGAATGACAGTAAAAGATATAGGAGAAATAACAAGCAGACATAAATTATTAAGAGCTACAAAGAAAAGGAAATTGTCGAGAGTCATGATCACCAACATCCTGTCCTGAAGGGACATGATACAAAAAAAAAAGAAGAAATTGAATAAAGGTAATATTGTGCGTGTGGTCGGAACATCAGGACATTATTCATTTAGAATTCGTAAAATTAATCGAAACACTAAATGCACATATATACGCCCAGGAGCAGCAACATGTCCATAAAATATAAAAATACATTGTTGAACGTAAGCCTTCCCTAAGTTTTCCTTTTCCTGTTCCAAGGGAGGAATGGGGCCATTACTCTACCATGCTGGACCAATGCGTGTTGGTAGGGATTGACAGCACCTGATATTCCCAAGCGGTTACCCATCTGACCAAGTTCAACGTTTCTTAAGCGGTGTTTTAACGTGGCAACGTACACAATGGATTAAAGAATAATTGATTTAAACCCACTAATGAAGAGACTGAAAGTGCGTTTACGTCATATAATGTTAGGACAGGTCAAACAAAGGAAGAACGCTATGGGGCATCTAGAAAAATATGTAATGTGTTATTGGCAAGGAGTCCTAACTGACCGGCAAGTAGGAAATTGGTTTACAAAGTTTCATTTCATTTCGTCATCACAACATAATTTACTTTTGTCATCATATCACAATTTTCTTTCGCTATCACACCACAATTTACGATAATTAGAAAAGATAAAATCAACAAGCAGAGTGTTTTTGTTCCACACATAGCGACAAGCCTTCTTTCACAATAGGGAAATAACCCGTTACTTGAATATATCATAAGGAGTGAGGAAAATATGTTGCATACAACAGTGTTCGACGAAAAAAAAAAAGCCGGAGAATTGATAAGGATAAATATCTAGAAGCGTTCCCAAAAGCTGAGCTTTCATGGTAGAAAGGTAATATTGTGCGTGTGGTGGAATCTTTTGGCCTATTATTCATTTAGAGTTTTTGAAATGCACTGAAATACTAAATGCACATGTATAGATCCAGCAGCTGCAACGTGTCCATAAAGGTTTGTTCGAAAAAGCGATCTGAGCTCGTTAGTAGGAAAACTGTTCTCTTCCGTGACAAAGCAATGCAACATGCAGCAAGAATAACAGTAAGAATAACAGTAAGAAGAAGAAGAAGAAGAAGAAGAAGAAGAAGAAGAAGTTACATAGGACAATGATCAACACAAAAGACGAAGTATTAATACGTGTAAATCTCTACAACCAACCCTAAAAGCTGAGCTTTCATGTTAGAAAGCTAATATTGTGCATGTGGTGGGATCCTTGGCCTATTATTCATTTAGAGTTTTTAAAATGCACTGAAATACTAAATGCAACGTGTTCATAAACGTTTGGTCGACAAAGCGCTCTGAACTCGTTAATAGGAAAACTGATCTCTTCCGTGACAAAACAATGCAACATGCAGCAAGAATAACACAGGGCAAATGCTGGAAGTCGGCTGATCTGTTCTGTGCCATATTCACCTGAACTTGCACCAGCCGATTATTACTTTTTTAGGGATCGCATCAAAACACTTTGACGAGGAAAGCTTTCTCGAATGTAAACCAGGTTCAAGGTTTAGGCGAAAATTATTTCACATCTAATCCTGCGGAATTTTATTCAAAAGGCACCGAAGAGCTGCCTTATAAGTGGTACAGAGTCATTGCAAATAATGGAGAATAGATATTTGAAAAAAAAAATTAATTCACTTTCGTTTTTGAAGAATAAAGTTGACAAACAAAAAACAGAAGCGATCGATACCTGATGGTGGCGTAACAGATAATGGCTCGCAATTCTTAATCGGAGAGCTGAGTTCCAATTCCATTTGGGCTCCTTATATTCACTTACACGCAAATACCTTTGAGAAAGATAAGAATCCACATCTTCCTCCATCTTTAAGTTAATTAGTAAAACTTAAATCACTATATCATTATTATATTAAAGAAATTCTTACAAAATGAAAATATTTTCTGAGTTTAAATAACCTGCAAATGGTGGATTATCCATGAAAAAAAAAACAAAAAAAAAACGAATCAATGATCTCTCGGTATTCTTCTGAAAAAAAATCTTTCGAATTTATAAATTTCTTTTAATTTCCTATTTGTTATTCTTTTTCTTTTTTTTTTTTGATTAAATTTTGCTTTCCACACACTTTTAATATACAGTGTAACCCGGATATAAGAGTCCCGGATATAAGAGAAACCCGGATATAAGAGAGATTTTCTCTGGTCCCAAAGTGTTACCATACTTACCTAAACAAAATATACCAAACCCGGATATAAGAGAAACCCGGATATAAGAGACTTCTTCTCCGGTCCCGACAACTCTCTTATATCCGGGTTACACTGTAGAAACCTTTTAAATTTATTTGATAACTATATAAAATATTCTTATAAAATATTTTAATTCTAAAATCCCTTAAGACCACTCAAAACCGATCAAAAATATACACAGAAGAAAGTTTTTTTCTCTCTATATATATTTTGTTATAATTTTTTATATATGTTTTTAATGCAGGAATTTTTGTTCCCGCCATGAAACAAAAATCAAGCAGCAGTGACGCACGTCTACGAGATTGTTTGTTTTTGACGATGCATGAACAACATCGTTCTATTTTAACTGAAGAATCGGCAAACAGAAGAATACGACCTCAAGGAATCTTTACTAAAATTGAAGTCGATTTTTGAGGATTTCTTTTGCGGAAGCTGTAGAGTTACATCCATTGAGATTTTAGCGTTCACACTTCTGTAATTATTTTTCTTTTATTTCTTTTTAATAATTCCTCCATCTTTTCCCCCGCCAAACAAAAATTACACACCCGTACTCAAATGAGTGTAATACTTCGAGGAACCCCCACTTTAATGCTGTTCTCTCGATTTCTTTTTCTTTTTCGTTTTCAAAAATATAGAACAGTACGCGCATGTGCAGAGAAAGGTAGCGCTGAGACAACTGAGATTTTGAGCAAAGGATAATGATGACAAAAAAAGAACTAGATGAAAAGGAAGAAGAAGAAGAAGAAATTAATATGCATTTTGAAATCAAACAAAAAAAACACAGTAATTACAAACTTGTTGATTTTATTAAAGAAAAAAAAAGAAAGAAAGAAAAACAGGATGGAAATTAAATTGCTCCAAGAAATAGACAATTTATGCAATTTTGTCCGCGAAAAGTCCAATTTTATTTTCCTGATTTCCTTGCTCATTCTTTATATTTTCGATTTTTAACACAAACACTGCAGGCAATAAAGAAAAGTTTTAAGACAAAACAAAATAAAACTGGACAAATTTAAAACCAAAATTTCTAAATTGTCGCAAGTTTGAAGCAAACACTGAACTAAACAAACTGAGAGATTTGAAATGTTTGGAATCGAGAAAACAAGAAAATGTTTATTGGCACCCATGGCTCCGACTTCAGTCAATGTTTAATGTCTGAAAATAAATGATTTGAAAGTCAAGAAAAATGCCGCCAGCTAGTTCCAAAACTTAAGAACGAACACACTATCTTACAATATTTGAACCACACTTTCACACCGAGCGCAGTTGCATGAGCCGGACTTGCAAATAGTGGAACGTTTACTGGCACGGAAAGTACTATCGGCAAGCCGAGTCGAAATTCTTGTCTATTCTGTTTTAGTCACTTCATACTAATGCCCATAGAAAAACTGTACATTCATCTTCTTCCAGCTCTTCTTCGTCTATGCTTAAAATATTGCTGCCACATATAGTCCAATGTCCCTGTTATTTACCTTGATTTCCTTGATAAAATCCAAAGAAAAATCAGCAATATTATTGGTCGTGATCTAGCAGCTCGGCTTCAGTCGCTTTCCCACCGCCGTAAGGTTGCCTCTGTCTTTTCTATAAATACATTTAATTGTTCGGATGAGCTCTTCGCTATGGTACCTAGACGTTTTGAATTCAAGGGCAGTTCTAGAGTGGCATCGAGATTTCATCAATTTACAGTTGAGCTGGCTAGATGGAATTGTAAATTCTATGCCAACAGTTTCTTTTCTCACACTTTTCACTCGCTTTTGGAACTCCCTTCCGGCTCCATGCTTTCTAGCCGATTTTAAAGTGCAAAAATTTAAATGCAATTTCAATCGCTATCTATTGTCCTCCTGATTACTCTTTCTTCTTCCCGCTCATTATTAATGTTTCTGTTCCTAATTCTTCCACACACTGTAATCCTTTGTGTCTTAGAGGTTTTGCAGAAAAAAAGAAAAAAAGTTATGTTTCAAAAAAATATGGCAGACTGCGTTATCTTACCTTGACTGGCAACCAGTTTCAGAAATGGAACATTTGAATTCAAAACCAGCCAGAAGAGAAATCGCCCCAGTCAGATTATTTTACCTTAGACACACTATTTCTTATAACAATGGCAAATCTGATTAAAAAGCTCCTGTTTGATAATAGTAATTATCAAAGGATAAGAAGTATTAAATCAGTTACTGGCGAAAGTCGCAAAGGAATTAACGAGTTCAAATTTTCCTTGCAAGATGTTTTTGTTGGGTAATGACAATGACAATAAGAGAAGAGGTTGTAGCGTCAGCCCATAAGATGTAACGAAATATTGTCTTCTTTAAGAATTGTCCTTATTTTTAATCATTGATATGAGAAAACAGTTTCATGTAGCTGATAGTTTAGACATTTTAAATTATTTCTCAGGTGTATATATATATATATATATATACATATATATATATATACACCTGAAATAATTTATATATATATATATATATATATATATATATATATATATATATATATATATATATATATATATATATATATAAACAAACAAAGTTATTTCTGAAGAAAGATTGAGGCCAATCTGAAATATCAAATATATATACAAATAAATAATTACTTTCATAAAAGAACATTATTATTTTTTTTAATTTGCAACTTTTTTATATATATATATATATATATATATATATATATATATATATATATATATATATATATATATACTATCTATATATATACCATACTGTACTATCTATCTATCTATCTATATATATATATATATATATATATATATATATATATATATATATATAAAATACTCTTCGAGATATTGGTACACCAGGAATGCTGGTCGTTTTCTCTTTGTGTAAAGGAGATTACATTGAAAGATAAATATCTGTTTTGTAAAATAATAATAACAATAATAATAGTAATAATAATAATAATACTAATACTACTACTACTACTACTACTACTAATAATAATAATAATTATTATTATTATTATTATTATTATTAGATTCTGTTTCATTTTTCCGGAGTTATAAAAATGTTTTTGCAATTATTTCCCCTTGCTGCTACCAGTAATACCTTCTCTATTTTCCGTTTTCTTTCTGTTTTCCTGTCTCCATTTCTTTATATATATATATATATATATATATATATATATATATATATATATATATATATATATATATATATATATATATATATATATATATATATATATATATATACATATATATAAATACATACACATATATATATATATATATTACAGTTATATATATATATATATATATATATATATATATATATATAGTTATATATATATATATATATATATATATATATATATATATATATATTATACGCATAAGATTAATTAAATCCTATAATGATTGTCAGATAAGTGAAAAGGAGGAAAAGTTTCAAAATTACTTAGTAATTAATCAGACACCTTGCATTTACACGGGCTAATTCAGAACTGATCTTCTGTCCGGTCATGTATGGAGCAGACATTTTGTTGAATATTGTCGAAAGTAGAATAGAAGTGACAATCGTTTACGGCCACGGCCACCACGCCTCCTACTGGGAGGAGGAGGAGACGTTCAACGCCATGCATGATATCCATACGAGAGTCTAAATCTGAAAAGGTTATTTAGGAACATGATAAGAATTCTTAGGATAATGTTTTGGTTTTGTAACATTGGACAAATTTATCCCTAGCATATCCTCGCCTATATTCAAATTTCCTTATCTCCTCTATAAAATTACATTATTCGGACTATTGTCCTCATCTTTGTTGCCATATTTATCACAACGTTTCGGCTATTGTACGCTCCGGCCTTCTTCGAGTGGCTGGAATGTCGAACTGAACCCTTTATTTCGCTCGATGGAGTAGCCTGTTCTAGTTCCACGTGCCATGTCTAATGGATGTCAGTTACCAGTTACCTCCTGTTAATTCATCTTTCCAAGTTCTCCACTGCCTTAACCAGATATTGAACTCACAACTCTTTTGGGTCCTGTCAATGGATGCAGGATCCACATATTTGTGAGTTCAACTTAATTCAGCTTTAGTGCTGAAAACTTTTATTTTATTATAGTGAATGCTTACAAGCGAGAGAGGAAATCGGATGTGCTTATTTTATTACCACGCTGGTCCACCATACACTGACGTATATGAACTGTTTACAGTATATTAATTCCACACTCTGAATTTTTCGAATGGATTAAATTTACGTGTCATCACTAGTTCCAATTAAATTACATACCATAATTTCTGTTTTGGAAAAACGTTTATCGTAAGTCTTACGTCTTGGAACAATTTTTAAAGAACGTTGATTATTTTCGAGATAATTATTATCCCAACAAGAAATTAACTATCCCATCAGCATTTTAATTTTAACTATGAATGCCTATGTGATCAGCATAGCACTCTCTTATAGGCTTCTGGTGGGAGACACAGGAATGTTGTTTTCTATTAGTAGATTCGCTTGGGATATATTAGGTTGGTGCAAAAATAATGACGTAATACTGTCGTTTTTGACGTATTTTTTAACGTCAAAAACGACAGTATTACGTCATTATTTTGCACCAACCTAATAGTAGGGAATGTTTAAAACCCCAGTGCCCATCTCTTCATATCTGTGCTTGTATCCACACAAAGCATAGTCTAGAAAGAGATTAAAGAGATCGGAGTTCTCATTTCCTTTTCGTCGTATTCCTGATTAGTTCGAAATGATTCAATATTTCGCTCTTCATCAGACAAAAAACGACTTTGTGGATTAATACCATTCCTCAATCAAAACAAAGTATTCAGTTGGGTCACTCCTTGGAAGACGATTTCATGAGTTCACGGTAATGTGGCCCCCTATGAGGATTAAGAGGATATTAACAAATTGTTCTGCAAGACCAGCTGGTTAACAATTACGCTATGACAGTTATACATTTTAATAACCTTAGCTTAATGGAACACAAGACAATATAGAAACTAAGCAAGCAAAGGTATAAAGTGTTTTGTAGTCATATTCCAAATGGAAAGAATATCTATGCCTTGAAAATCAGCATTCGAAATCCTAGCTCTTTACCTGAGCTTGAAATCCGACAACACCATTATGAAAGATGCCCCGACCTCAGCCATTTTGATTTCATGAACCAGAATATATAATATTCGTCGCATATAAGGTGCACTTTAGGCCCCTGAAAGTAGTGTAATGGTTAACAAACTTGTCTCACTAGAACAATTACGGCTAATTAGGAGGTTCGATCCTCACGGATGTCCCATACTCACGGATGTCCCAGGCTTTGTGCCACGTCTAAGCTACGCTTAAAAAGTCGATCAGGCATCTCGGCGTGGTGTAATGGTTAGCAAGCTTGTTTCGCTAGAACAGTTACGACTGAATTGAGAGTTCGATCCTCACTAGATGACTCTATACTTTTGGCCTTGTGCCACATCTAAGATACGCTTAGAAAATCACCATTTCCGGTGCACTTTAAAAACATCATATTGCGTCTTATATTCCAGTAGTGAAGCCACCGGTAAGAGACTAACACGCAAACACCTACAATTACCACATAATGAAATATATATGATTATAAATGCTTTGTCATTACAGGTCAAAGCAATTTTAAAATATATTTTTTAAATTTATTAGAGTGGATGGATCATCAATTTTTTTTATAAATATTAAATTTAAAAAATTATAGATGTGTGTTATAGGCTAGTTCATGTTAAATGAACGGAACATACGGCGATATGAATTCAGGTCGGGCAGCTGAATTCTTGAATTACCAGAATTTAAACATTTAGTTAAAACTCCTAGTTCCAGAAAAAAAAAAGTTTTGAAGCGAAATGTAACACTGAACTTGGTGAAAAGATTTCTCGACTCAGTAAACCTGATAAAACTTTAGATGCAAATTCTGCTGACATCTGCAAAGATATTTCGATGCGTCCCACACAGTTTTCTAATACGTTATTTTCAAACCCAACGTTTATCAAAACCGAATTGGTTAAGCATCTTACTTCACACGACCTTCTTTCAGATAAACAATATAGTTTTTATTTCTCTAGGTCAACTGCCGATGTGTTAACCGTTATTGCTGAAATTTGTCTATCAGGCTATAGGAACAGGCAAGCTCGGATTGTGTCTTTAAATATATATATTTTGGTATGTTGGCCTTCGACACTGGCGCAAGAACTGTGGTGTGTCTAGCCGAGCATTTGATGCAATCTAATTATTCTAAACAAATCGTGTAATGAAAATCGTGTTCAACGACCACGCTTCTAGATCATTTCACATTAATTCGGGGATCCTCCACCCTAGAGCTCTATCCTTGGGTCTACGTTGTCTCTTATCTTCAATTCTCTTCCCGATGTCATCCCTTCCCAACCAGGTATTTATGCTGATTATATAACTATTTATTTTTATCTTAGTTTGAAATCCGATATGCCCGACAAAGTAAAACTGGCAGTTGCTCTCGAAAATGACCTCCAGTCAGTTGTTAACTGGCGCAAGAAACGCATTATGTTTTGTAATAAATATCTACTTTTTAAATCTAAACTTCGTCTTGGAGGCATAGATAAGAGCAAAATTTGATGAATAGTAGATACTACTATACCACAAAAATCAATAAAATTAATCAAAACAAGCAATATGAATCAGTCATAATGACCAAAATGGATTTAAAAGCTAAAAAAAAAAAAATACACTACTGTTACCTTTCAGAATGGTGGTGTAGACAGCGTTGGTTAATCAAGTGTTGTCGTTTGGGGGCCATGAGTTCAATACCGGAATTATAAAGTGAGATAATATAACCCCGTTCAGGAATGAATAAAAAATAGCATCAGAGGAACCAACATAACACACTGATCAACACATACAAAATATCCAATATCAGCCAAAGTCATGGACACCTGAGGATGGTCAATATGTACTTAGTCGAAACGTTATGCCTACAATAACATCTATATAACAATCAGATGAGAACAATGGTTCAAATTAGTCAAATTATTTGAGCTTGAACAAGTCCACATCTGAATACATACATGCATATATATATATATATATGTTTCATTAAATAATAAAGACAAGTGATGTCTATCTATTTTATGTAAATTCTTTTCATAACGTCTAATAAACTCAATAACATTATCATTAAACGAAGAAAGAAAATCACAATATTGATCCATATTTTTTAATCCAATCTAAGCTTTCGGCTTACATAAGCCATTATCAAAGATGTCAATTACTGTACAACATATTAAGCAATAAACGGACAAGACAGTGATGATAGTCAGTGATTGTTTACATGGATGATTTCCTAGCAACGATAAACACGTGCATATAAGACGCTAGAAGCGAAAAACGCACCGCAGCTCATGATGTCACACATGACCACGCGAGAGTGAATTCGAGAAGTATTAAGTATGGGAAGCCGTTGGTACAAACCAATGGCTTCTGTTACCAATTATAGACATTATATTCACTGAAGACATTGTTTTCCACTAGAGATCAAAAGATGTATATGAGACAAGAGTTCAGAATTTCAGTTTTTATTTCCTTGTATTTACATTTAGATGTGTTAAAGAGATTAGGAATCACTGCCATTTGTATCAGGTCACACCATTTTTAGGTGAACAAAAGTAAAAGTAAAGTAAAAGAACAGATAGTTTTAAAGTATACGACATTTAATATTTGGTTGCATAACCCTTACTTGCAATCAAGCCTGCATCAAGCCTGCGACCTATTGACATCATCAAACTGTCACATTCTTCATTTATGATGCTTTTCCAGACTTTTAGCGCAGCCTCTTTCAGTTCCTGTTTGTTTCGGGCGGGTTCCTCCTTCAGTCTCCTCCTTCAAGAGATGAAATACATGCTCTGTTGCGTTATAGTACGGATGATTGACTTGGCCGGTCTAAAATTGTCCACTTCTTTCCCCTGTTGAAGTCCTTTGTTGTGTCGGCAATATGTTTTGGGTTACTGTCCTGCTGCATGATATCTCTTCCTCCCGATTAGTTTGGATGCACTTCTCTTTAACATCAGACAAAAAGAGATGATATATATATATATATATATATATATATATATATGAAAAACTAGACGAAGGTTAATACATCTTCCGTTTCATTTTAGACACCCCCACCTTTCCCCGACTTGACATCTTGAAAGTATCTCTATACCGCTACTTATTATTAACACCCTACACTCGCCTACCCAATTTAAACAATTCGCCCTTGCTGTTACCATGGAGATTTTGATTTCAATTTTTAAAACAAGTAAATTTCAGATATACGTTATTCCAACAAAAACTTCGCTTGAAGATGGAACGGAGCCCATTTTAATTTAAACTCAATTTAAAAAGGATTATATTGAAGTTTTCGGCTATTGTTTTGAAACATGAGACCTCTTATGTAGCGATTTGGAATCATATTTTTAAATAAATAAATATATATATATATATATATATATATATATATATATATATATATATATATATATATATATTCAGATGTGGACCAAATAATTTGACTAATTTGAACCATTGTTCTCATCTGATTTTTATATAGATGTTATTTTAGGCATAACGTTTCGACTAAGTACATAATGACCATCCTCAGGTGTCCATTACTTTGGCTGATATTGGATACCTTGTGTGTGTTGATGAATATGTTATGTTAGTTCCTCTGTTGCTATTTTTTATTCATTCCTGAACGGGATTATATTATTTCACTTTATAATTCCAGGATTGAACTCATGGCCCCCAAACGACAACACTTCATTAACCATTCTGAAGGATAAGAGTGGTGTATTTTTTTTTTAGCTTTTAAATCATATCACACCATTTTAGACTTCTTAATTCATTCTGCTGCTACCATCATGAGTTACATCATCAACAAATATGAATGAGCCTCTTCTGGGAGTAGTCATATAAGCCTAAGCCAAGAGGCTGCGTCCATCATGTTTCACCCGTCCTGGGTATGACGATAAACTACATCCACGTCCTGGGTAAGACGATAAACTCTGATCAGGAGAAGCGTGGAACTACCTCTTAATTGCCGGTGTTCCCAGGTCCATCCTAATCCGAGGTGGTAGCACCTGTTAGGGTCCCAGCTATGGGAAAATAGTTAACCCCGAAACTGAGATAAACAATATTATGAAAGCGTAAAAATAGGTTTTAATACCAGAAATACTTTGTAAAAAAATTATTACCAGGAATAATTTTTTTGAAGAAAAAAAAACTATTACTATTATTTGTAAAAAAATTACCAGCAATACCCTTTTGAAAATAATATTACCAGGGAAAAAATATTACCAGAAATAGATTTTTGACAAAACCAGGAAAAAATAGTTGTTGGCATTAAATGACTCACTGGGGTTGATAAAAAAACAAAAAAAACATCATGTTTCACAGATGAGCTTGTACGATTTGGATAATAAGCAGATCCTTTCTTTCTCCACACTTTGGTTTTTCCATCACTTTGGTAGAGATTAATCTTGGTCTCATCAGTCCATAAAACTTTCTTCCAGAATTTTTGTCGTTCATCTCTGTACTTCCTTGCAAATGCCAATCTGACCTTCCCATTCTTATTGCTGATGAGTGGTTTGCATCTTGTGGTATGGCCTCTATATCTCTGCTCTCAAAGTCTTCTTCAAACAGTGGATCGTGAAACCTTCACCCCTGCAGTTTGAAGGTTGTTGGTGATGGCACTGACAGTTGTTTTGAGGGTTTTCTTCACAACTCCAAACATGTTTCTGTCATCATCAACTGCTGTTGTTTTTCTTGGCCGACCTGTTCTATGTTTATTGCTCAGGACACCAATAGGTTCTTTCTTTTTCAGGATATTCAAAATTTTTGTGTTAGTGAATTATTCGAGCTGCTGTACCTTCGTGATCACCATTAGTCTCACCCAACTCTTTCCGAATCCTCTACATTGTCCTCAGATTGACATCCAAATACTCTTAAATGTTCGTAAGCAGTACAGCATGCCGTTTCCAAATTTCTGGTAGAGTGAATTGCGTCATGGTGCTCTTTTTCTCACGGACGGTGCCCAACTGACCCTACTATACTGTGCAGTCGACAACATCAAAAACAAACAACGCGCATGCGTGAAATTAAAAATATAAAATAACGACAATTTACCCATCACCCCCTATATATATATATATAAAAATATTTATTAGTTTTTCTCCGTGATGTCAAAAATGCTTTTATGAAACCTTTTTAACATTCATTTTTATATTGCAGACATTTATTGAGTTTTAATGTTCCCAATTGCGAAGCTCAGCTTCGTTTGACATAAGGCGACAAGTATGGGTCACCCAGTGAGAATCGAACTCACATTTCAATGTGACTAGCTTAGTAACTGTTAACTTATTCCTCGGTGCCCATGTCTATTTTAGTGTTACGGATTTAACAATGTATGGAAGCAGAGGGTAATTATCTCCCTTTTTATAGGACGAATTCACGATGGTGCACATGACAGCCAGTAACTCGGGTTAACGGACCCCAGTTACTGAGCAGACCGCGAAGATGCCAGATGTAATCACCCGTGGCGGCGAGGGAAACGAATGGAAACCACATGGTCCCGGCAAGGAACATAGAAAGACACCACACTTCGAGTAATATTGCACGTAGGAACTTCTTGATATTCACCCGTTTACACTGCTTACTTTATCCATATATGTTATAGTTTTTTTTCTGCATGAAACAAATAAAGACAGGTATATACATATATGCATATAATTCATTGTATGATATAGCGCTAGATAAAATCCCTTTGAGCAAAATGCATATTTGACTTCCGTTTCTTTTAACTATTGTGGTTCTTTGTTTTCCGTCATATGAAGGTACTCATGCATCGCAGATATACTAATGCCTATGACTGAGCAATTGGAAATGTTCTCCGTGTCTAAGAACACAATTTAGATTTAAAACGAAATTTACCCACAACAGTAATAGGGACTGATTTTACTTTTAGCTTAACTTTTCCTTTTTAAAACTGTAAAAAAAAAATCATTTTTAGCAATGTTTAACCTTCGTACAAATAAAAACAAACGGTGTCTCAAAAGGGCGATTATTTCCTTGACACCGCTATTACTGTATACACTTTTGACTCCCTCGGCAATATTTATTTTTAAAAAGCAAAATAGATAATATCACATGTTTATTCAAATTTTCTTGATTTATAGTACATTAATATTTTTATACGGTGGTACATTGATATAGTATACTCGGTGGAGTAATAGATAGCGGCTCGGTTTGAGGAATCTGTATAGCCGAGTTCGAATTCTAGTCGTTATTAGATGTAGCATTATCAACGATTTTTGGCTAGTCTTCATTTTTATCTTATTTTTTATTGCATCTTTTCACCGGGAACAAGACTGTAGCAGACGTAATAGTCTTAAATGGTCCCAAATTCATAGGTGAAGCATTTTTCTTTCGTTTTTTTTTTTTTTTTTTTTTTTGGTTGCTTCTTTATCACAAGCTGTAGAAATCTTATGAGTTCTACAACTCATAAGATTTCTTAGAAGAAGCATCATCAGTTATTTTTTCTTTCTAGTTTTTATACATTTTATTTTTATGGGTTGTTTTAAACTAGAAGAAGTACAATACAATTGGTGAACTAATAAACAACATGGAAATTATTTAGGACTTAAACATTACAAATATTACACCTGCCACCATAAAGTTTGTTGTAAAAATGCAAATACTTTTTAATTTTGAATTTTATAGTAATTATTAAAACTTTAAAAGTTTGTGATTAATTCCGACTATAACTAAGTAACTACCAATGCTATAATCTATCAGTGTAGTTAAACAATTACTTTCTTTTGGGGGTGACAAATGTTACTTGCTTATTGCCACTGGTAATTTTTTTTTTTTTTTTTGCGAATTAAAAAGTATTCATAAAAAAACAAAAAAATAATTCATCAAAATAAAAAAGAAAAAAAATACTCCGTAGAAGAAGACTGTATGCAATTCGTTTTTTGTTTTGTTTTGTTTCTTTGTTTTTTTGTTTTTTCTGTCGATCATTTTTGTTTCTAAGAAGTGACAAAGAGGCCTGCAATTTGTTTTCTTAATACGCGATATCATAGCAGAACGGCTTTTGAGAAAAATATATATCTATATATGTCTATTTCAAGGAAAATACGATTAAAAAAAAAAACATAAAAAAGAAAAAATGTTGGAGAGCGCGGTGAGTAAGGGAGATAACCTGAATCAACTAACGATGGCACTTCAGCAACTCCTAGGAACTTTCAAAATGTTGACATCGGTCTCTATGCATCTAGTTGAGACATTTATCATAACCTGGAGCAGTATGTAAACTTTCTGCTTTCCGCGGTGGTCTTGGTGCAGACGAACCATCGACCGTTGCTTACTACTAAGTAGACAAGGAAGGAAACATAGATAAACCAGGTGACGGGTATTGAAATTAGAGAGGCTTCCTGAAAATGAGACCATTCAGTTTTTGTCTGAATTTCTGGGCTGAAGAATTATCATTATTTACATTATTCAGACTCTTGTCCTCATCTTTGTTATTGTCACAACGTTTCGGCCCTGCACTGAGGACTTCATCAAGTGCTTGCCGGTTCGAATAACCTTCAGAGAATTTCGAACTGAGCCCGCAGATTGTTCTCGTTCTTTTGACCGTGTCTTGTCGAGTTCTTATTTAGTACTGTTCAATTATTGCTTACCCTATTTCCATCGAGTCTATGCCTACACTATCGGGCCCAGGGATTGAACTCGTAATCACTATGTCACCAAATTCATGAACCAACACTTATTGTCCAGTAGTATCTGCAGAACGCAAAGGAATGGACATTAGAACAGAGAGAAAGAGGGATGGCACAGGAACAATACACAAGAATTTTTAGAGAATCATGATCACCCACGTCCTAAAAGGACATGGCATATAAAAGAGAAAAAAAACACGTTTGTAATGACAAGAGTACGCAGGTGTAGGCTTGAAGAAAACTTTATGTAACTGAGAATAAAAGGTTCCCAAATAGTGTCTTTTTATAGTCCCAGTAAACAGAAATAGCTCCCTCAAAGAGGAGATTATCAAATCAAGGGGGGACCATTCTTGATTATTCATAACAGCGTTCTTATTATTCTTGGTTCAAACGGGATATCCGAGTTCAAGATAGCCACTAACTAAACGAAGCTGAAATGGGTGTATGATTTAGCTTGTTGCAATAAACTAGCCAATGAATTTGATTGAAAAGAACAGCGTGGAGATAGTTGCAAAAGAAACCGTCCTTCCTTTGGGTCTCTCTCCACTAGGGTCTGGTAATCACAGTAATAACAGACTGGAGCAATAATAACAACTTGTTTCGCTGTCGGTCAAAAAGCTTCTCGAGTATGGGGTGCAGGGATTTTTATAACATGCCTCTGCCATCACCTCTTCCGCCAATCCAAGTAGAAGGATACTAAAGCAGAGGAGAATGCAGCGTTCGCGCCTTAGGACTCCACGGCCGACATCGCCGCTCCACTCACGTTAGTCTATTCCTCATTATTTCCGACTAATAAGTAAATGCCGAATTCTAATTTTGAGACCATCACGTATAAATACATTTTTTTTTAAATCCTTTCACCTGAAGTAAGGCAATAAAAACATTAAGAGATAAGGGGACTGTGAATCATTTGGGTAAAAAGAAAACATTATTAAAAAGAAAGAAAAACAAAAGAACAAGAATTAAGAAGACAGAAGATAACGATTGGCATTGCATTTAAATTTTTAAAGAGCAAAATTGATTGGAAAGCCATAAGTGTGTTCCACAAGCAAGAGTTGCGAGAGAAGAAACTGCTAGCATAGAACTACATTTAACCAGCTCAACTACAAAATAATGAAACCTTGCTACCAATCTAGTACTGTGCTTAAATTCATAAAACCTAGGTAACAAATTGAAAAGCTCCTCAGAACAATAACCATTAAATATTTTTAGAAAAGCCACAGGGAAGCAACATTATGGTGGTGGGAAAGTGGCTAAACCCGAGATACCAATAACAGTGCAGATTCTTCATAGTATTTTATCAAGAATCTCTAAATATAAAACGCAATAGGTACGTGTGCGTCCGTATGTGTGTGTGAAATACTTTTCGTACGCACACAGTAAATATGGACCAAGAGCAGAAATTACCAGTCTCTACTATCCACTGGAGCAATGGTGGAGGTGTTGCTGGAGCACTGGAATCTCCGGGGATTAGGCTTCCCTTATTGCTTTGCTATGAACAACCCTAAAGCAAAATCTCGCCACTAATTTCCTGCGCCGTAGACACGACAGAGGAAATGAAACAGATACTAAACTCTGATCCTGTTTTGCTATGCTATTCTTTTTCTATCTATCTATCTATCTATCTATCTATCTATCTATCTATCTATCACGTGCTATTCCTATCTATCTATCTATCTATCTATCTATCTATCTATCTATCTATCTATCTATCACGTGCTATTCCTATCTATCTATCTATCTATCTATCTATCTATCTATCTATCTATCTATCTATCTCATTTTGTTCGTTCCTATCTATCTATATATCCAGCTATCTATATCAGTCTGATCATAAGGTACCAGAGCAAAAAGCTCTTCCCGTCAAAATTCTGATATTTATTCTATTCAGATTTTCAGATTTTGGAGAGTGGTCGATCCGATAATTTTCAGCACCCCCATATATATATATATATATATATATATATATATTCTGTGTATTTAGATAGCAAATTTTCTTTAATGCAAATATTATTAAAATTAACGAACATTTTGTGTCGATTAATTTTACTGATCGACTTTTCAAAATTACAAATAATCTTTCTTAGACAAGGAGAAAAATGCGACAGAAATTATCAAACAGTAAGATGTCAGACTGTCTTTCAAAGTTTTACTGCTTAACTTTTTAAAATGATAATTATTATTGAATTCGGGGCTTGGAATACATGCTGAAAACATTAGACTATATGTTCCTTTAATGACGAGAAACAGTTGTTTGCTTTGAAAGTTGAAAAGTTCTGTGAGGATAGTATTATGAAGTTGACAGAAGACATTACAAATAGTAAATATGCTATTCAATAAAGTTGGATATGAGAAAATGTCTAATTTTTGTCATTGAATAAACCAGACGAACTATGTGGTCATCTACTATTTCAGTTAATTAATACAAACTTTTCCTATTTAGTATGCTTCATCTTTAAGAATACCTTCTTGCATCAATAGGTTGTGACACAAATTAAAATTCCATTAACAGGACGCTGTTTTAATGTCTAGTTCTCGTTGTAGTCGACCTTTTTAGGTCGCTTCAATCTCTTATTAATTCTGAAATTTAAAATAAAAGAAAATACTGACGGTAGTGAAAATCAAATTTTGTGAAAGCTATATGTTGGGGTGTCTCATAAATTCTTTCGTTTTTTCCAATGTTATTTAAATACAAAGTAACCTCGGGTCAGGAACGCCTGTCATCACGAACAAATCGGTTCAGGAAGAAATTTTGGGGACAACAAGCGTCTCGGGTGACAAACGGTGTCTCGAGCGACGAACACGCAAGGCGACGACAATGCGGAGCGAGAAAACCTGGGTATTGGCTAGAGAGCGTCAGTTGTGGTGTAGCTTTTTTTACTTCATGCATATCCCTGCTCTTTAATGTTATTTATTTCTGCGTTTTCTTTTCTTTTTCTTTTTCTTTTTCTTTTTTTTTCTTTTTCTTTTTCTTTTTTTTTTTTTATAAATTAGCAAATAAGACCCCATGGTGTCCAAAAAAGGATGATGATGATAGCAGCAAAGGGAAAAGAAAAATAACACGAATTACGATAGAGGTGAAGAAAGAAATCATAGCCAAGCATGAAAATGGTACTCGTGTCTCTGATCTTGCTACTCATTTTGATATGGCAAAATCAACGACCTGGACTATTCTCAAAAATAAAGAGACTAGGAAACCGATGTTGAAAGTGGGGCGACAGTATTTTTTTAATCGAATTTACCCCAAGCAAAGCGGTAAAGCCAGTCAAACACAAGTTACTGGGTGTGAACGAATTATAAAACAGGAACATTACAAAGTAGCGAGAGCAATAGAAGAGTAATCAGGAAGGCAGTAGATAACGATTGACACATCCTTTTTTGTTGTTGTTTTTTTTTTTTGCGGGGGGAGTTGTAGTTAAACAATTACTTTCTTTTTGGGGTGACAAATGTTACTTGTTTATTGCCACTGGTAATTTTTTTTTTTTTTTTTTGTGAATTAAAAAGTATTCATAAAAAAACAAAAAAATAATTCATCAAAATAAAAAAAAAATACTCCGTAGAAGAAGACTGTATGCAATTCGTTTTTTGTTTTGTTTTGTTTTGTTTTTTTTGTTTTTTTCTGTCGATCATTTTTGTTTCTAAGAAGTGACAAAGAGACCTGCAATTTGTTTTCTTAACACGCGATATCATAGCGGAACGGCTTTTCAGAAAAATGAGATAGCTATATATATCTATTTCAAGGAAAATGCGATTAAAAAAAAATCATAAAAAAGAAAAAATGTTGGAGAGCGCGGTGAGTAAGGGAGATAACCTGAATCAAAAACCACTCAAGGAAACCGATGTTGAAAGAGGGGTGACTATTTTTTTAATCGAATTTGCCCCAAGCAAGGCGGTAAAGCCAGTAAAACACAAGTGGTTATTGGGTGTGAACGAATTAGAAAACAGGAACATTACAAAGTAGCGAGAGCAATAGAAGAGAAATCAAGAAGGCAGTAGATAACAATTGACTTTGCATTTAAATTTTTGAAGATTAAAGTTTACTGGGAAGTATGGCACCGGAAGAGAGTTCCACAAGCAAGAAATACAAGAAAAGAAATAGAATTTACGGTTACATCTAACAAATTTAACTGTAAATTGATGAGACCTCATTACCAATCTTTATTACTCTTAAATTCATACAGTCTAGGTACCACAGCGAAGAGCAATTATCATGAAAATATTTATAGAAAAGGCACAGGAAAGCAACTTTACGGCGGTGGGAAAGTGAGTGAAGCCGAGAGGCCAGGTCAGGATCAATAATATTGCTGATTCTTCTTGGATTTTATCAAGAATCTCAAAACATATAGTAGAAGCATCAGACAAGATGTGGCAGCAATATTCAAAGTGTGCACGAATGGTAGAACATATAGATATGTAAGACAGACTCCGGAGAGCAGGACACAATGAACATTCTTAGTAGCTGACTTAGCAATGGATTCAATGTTGTCTTTCCACCTCATGTCAGCCGGGAACGTTAGCCTGAGAAGGCGTAACGAATTACTCTCCTGGGGGTCAGCATCAGCCATACCATGCTGATGGAAGGCAGTAAAGGGCCTCTCAAATGATTGTGTTTAGCTTTTTGTAGTGTTAGATCTAATGAATTTCACCAGTTTTGTGTATGAACTTGTGCACAAAGTACTGTTGTAAATAAGTTTAAATAAACAATCATCCGGGGTCCAGGAACGGTTTAGCCCATTTTACATTGATTCCTATGGGGAAAATAGTTTTGGTTTCCGAACATTTCGGGTCACGAACAGCCTTCAGGAACGAATTAAATTCGTGAACCAGGTTCTACTGTAGTGAAATATTTTCCTGTAGTTTATATATATATATATATATATATATATATATATGTGTGTGTGTGTGTGTGTGTGTGTGTGTGTGTGTGTGTGTGAAAATATATAAAAAATAGGAAGGAACTGGTTAGGTAAATAGTCCAAAGTTCCTTAGTATTTTAGTTATTATTTTTAAAAAATAGTGCTCGATACAAAAGTAGAGCATAAATATAATTATTTATTTAAAAATATGATTCCAAATCGCTACATAAGAGGTCTCATGTTTCTAAAGGAGCACTTATGCTGCCTCCATCTATCTTTAAAATTATTCAAAACAGTATTAATAAAAACTCTACACTAAAATCAGATGATAATAGGGAAAAATTATGTAACTGTAGAAACCCAGAAGACTGCCCATTAGAAAATAAATGTTGTATTAATTCTGTGGTATACCAATGCACTATTTCATCCACAGAGAGCCCTAGCACTAATATGATATACATTGGGTCCACGAAGAATAATTTTAAAGATAGATGGAGGCAGCATAAGTGCTCCTTTAGTAATGTGGACAAAAGAAACCAGACTTCACTATCAAAATATTTTTGGCACTTGAAGGAAACAAATAGGACACCAGAGGTTAAATGGAAAATTGTTGACAAGGCTAGAATATGTGGGGCTTGGGATGACCCATGCCCTTTGTGTCTCCGTGGGGGATTGCACATTATTAAACTTCTAAATAATGGTAATCTATTAAATAATAGACACGAGTTAACGGTTTTTTGTGGGCATCGTCAGATTTTTGGTTTGAAATAAAAAAAATTTATATAACTTGTTTGACAAATAGCCCAATCATCAGATTCATAGTAGAAATTATTAACTACAGGCTTGCATACAACATGGCACCCTTCATGGTCCATGGCCCAAGTTGGTAGTTTAAATACCTTACATAAAAGATAACCCTTTATGAAGTCGTCAAAAAACAAACGTTACGAATGTTTTTCTTTTTATATGCACAATTCCCTTTCATAATAAAATAAAATGAAATAAATAAATAAATCTCCATGGACAAGCCAACTTGACGAAAGCTTAATGCATCTTCGTTTCATTTTTGGCACCCTCACCTTCCCCCGACTTGACACCTTGAAAGTATCTCTGTACCGCTACTTGTCATTGACACCCTACACTCGCCTACCCATTTTGGACAATTCGCCCTGGCTGTTACCATGGTGATTTTGATTTCAATTTTTAAAACGGGTAAATTTCAGATATACGTTATTCCAACAAAAATTTCGCTTGAAGATGGAACGGAGCCCTTTTTAATTTCAACTCAATTTAATTTAAAGGATTATATTGAAGTTTTCGGCTCTTGTTTTGAAACATGAGACCTCTTATGTAGCGATTTGGAATCATATTTTTTTAAATAAATATATTATATATATATATATATATATATATATATATATATATATATATATTGTATCTCTATTTGTCTACAATTTTGCTTACGTTTTTGACATTTGATTGAATTTTAATTCTTTGTCGGTTGTTTTTCGGTTTGCGAGGCATTTCTTTCAACAACGACGTGGAGTTCAAAACATGACACGATGAATTCTTCAAGCGTTGATTTCTACCGTCAAGGCATCGACAAGCTAGTGGAACGTTGGCAAAGAGTTGTGAACAATGAAAGACTGAAATAAATTTTATTGAGGACGAGCAGTAGAGCCCGGTGTTGCCCGGGGATGTAACAGTAAGAGATAGATCAAGTATCGACCATCATAAAGACTGAAAAATAAAATTGACAAAGATTATTGTTTAAGGTTGACGGACACGCATGTCTTTTTTTTTCTTTTTTTTTTCACGAATTGGTAAAACCCAAAACTCAAACAAAAACATTGTTTTCAATCGTTATGAGTCTAACGATTGAATAGAATTTTATTATAAACAATTGTCTTGTAAATGGAATTTTTAAAGCATTCTGAATGTAAAAATAAAGAAAAAAGTGTGCAAGACAATAAGAAACACTACCTGCCAAAAAAAAAAGTGAAGTTTTGTTGAAATCGGTTGAAAAATGTAGGAAATCCAATCCAATATATAAACGTACAGACACACACACAACCTGGGTTTTATAATAAGTATGATTTTATTTTTTTTTAAATTGGTCATAAACAACAGAATTAAAATAAATGGAAAAAACAAAAACGAACGAATTTATCCGACAATCCAATATAAGCACTATAAGACAATCATTGTCTGGAATCACAGCAGAAAAGATCATAATCAAGCTCAAAACTTTCAAAATACCTCTCGTGTAATGAGAAGAATTTCATGGATGAAAACTTTCATGCCTTCGTGCCTTTTAGGTGGAATGCAGCTTTTTCGTCACTGTTCCCACTCTTTAAATTACGTATTTGCTTTTACCGTAAGTTCCCTGGGTCGTGGGTTTTCTGTTGGAATTTTTAGGCAAATCGCCGATTCGGCTATAGATGTTTGAAGCCTCTTTCGCGTACTAACATTTGCCTACGATAGCGTAAAAAAACATGCCTACTATCGATATTTTAATGCCACCTCCCTTCAGAAATAGTTGATTATGTCTCTCTACGGATTCAATCGACATCTTCTGATGCTTTGATCCCGATCCCCGTCCTTCTCAATATCCTTTCCTCAAACACCCCTCTTTACTCTTACTCTCACTCTCTGTAACCCTTTGAGTGCTAGTGGCACTGCCGCCTTGCTTGGTGTGAAATACTTTAAAAAAATGTCCCTTCAAGAAATAAGAGACCAAGTCTCTACGCGGATTCTTTTTTTTATACCATATCCCTTCAGGGAAATAGGTGATCATTGCTCTCTACGGATCCTTTTTTTAATAGTATGTCTCTTCAGGGAATAAGCGACCATCTCTCTCCATAGACTGCTTTTTTTTTAATGACGTCCCTTCAGGAAATAAGCAATCGTTCCTTTTCTTAATGTCGTGTCCCTTGACATAAGTGATCATTTCTATCCATAGATTCCTTTTTTTTTTAATACCACCTTCTTTCAGAACGTAAGCAATCATGGCTCTCCACAGGTTCTGTTTCTCTATTATCTGTGAATTGCTATGGCTTATTGGGGGGGATATTGGAGTGGTTTCCTGTTGCAATCTCCACGTTTTTGAATTCAGAGATATCCTTCTACAAGACAGGCTAACACTCAATGCTAGAGAGAACAATTTACGTTGCCGTAGCTGGAAGGAGGGAAAATAGATTCAAAACCTTTCCCAAGAGCGTTAGGGATAACCATTGCTAGTATATTCAGTCGAAAAATCAGAGAACAAATCATGGATTTTGATAGCCTCGCCGTTAAACAATATTAAATAAGGTAGTTTTGTATGTCATTGCTATAGTAGTATCAGTATTACTTGTGATCTTGTGCCATGCTAAGTTTTTCTGCTTACTATATTTTCTGGTCTGTAAAACGCAGGATATCATTTGATATTATAGGACTGTTCAATGCAACCTATCGTTAACGCAGGAAGAATTATCACGAAAGCCTTTAATGTTTATCTTGAGATATTATTCATATCATAAGCGTATTAGACGCGGTGTAATAATGCGGTTTTAGATATTGCTTTTGCTATTCAGATCTCGGAAGCCAATTTCTGTTCAGTTTTTGTATCTGAAACGTAAAAGAACTTTATATTGACTGTATTTCCTATTACCCAAAGCAATCTTTAAAATTTGATAAATTTGCATGAGGAAGAATGCTCAGTATCAGAGATAAATTGTTGAAATAAACTCTATGGATATAGAAATAAACACTGCATGGCGATTGTCATTTTAACGCCTCATGTAATTATGATTTTTCTATGTTCATATATATATATATATATATATATATATATATATATATATATATATATAGATAGATAGATAGATAGATAGATATAAGAAGACATTAAGTTTAACACCCAGCGGCGCCAGTCTTTTGTGCTGACACGCAATTCTCAGTCCATGACAATTGCGTTTAAGCGTGAAACGGAATGTCACCGCTGGGTGTTGATCTTAATGCCCACTGATATTACACACGCTCTGATACTGAGCACTTTAATCCATAAATATAACATACCTTAAAACTATATTTTTCTCATATATATATTGTCGAAAACATGCTATATTTGTGTGTGGCAGAATGCGCAATATAGGAGATACATTTTATAAATATTGTGGACATAGAAATCAAGAATAGCAATTTTGAGTTTTCAGAGCAGATATGTACACTTGAAGCGTGAAACTGACAGGCAACAAGCAATGTTGATTTCTATGTCCACAATATTTATATATATATATATATATATATATATATATATATATATATATATATCATACTTATTATAAAACTCAGGTTTGTGTGTGTGTGTGTACGTTTATATATTGGATCGGATTTCCTACATTTTTCAACCGATTTCAACAAAACTTCACAGGACTGCGTAAAATTACCTTGCAGTGGTTCTAACAGCGCCAGAAATTGGAAAAACACAATTGTTTTTGCACGAAATCAATTTGAAAACACGATTAAGAGGCATCGCGAGAATGAAAGGGGGACAACACATATCGAGTTATACTTATTATAAAAACCCAAGTTGGTTGTGTGTGTGTGTGTGTGTGTGTGTGTGTGTGTGTGTGTGTGTGTGTGTGTGTGTGTGTGTGTGTGTGTGTTCGTTTATATATGGGATCGGATTTCCTACATTTTTCAACCGATTTCAACAAAACTTCACTTTTTTTTTTTGCAGGCAGTGTTTCTTATTGTCTTGCACACTTTTTTCTTTATTTTTACATTCAGAATGCTTTAAAAATTCCATTTGCAAGACAATTGTTTATAATAAAATTCTATTCAATCCGTAGACTTATAACGATTGAAAACAATGTTTTTGTTTGAGTTTGGATTTGACCAATTCGTAAAAAAAAAAAACTAATCAAGACATGTGTGTCCGTCAACCTTAAACAATAATCTTTGTCAATTTTATTTTTCAGTCTTTATCATGGTCGATACTTGATCTATCTTTTACATCCCTGGGCTCTACTGCTAATATATATATATATATATATATATATATATATATATATATATATATATATATATATATATATATATATATATATATATATATATAAATCCGGAAATATATATATGGATAATAAAAACGCTGTTTTTTTTTATATAACAAATTAACAATGAAACTTTATATACAGTTAGGCATATAAATAATAATGGGATCATTTCCCACAGGCCAATAACATAAAGAAATCTACTTCGACTATGGCGATATTAGAACCCGGGTGTCATGATCGGAAAGCGAACATCCTAACCACTCGGCCACGTACTCATATACAGCTCATACGGGGGAAGTCAAAAATTATCTGCACTTTTGCCATCACATGTTTTAAGCTTGTCACATTGCCTTCGACTCGTGCGTGTTTATAGCTGGCACTATTGTAGTCACGTGATCAAACTTTGAGCTTGATCGCGCTAGTTTTCTTGCTACTGTTACAATGTAAACATGGCCGCTCCGCTAGCAGTGCACACCGAGGAATGACAAAGAGCGATAATGCGAATCTGTATTGAACATGCTACCTCATCGATGATAACTTACCGGTTCTCCATTAGCATCTCTCGAGCTTGCAGAATCTTCTCGTCAGTGGTGTAGTTTGACAGGCGTCCTGCTTCTTCTTCGTGCGTCACACCTGTCCGGCCATTTTAAACTTCTCCGTTCACTCATACACACTTCTACGCAGTAATGCAATGTTGCCGCATTGTGTTAAAAGCTTCCGATTAATTTCAGCCCCTGGTACACCTTCCAACCAGCGAAATCAGATTACTGCACTTTGTTCCTCCCTGATCCACACCACTAGCGAAGCGGCCATGTTTACACTGTAACGGCAGCAGGAAAATTGGCGCGATGAAGCTTCAAACTTCGATCATGTGACCACAGTTGTACCAACAATAAGAAGGCATGAGCCGAAGGCAGTGTGATTGACCTAAAGATATGTTATAGCGAAAGTGCGGATAATTTTTGACTTAGCCTCTTATCAAATTCATAAAGAGCGTAATGAAGACGACAATAATCAAATTGTCTTTTTTTTTTTTTTTTTTTTTGTTTCTTTCATATTTTTTCATCTCTGTTTAAATTACACCAAAATGAAAAAACGGCCTGCGTCACGATTGTCAAAACATTCCCCTCTCTTTTCAGCTTCATTTTCTTCCTTTCTTTCTATCATTACTCCCCAACATCCTATCCTTGCCTCACCTTCATTCATCATTTGTATTTTTTATTGCCCCTGGCTGACTATTGTTGAGTTCGTAAAATAATTTCGAATAAAAACGCGACCATGTAAGCCAGCGTGACCAATTCATAAATTAGAGAGCTGTGTGAGTGCATGTGTTTGTACATACGTATATGTTTATTTATAAATTCGTATATATATATATATATATATAGTTGAATTGATGTGAGTTTGTGACCCTGGGTTTCTCGCTATTTGCGATCGTCAGACAAACTTATATGTTAGCTCTATCACTGATATTGAGCGCTTTCCAATAAGTACCGTGCATATATTGTTGTGGAGTGTTTTCACAGTGGAGGCTTGTATTGGTACTAAGTCGGTCCTAAAATAGGTTCGACGTACAAAACTTTAGGTACTTGATATAATAGGTATAACGCAGTAATCTAGTTGTGGTGGCTGATACTTTAATATCCGACTAACGGTCGTCACTGAGCGACTTAGCGACTGCCTCGTTACTCTTACTACTCCTACTTATTATAGGTGGGAGAGTCTATTAACTATAGAATAGGTGTGTTCCACTATAACAATATACAATATAAAAATAATGTATATAAAAATTGCACACACACACACACATATACATATATTTATACACATTTCACACACATATATATATGCATGTGTGTATATATATATATATATATATATATATATATATATATATATATATATATATAAAATATGTGATGTAGTTCAATTTATATTACAATGAATCATTCATACAAAAAGTAGCTTAGTAAAGTTAATGATATAAAATGGCGAAATCTCTTCGCAAACAAAATTTTAAAGTTGCATTAACCTACAAACCACTCGATGAATGTTATGATCCTTGTTTTTAATAAACTACAAGCTGTATAAGGTCTTTTTTTTAATCTGCAAGTACTTTCATCTGTACATACAGTCATCCTCAGGCATGGAAATTATTTTGTTTTTAGTAAAATCCAGGTAGCATCAAAGATGAAAAAATTAAATGCGAATCGAAATATGTTTTTTTTTTTTATGTTTTATTGTTAACGGATACAAACTTTTTTCGGTACTGTACAGTTTAATGTGTTACTGTAAATATTACTTTACATGTATAATAAATTTTAAATTTTAGTGGGTAATTTTTTGATAATTTTTATAGCCCACGATGTCACCCAAGAAGTTGGTTGCTATTAAGAAGAGGGAAAAATATCCGTGCAAATGAAGGAGATCATTCAGAAGTACAAAGAACGTAACCTTGTTTCTGACCTTGCCAATCTATACGGACGTTTAGCATCAACAATTTGCACTATCCCAAAGAACAAGATAGAAATAAAAAAAAGGTTGATGTCGCCAAGGAAGTTAGCCTAATTACCAAACATTATCCAAAAGTCCTAGAAGATGATGAGAAGCCGTTGTTGGCGTGGATGAATGAGAGGCAGCTACGGGGTGATTCTGTGTCTGACGATATTACACGTGCAAAGCCAAGGTCACTGTATGTGGATCTTATCAAAGAAATACCAGGCACGTCTTCTGAAGATGGAAATGCATTTAAAGCAAGCCGAAGATGACTTGAAAAATTTAAACCGGCATCCACAGTGTAATGAGATATGGAGGGGCTGCGTACTCTGATAAAGCTGCTTTACTTCAGAGGTGTTTTGAAGTGACTGAAAATACAAACTTGACCATAAGAGAATTTTAGAAGGATCACTTCAATATTCTAAATTGCTTAAATCTCATTGATAGAAACGGGGAAGGAGTCACAGTGATATATTTATTTACATTATCTGTGTACTATAATCTTTTTTTAAAAAGTACTTTAATTTTGCATAAAATACGATTTTTATTGATATTTATATCAGTATTTTTGGGGCCTTGGAACGAATTAATTTAATTTCTATTATTTTAAATGTGGAAAATTGTTTCGACATACGAAATTTCCAGTTACGAATCCAATCCTGGAACGGATGAAATTCGTAGGTCGAGGTTCAACTGTATAATAATAATAATAATAATAATAATAATAATAATAATATTTATATTTAATAAATTTTATATATATATATAACTTTTTATATATATATATATATATATATATATATATATAGAGAGAGAGAGAGAGAGAGAGAGAGGGAGAGACAGACAGAGATAGAAAGAAAAAAGATGTGTGTGTGTGTTTGTGTGTGTGTGTGTGTGTGTGTGTTCGGGTCCAAATTAATTTCTTTGCACTTTTGTTCTTTTCTTGACAGTTAATTCCCCTATCCCGTACCCACGCACATACTGTGCTTGCGTAATAGTACACGCTTTCGCTAATATTCAGCACCCGGTTCAATCTCCTAAACTACCCAGAACTTCTGTTCCCCTTCTCCCTGCCGTCTCACTCAGTCCTCGTCTTTCTTCTCGTCGTCTTCTCTCTGCGATTTGGACCAACAGTATCACCCTAAGCCGGCAAAGTTCCCACATCTTTGAATAAAAGCGAAATTGCTAAGGCGGTCTTTTCTCACGCTGGGGGGTCACTTACCCAGTTGACCTGGGCAGACCGGGAAGTACACAAACCTTGTCTTTAGCACTTTTTACTGCTGTTAGCTGTTTTGTGATAGTTTCACTTCTCTTTATTCTTTTTTTTATGTTTACATAATATAAAGTATTATGCTTACACCCGCCCCCGCTTCTTACTACTCACTCTATATATCCTTAATTCTCTTTCTTTTGCATCACGACCAAGAGTCGCGAAAAAAATATTTTCTTTCTTTCTTTCTTTCTTTCTTTCTTTCTTTCTTTCTTTCTTTCTTTCTTTCTTTCCTTCCTTCTTTCTTTCTTTCTTTCTTTCTTTATTTCTTTCTTTATTTCCTTCTTTATTTCTTTATTTCTTTCTTTCTTTATTTATTTATTTATTCATTTATTTATTTATTTTTTATCTTTCTTTCTTCACCTACCCTATCTTTACTTCTCTTTTTTGCCCTACTCTAGAATTTGATTCTCTCTCTTTTGTTTTTTCTTTCTAAGGAGAGGGGGCGGACAAGAGGTACTCTGGAATTTTATATTCTTCTCTCCCTTTCTCTGTTTCATTCTTTCGTTTCTTTTGTTGGTTCGATTCTAGCATTTTCTTCTTTCTTTTTGCCTTTCTTTTTGCCTTTCTTTTTTTTCCTTCTTTCTTTCTTTCGTTGGTATCTGGCTTTATTTTTTTCTTTCTTTTTCTTTCTCTTTTTATACTTTCTTCTCCTACGCTAGCATTTATTCTTTATCTTTCTTTGCCTTTCTTTGTTTCGTTTCTTTTATACTATTTTTCTTGCCATTTCATTGCCCTCTCTCTTTTTTCCTTTCTTCTTTTTTTTTTTTTTTTGTTCTACTCTAAAATATTTTTCTCTCTTTTTCTTGTACTCAAGAATTTTCTTTCTTTCATTACTTCTTTCTTTATCTTCAGCTTTCTCTTTCATTCTCCCCGGTCTATGTTCCATGTGCGACAAGAGTAACGAACACAAGTCCTTTTCTCTCCCCCCCTCTCTCTCTCTCTCACACACACACACACACACACATCTTACTTATTATAAAACGCAGATTGCGCGCGCGTGTGTGTGTGTGTGTGTGTGTGTCTCTGTACGTTTATATATTGGATCGGATTTCCTACATTTATCAACTGATTTCAACAAAACTTCACAGGACTGCGTAAAATTACCTTGCGGTGGTTCTGACAGCGCCAAAATTTGGAAAAACACAATTGTTTTTGCACGAAATCAATTTTAAAACACGATAAAACACGATTCTTTCGCCAGAATGAAAGGGGGACAACTCATATCGAGTTATACTTATAAAACCCAGGTTGTTTGAGTGTGTTCGTATATATATGGGATCGGATTTCCTACATTTTTCAACCGATTTCAACAAAACTCACTTTTTTTGGCAGGTAGTGTTTCTTATTGTCTTGCACACTTTTTTCTTTATTTTTACATTCAGAATGCTTTAAAAATTCCATTTACAAGACAATTGTCTATAATAAAATTCTGTTCAATCGGTAGACTCATAACGATTGAAAACAATGGTTTTGTTGGAGTTTCGGTTTGACCAATTCGTAAAAAAGCCCCAAAAAACAAAACAAAAAAACTAATTACGACATGCGTGTCCGTCAACCTTAAACAATAATCTTTGTCAATTTAATTTTTCAGTCTTTATGATGGTCGATACTTGATCTATCTCTTACTGTTACATCCCGGGCAACGCCGGTCTCTACTGCTAGTATATATATATATATATATATATATATATATATATATATATATATATATATATATATATACGCGCACACACAAACTGTATATCTTGTCATATAGGAATAAAGTGTCACTGCTGACTTGGATTTGAACATGGATCACCAGAGAGCAAGCACATATGGATATATATATATATATATATATATATATATATATATATATATATATATATATAATATAAACACACACACACGAACACACATATATATATATGATAAAATTATAGTTTTAATGTATAATATATACATGGCCTGAAGATTGCGTTTAAACATGAAGCAAACTGTTGCTATATATATATATATATATATATATATATATATATATATATATATACTAGCAGTAGAGCCCGGCGTTGCCCGGGGATGTAACAGTAAGAGATAGATCAACTATCGACCATCGTAAAGACTGAAAAATAAAATTGACAAAGAATATTGTTTAAGGTTGACGGACACGCATGTCTTAATTATTTTATTTATTTATTTTTTTTTTTCTTTTTTACGAATTGGTCAAACCCAAACTCAAACAAAAACATTGTTTTCAATCGTTATGAGTCTAGCGATTAAATGGAATTTTTAAAGCATTCTGAATGTAACAATAAAGAAAAAAGTGTGCAAGACAATAAGAAACACTACCTGCCAAAAAAAAAGTGAAGTTTTGTTGAAATCGGTTGAAAAATGTAAGAAATCCGATCCCATATATAAATGAACACACACACACACACACACACACACACACACACACACACACACACACAACCTGGGTTTTATAATAAGTATAACTTGATATCAGTTCTCCCTCTTTCATTCTGGTGACTTAATTGTGTTTAAAAATTGATTTTTTGCAAAAACAATTGTGTTTTTCCAATTTTTGGTGCTGTCAGAACCACCGCAAGGTAATTTTACGCTGTCCTGTGAAGTTTTGTTGAAATCAGTTGAAAAATCTAGGAAATCCTATCCAATATATAAACGTACAGACACACACAATCTGCATTTTATAATAAGTAAGATATATATATGTTTAATTATAAAAAAAACAAAAACAGATAAATGAAATATACATATTTATATTTGATATTTAATAATAATTTTTAAATAATTTAAGTAATTCTATTACATTTATTTGTTTTAAAAGATGTATAGTCTATTAGTAGTTAAAATTAAGAATAATATTTTAAAATTGTAGTTCAATCCGAAGTATTCATATACAAACAACAAGTACAAATGTAACGACGAAACAAAAGTACCGAGAAACTTTTTATCGTTGAAAAAGACCAGACGACATGCGTTGAACGGATGTCATCATTCGTTGAAAATGGCACCCCTACCCTACCTTAACATAACCTCTTTTCGAAAGTAACTAATATGTTGATACAATAGTTGTCAGTGAAAAAGAATACTCTACCGCCCCTTGTTAAAATGATTGGCTTTCCCCATATCCTTAGAAACTAATATTATGAATGTATGTGCTTATAAAACTCAGTAAATTTCAAAATAAGTTATTCCAAAATTCGCTTGAAAATGAAACAGAACTAAGGACTTTAATTTACTTCTATAATTGAAATTAAAGTTTTTAGCTCCTGTTAGAGCTATATCAGAGTTAAGAGCAACTCCCACTCTCTGGTCGTCTAGAGTTTTGGAGCTGCACCCATATACTGAGGGAATGTCCATCCATAATGATTGATGATAGTTCAGGGTCCGATAAGCAATGATGGAATGTAATTAGTTTTGGTTTTCAAGGCATTGAATGTAATACTTGTAAAAAAAAAGAATTCGTGGATTTACCATATTACAAAATTCATATAAAAATTCTCACTTGAAATTTTGAACTTTAGCTTTGCGACTCGCACGTTCCGAGATTGTACAACCGTCAATAAATAGCACATTCTTAAAAAACATCTTTCGGTCTACAAACAATTATTTCGTCTTCAAGTTTTAACTTTGAAGGAAAAAAATTACAGCCTGATGATGGAGATAGGGATCTTCGAAAGTACTTGCTTAACTTAAAAAATATACACTAGAAACATCTGATAACAGCTTTATAAATGAGGATCACATCATTCAATGGATTAACAGTATTTTAATGCATACATTATGTTCTACTAGCGAAGTGAGTTCGCCAATAATCGCATTAATGTTGCTGATTGATTCTATGTATGATTATTTCTTTATATATATATATATATATATATATATATATATGGTATCCTTGTAATAGTCATTAAGAAGTGTGCTCCAGAACTGGCTCTCTAAACTGTATAATAAATATCTCGCCGCCTCTTCCTTTCCTGCCTGCTGGAAGTCATTATCCTTTGTTCCAGTTTTTAAGAACTCGGGTGAATTGTCCGACGCTTCGAACTATGGACCTATTAGCCTTCTTCCTCTTTTTGGGAAACTCCTAGAGGCCCTAATTAATGCTGAATTGGTTAAGTATCGCTGATCGCAGGAGTTTTTTCATAAGCAATATGGCTTTCGAATCAACAATATTATTGATCCTGACCTGGCGTCTCGGCTTCAGTCACTTTCCCCCTACCTCCCCCCTTTCATGGTAATTGTTCGACCTCTTCGATATGGTTGCTAGACTTTTTGAATTTAAGCGCAGTACGAGACTGGCGCAACCGTAACTTCTATGCTAACAGTTCCTTTTCACGCACTTCTTGCTTGTGGAACTCCCTTCCGACTCGATGATTTCCAACCAACTTTAATCTGTAAAAATTTAAATCCAATGTCAATTGCTGTCTATTGTCCTCCTGATTACTCTTTTTGTTCTCGCTCGTTAGTAATGTTTCTGTTTTCTGATTTTTCCACACTCGGTAACCCCTTGTGTCTTAGTGGCTTTACTGCCTTGCTTGGCGTGAACTCGATTAAAAATAGAATTAACGAAGGTGTTTTACATTTAACAGAGAGGGAGGCACTTTGAAAGATTCTAGGAACCTTGCGATGCCCTGATCACTTTGTTAAACTGCTCAGCTCTTTCCCTGATGATATAGATTGTGTTAATGTTAGTGCTGTATTTACGAAATTTTCAAGGTTCAAAATGGCGTAAAACAGGGAAAACCTGTTCTTTTTTCTTCCCTATTACGTTCCTTGATGCTTTCGGAGTCTGCGAAAAGGTAACCTACATCTGGTAGAGGAGCTCCGAAAAACTTCAATATACGCCGTTTCGATGCCCAAACCAAATTTCTAAAGATTTTTGTTCGCGATCTCTTGTATACAGATGACTGCATATAAAAATTGTAGTATTTTAACGTTATTTTTTTTTAATTATTGGTTCATTTTCTACGTTTTTCATTCTTTTTTTTTTTTAACCCTTTGCAGGTTATTTAAAATAAAAAAATATTTTAGAGTGTAAGAATTTTTTTTTAAATAATAATGATTTAGTGAAACAAGTCTTATTAATTAACCCATAGCAGATGGGGAGAATAGCTGTATTCATACCTTTCCCAATGATATTTGAACGAAAGTGAATATAGCAAACCCAACGGGAATTGGAACTCGGCACTCCGATTAAAATTTCTGAACCATTGCGGACCCTTGCATTCTGAAACGGTCACCCATCTAGGTACTTACCAGGCTCGATGTTACTTAACTTCGTACGGAAACCGGTGTTTCAAGGTAGGCCAGTGTTTTATGGATCGGCTGTCGGAAGAATGCGGAGTGTTCAGTTTCACGATCAATTAAAACGAGACAGTAGCGATGATCTAGCCTGCCACAGCTACAGTATACGGGCCGGCGCGATTTGAAAGTTCCTGAAAGCATACCACGGGCTAACCCTAGCCTTGTGATGAAATTGGGAAAACGAAACCGTCGATGCTTGCGCTAGAACGAAGTGACAAGTCATCACGCCAAATTATGACCTCTCTCTCATTAACTGTAATTTACGTCCGCTCAACACCAGTCAGTTATGTGCCATGCGTGATACACGCTTAGGCGATCATGTATCGAAAATACATAACTGACGAGGCAGATTTTACCCGCAGTAGGTTGCCATTTCTTTCTGCGGTAGACCAGTTGCTATCAAAAGGTATAGAACACGTTCTGTCCTGCTTTATACCCATAGCAGGGATCTATGTCAAAATCTATGACAAAATGGAAAAAAAAAAATTAAAACTTCGTCACTGCTCATATGTTCGGTCAATGATATTCTCACCATCTTTCTGTCGAACGACATTTCAAGTCTCTTCATCTTTGAGGAGATTGTCCAGCAGTCATTGCCATATAGGAGGTCAGATATCAGTCAGTTATGTGCCATGCGTGATACACGCTCAGGCGATCATGTACCTTTCGATACATTACTGACGGGGCAGATTTTTTTCCCCGCTGTAGGTAGCCATTTCTTTCTGCGATAGACCAGTTGCTATCCAAGATTATAGTACCCGGTCGGAAACTGCTGTTTACCCACAGCTGGTGGGGGAGAGAAGAGGAGGATTCATACCTTTCCCAAGCACGTAAGTGAATGTAATGGATTCGACTGGAATAATTGCATATAAACTTTTGTTTTGAAGAAATACAAATGTACCGGAGTAGGTGTCTGCAATTGGGATTATCTAGTCACCTTAGCAGACGAACAAACTTAAAATCAGGTAGCCAGTCATTATGTATGTATGTATGTATGTATGTATGTATGTATGTAATATGTCTTGTTAGTAGTGTCTGTGGAAAAGTATGTAAGGCACGTGCTGGTTTCAAATGCCATTGCTGGACTCATGGCCGCTAAAAAGTCAGCGTTGGTCCTGTTCTTTAAAATAGTAGACAACCATCATGTGAATGTGTATATATATATATATATACACACACACACACATTCACATGATGATTGTCTACTAATGGTTGTATATATATATATATATTAAAGACATATTTTTATGTTTAACGTTGTTATTTTATAGATACAAGTATTTAAGCAAATGCTCTGTTTATGATAAACAGTATTAAATAACATTTACCGGCCTGAATGACCGAGAAATTCGACCTTGTCTACCGATTGGTTCTTTGTAGCTCAAACGGTAAAGGCACGTCAGCGTATATGACGGTTCCGTATAGGATACAGGTTCGAATCCTGTCAAAAAGAACGAAAATTTTCTATGAAAATTTCTCGGACATTCAGGCCGGTAAATGTTATTTAATACTGTTTATTATAAACAGAGCATTTGCTTAAATACTCTGTATCTATAAATAACAACGTGAATGTATATATATATATATACATTCACATGATGGTTGTCTACTGAGTGTTGTGTGTATATATATATATATACACACACACACATTCACATGATGATTGTCTACTAATGGTTGTATATATATATATATATATATATATATATATATATATATATATATATATATATATATATATATATATATATATATATACACACACACACATTCACATGATAGTTGTCTACTGATGGTTGTACATATATATATATATATACATTCACATGATGGTTGTCTACTGATGGTTGTGTGTATATATATATATATACACACACACACACATTCACATGATGATTGTCTACTAATGGTTATATATATATATATATATATATATATATATATATACACACACACACACATTCACATGATAGTTGTCTACTGATGGTTGTATATATATATATATATATACATTCACATGATGGTTGTCTACTGATGGTTGTGTGTATATATATATATACACACACACACACATTCACATGATGATTGTCTACTAATGGTTGTATATATATATATATATATATATATATATATATATATATATATATATATATATATATATATATATATATATATATATATATATATATATATACACACACACACATTCACATGATAGTTGTTACTGATGGTTGTATATATATATATATATATATACATTCACATGATGGTTGTCTACTGATGGTTGTGTGTATATATATATATACACACACACACACATTCACATGATGATTGTCTACTAATGGTTGTATATATATATATATATATATATATATATATATATATATATATATATATATATATATATATATATATATATATATATATACACACACACACATTCACATGATAGTTGTCTACTGATGGTTGTATATATATATATATATATACATTCACATGATGGTTGTCTACTGATGGTTGTGTGTATATATATATATACACACACACACACACATTCACATGATGATTGTCTACTAATGGTTGTATATATATATATATATATATATATATATATATATATATATATATATATATATATATATATATATATATATATATATATATACACACACACATTCACATGATAGTTGTCTACTGATGGTTGTATATATATATATATATATACATTCACATGATGGTTGTCTACTGAGTGTTGTGTATATATATATATATACACACACACACACATTCACATGATGATTGTCTACTAATGGTTGTATATATATATATATATATATATATATATATATATATATATATATATATATATATATATATATATATATATATACACACACACTCATTCACATGATAGTTGTCTACTGATGGTTTGTATATATATATATATATATATATACATTCACATGATGGTTGTCTACTAATGGTTGTGTGTATATATATATATACACACACACACATTCACATGATAGTTGTCTACTGATGGTTGTATATATATATATATATATATATATATACATTCATATGATGGTTGTATACTGATGGCTGTGTGTATATATATATATATATATATATATATATATATATAGAGAGAGAGAGAGAGAGAGAGAGAGAGAATATGGAAGTAAAACCATTATGTATGTATGTGGACATTCTGAGTCGTTAGAACGTTCGCTTTCCAACCATGGGACTCAGGTTCAAATCTCACAATGGTCGATTTTTCACGAAGGTGAACTTGATGTTATCAGAACTGGGAAGCGATCCTAGTGTGTGGCACCTTTGGAAAGTCCTTGAATCCATATCACTGACCGACCCAAGCCTTGTGAGTCAAACTGTGCAAAAGGAACTGTTGAGAAGCCGTCGAGTGTTGTGCTAGCACGAAGTCACAAGTCATCTTGACCGAGGGATTAATGCACTGGCGTCGTTGAAACTGCTGAGCATGCCAGATTTTGCACTCTCTCCCAGAAAATGTAACTGAATGGCGGCCTCTGTCGCATGAGCAACAATAGCAGTGAATTATTCTGTTTTGGAAGCTAGCACAATGCGTCGAGCACAATGCTTCCACGAAATCTCAAGTCATTGTTATCGAATGTTTAGTGCGCTCGCGTCGTTTAAACTCCTGAGCGTGCTAGATTAGTTACTCGATTCCGGAAAATGTAACTATGGCCCGCTCAGTTGCAGTATAAGCTAAAAGGCTCTGTGGGTTTTGAACGAAGACAAAAGTTTCTGATCAGACGTCTGCGTCACGGGTTGGGTAGCCGTCCTTGCAGACGGGTTGCTCGGAAAACGAGAGTAACCGGTCATTATGTATGTGACACATCTTATTTGCAGTGACGGAAGAGTATGTAAGACATGAGATGCTTACAAAAGTCACTGCCGCTTTCATGACCGACGATAATAAATGTCAGCGATGGTCATGCTCGTTTAGAAAGTAGACAGTCATCATGTATTTATGCATGGCTATATATATATATATATATATATATATATATATATATATATATATATATATATACAATACAGAGTGTATAAAAAATACTTTTACAAACTTTTGGGGCGGATTCCTTACAACAAAACAAGAACAAAATATAAATATGTGACAGCAAATCCTTCGTTTTTAAGTTGTTAAGTATAAAGAAAGCTTACGGTAGATGGCGCTGTGTTGCCCCGTAGACTAGGTAACATTTTTCATTCGTGTACATTTGTGGCTAGTCTGTTTTCAACGTTCAACGTGTGTAGTCGTGAGTTAACTGAGAAGTGTTCCGTTTAACAATGGCAGGATATTCATATCGGGCGCAGGCAGATATGATTTTTACATACGACCACGCGAATGGTAATGGACGTGTGGCTGCAGGTCTGTATCAGACTACGTTTCCAGGCAGGAAGCAACCGAGTCGTCCAAGCTTTGGTGCTGTTTCTCGTTGAGTTGCTGAGAAAGAATACGTGGCACCGCAGACTATCGATCGGGGAAGACCAAGAACAGCTTGTGCGCCTGATCACGAAGAACACATTCTACATGGCCTTTTGGACATATGTTTGCATGGACAATCATATATATATATATATATATATATATATATATATATATATGAGTCTTCCCTCATGTATGCGCTGAAAAATGCATATAGATTATTTACAATATTTACATTGTTCGGACTGTTGTCCTTATCTTTGTTGCTACATTCCCGACTTTTCGGCCAATCACTTGAAGAAGGCCGGAGCGTACAACAGCCGAAACGCCGTGAATATGGCAACAAAGACAAGGACAACAGTCCAAACAACGTAAATGGTGTAAATAATTATATTACCTCATAGATATGCTTCATAGATGAATAAAATTCATTCTGCAAATATTTATATTCGCACACGATTATCTGCTTTTTTGCTGAATTAAAATAAAAAATATTATTTATCTCAGTAGACAAATTTGATTTTTCTCTGATCAACCTATTAAAATTGATAGATAGATAGCTAGCTAGCTAGATAGATAGATATGAATTAGACTGAGGTAGATAGATAGATAGATAGATAGATAGATAGATAGATAGATAGAACAATCAAACACTAAAACCTACACGAGGGCAAAGGTTTACACATTTTTACACACATACCTGAATCTGCCACTCTCTTCTTTTGCGCTTTTCTCAAACTTCCAGCCATGTCTCTATCATTCTTACACAGACACATAGGTGCTCACAAATACATATCTATCTGAATTTGTTCATATCTATATTCAGATATGTTTTATATAACTAGTTATCACAATTGAATCTATCTATCTATCTATCTATCTATCTATCTATCTATCTATCTATCCCATACGAGGATGGATAGATAGATAGATATCTATCTGTCTATCCATCACAGTATGGGTAATATCTATCTATTTCTATTCAGATCTACGTATATGCAGATCTATCTGTTTATCTATTTACTTATCACGATTGCATATATCTTTCTCAGCCTGTTCCTATCTCATCTATCTATCTATCTATCTATCTATCTATCTATCTATCTATCTAGGTTATCTATATCTATCTATTTATCTATAATCTATTTATCTACAAAACACACACAACACACACACACACACACACACATATATATATATATATATATATATATATATATATATATATATATATATGTATATGTATCCCTGTAGACTCATATCTATCTATTTCTATTCAGATCTACGTATATGCAGATCTATCTCTGTTTATCTACTTATCAAAATTGAATTTATTTTTCTCAGCCTCTATCTATCTGTCTGTCTGCTCATATATATTTCTATTCACAGGCACCTCGAGGCGGTGTAATGGTAAGCAAGCTTTTCTCGCTGGGACAGTTACGACTGAGTAGTGAGTTTGATCCTCACCGGGTGCCCCATACTTTTGGCCTGGTACCACATCTAAGCTACGCTTGGGAAAATCACTATATATTTCTGTTCATATTTTCATGTTTACTCACTATCTTATTATGGACATCTTTGCTCATGTTTGTATATATTTATATCTACATCTTTCTATCTCAGTTTCTCTAGAACCATCTTTATTCATATATATCCATGTTTGTATGTATGTATGTATCTACCTATCCATTTCAGTCCATTATCTATCTATCTATCTATCTATCTATCTATCTATCTATCTCGCTCTGTTATCTATCTATCTATCTATCTATCTATCTATCTCAGTCTGTTCGTATCAATCTCTATTTATATCTGTACATCATCTATCTATAAATATAAATATGTATCTATCCATCTTATTTCTATATATCTCAATTAATTCAAATCCATCTCTATTTCCTTTCATATCTATCTATCTATCTATCTATCTATCTATCTATCTATCTATCTATCTATCTGTCTATCTATCTATCTATCTATCTATCTATCTATCTATCTATCTTAGTCTGTTCATATCCATCTCTATTTATATCTGCACATTGTCTATCTATAAATATAAATATATATGTGTGCGTGTGTGCATGTATGTATGTATCCATTTATTTCTATCTATCTCAATCAATTCAAATCCATCTCTATTCATATCTATTTCCTTTCATTATCTCTCTCTCTCTCTCTCTCTCTCTCTCTCTCTCTCTCTCTCTCACTCTCAGTTCGTTAGCTATCTAGCTGTCAGTCTGTTTGTCTCAGTTTGATTACATCTATCTCTGTACAAGTCTATATAATATCTATCCATACCAGACTTTCCCTATTGATCTGTATCCATGACTATTTAGTTATCGCAATATCTTTATCACTTTCTAGACTTACACACTATGCCCTTATCAGTTTCTTTCAGATGCACATGGACACATACACAAACATTTACACACACACACACATAAACACACAACGTTTCAATTCTTTTATTCTCTATTCCCTGCCCTTATCTTTCTCCCAGACAAGACTTATGCATATTCATGAGCCCACTGTGACGATCATGGTGGCAAGCCGTTCATAACATGCATGTGTTCGTTTTGGGGGACATGCATATTCATGAAATACCTGTGACGTATCTGAGACTAGTAAGCGATAAACGTGCACCTTGGGTGTGAGCTGCACCTTACACTCTAAGGTTCTTTATGCATTTATTCATTATTCGTCTAAGATGTCACTAACAACAGAAAAAAATGAAAGGGTAAAGGCAAGCAGATTAAAGGTAAGATATAAAACCTTAGAGAAGAAGAAGAAGAAGAAGAAGAAGAAGAAGAAGAAGAAGAAGAAGAAGAAGAAGAAGAAGTATGAATATTCATCAGCTCAGGTGGGAGTGTATGTCGCAAAACAAGATGTCTTTGAAAAATTATAAAAATTAACATCAACCTTAATTTTAATAAAGTCCGGCTAGCTGACCATGTAGATTTTTTTTTTTTATTAAAACTAACACTGGGGTGTACCAAGAGGTCAAACATAGAGGTCAATTCATGAAGTCCGATGCCGGGTGTTTTGACAGAAACACTATTCGTCATGAAAAAAGAGCCTTTTCATAAACTGGTTGTATCATTATTTACTCTATTTAAATTGTTCAGACTGTTGTCCTTATCATTATTGTCATATTCACGATGTTTCGGCTGTTATACACATGACCCAATGGATAAAAACGTTGGCTGAAGTAATCCAGAGACTTGACCCAAAGAGTTATTAATTCAGTACCTGGCTACAGTAAGAGTGAACAAAAATATCACTTACCAATGTTTTTTATGACAGTGCAATCTTCAGAATCATGTATGTAACATAAAAATGGTACATATCCTCACAGAATAATTTGGACTAACTCACACTTGGTATGTATTGGTCTTGGTACAGTAAGGAAAAAAGATGTCCACAATGTCATTTATGAGTAACAATCTACATTTATAATTGGAATTTGATGATTTTAATCAAGTACACATGGCCCAGTAGATAAAAGTGTTGGTTGATGTAATCCAGTGTCTTGACTCAAAGAGTTGTTAGCTGAATATCTGCCCACAGTAGAGGTGAACAAAAACTTGGAGAGTCGAGTTACTAAAGAGAAATAACTAAAACTGAGATATCCAGAAAAAGGCATAGCACGTGGAACTAGAACAATCTACTCCCATGGACTAAATATCTGATGTAGTTCCCTGGCTCGGAGCTAGACTTAGTTATCAGAGGCTAATTTAGACGCATGTCATGGAGGCATTTTATAGACAATGAGAGCCTCGTCTCCGCTACTACACCCGACAAGAGTGGGATCCCCTATCCACTACCCCATTATGACAACCTTTGGAACTAAATAAAAGGCTCGGTTCGAAATTCAAACGTATATCACCTGAAGAAGGCCGGGGCGTAGAACGGCCGAAACGTCGTGAAGCAATATAATACTAAAAATCTGTGAGTGCGTGCGTTCTTGCATGCTTGTGTGGTGCGTCCGTTCGGCGCATAATGATTTATGAGTTGTTTATACAGTAAGTATTTTTATTTTAACTTTAAATTTTTTAATTAAAATATTTATAAGTTACAGACAGACACAAAAAGATTCTGCTTTGCTGTTTCGTCCAGTTGTTGTTGATATTTCAGCTTTCTTTAAACAAACAATATTTTAAATATTTAAACAAAATATTTTTTTTGGAAATATTTAAAAAATATTTTCAATTGAATATGATTTAATTTTCTTTTCTTTTTTTTTTTTTTTTTTTTTTTTTTTTTTTTTTTGGCATATAAAAAAATATTTTTAAGTTAATCTGATTTAAAGTTCAAGTTTATCCCGGAAGTTCTATTCTAATTAAATGCTGTAAACAATCCGTAAAACGTTAAACATGAACTTGTACAGCAGACCAATGATGACACGAACGAATTGGAATATTTACCTGAATCATTAATTTTTAATTTCAATAAAACGTTGAAATCAACTTCAATGGTTTATAACCTGAACCGCCAGTGACACAACGGGTTACAGGTAGTCTAATATGGCAATAAAGATTGAGACAACCATCCGAACCGTGCAAATAGTTACAAAAGAAATATAGACAGGTGTTGGTTGCACTGATTTCTTTTATTAGACTGTGTTTAACAGGATTTTCTGCTACATCAGTATCATCCGTATTAATTTGCCTATCTTGTAGGTACTTCATCAAACGAAAGAGCATGTTTTAAAAGCGGGAATCTTCTTCTTGTTAAAAAAGAAACTAAAATCGCTCGATGTCGAGGGTTAAGTTAAGGGTTAGTTTATACGAATAGGAAAGGGAGATGGTGTTTAACTCTAGACCTTGGAAAGGTTAAGATTGTACTGATCGGGGAAACACCCTTTGGAGTCTGTTCCACAAAGCAGTGTTCCGCCGAAATAAGCTGTTCGAGTGGAACTTACTTCTCACCTATGGAATACGCAGGGAATGTGGCTGGTTTGCTACAATGTAAGTGGCATGGTGGGTCCTAGCCGTGAAAGTTAAACCTGGCGGAACTAAGGAATGTAGCTCGTCCGAGCACTTTCCATGTAAGTAGCAAAAGTGCAATGAGCTGTTCGCCACACCCCGCCCGTGAGAGAGAATTTAGAAGGTGGAATATAATTCGTCACCGAAAAGGACTTGGAGACGCTTTTAAACTCTATCAAGACTGGAGAATAAGGACTCGGCAGCTCCCGTCCAAATATGACAACAGTATTCTATTTTCGGCCTGATCTGACTCTTGTAAAGGTAGAGGTAGCATGAGGAGTCAGGTACTTACTGGAGCGGTACAGACAGCCGACCATTTTACCTGCATCTTTAGCGATGGATCGTATGTTCGAGTTCCACTTGAGGTCAGGTGTGAGTTTGAGACCCAGTATTCTCTCAAGGCACGGGGCCTCTTCGAAGGGAGATCTGTTCATCGTGACTGACGGGTCCATGCCCTCCGTAAATAGTAGCAGATAACAAGGCTGACGGAGCCGATCATTGTTTTTTCGATCTGGCTATATATTTTTTTTTTTCTGCGAACGCGAAGCATGTGCAACGGCTTTCATGTTTCCGTCATCATATTTATATAGTATTACTGTTCCTATACCATAGTCACTAGCATCTGAAGCCAATACGATTTTTGCTTTTGGATCGTAGAGTGCTATTGATAAGTTTGGCGTTAATATTTTCTTCTGTGAGAAATTTTCCTTGTTTTAGTTTTACAGTGTGACTTTTTATGTCCTACTTTTCCACACTTGTAACACTTTAAATTCTTAAAGGCACAGTCATTTCCGAGATGTAAACTTCTACATCTGAAACACGGATTAATTTGTCTTTTTCCACATTTTCTTTAGCTTGTATGTATGCACATTCTTTTTCTTCAATTGTTTCCGAATCGCGTCTCAGATTTAGGATTCTCTAACATTTGTCCGATATTTCTTGTAGTGTTTTGATTCTGTTCAAGTTTCGTTAGAATTTTAGCACGTATTTCTGCGTTACTTTTCGCCGTTAATTGAACGAAAATTAACCCTTTAAATATAATAAGAATCTTTCACAATCCTTGTTAATGAGTCCAGCATATGTGAAAAAATCTCCGTCTTCTTTTTTCTTCAGATTCATAAACTTCCAACGAGTATTGAATAACGAACTTCTCTCACGCTAAAAATTTTAATCAAAATATTTACTGCTTCTTCAAAGGAAATTTCTCCTGTTTTCTTATAAAACCCACTAGATTTCGACTTTCAGCAGAAGAGAAGACGTGGCTACAGAGCTTTTTTCCTTCCTCACATACTGAAAGAAACACGTGTTAGCGACTTCAAAGGAATAATCTCCAACAACAACAACTCGGATGGTCAGTGAATCTTCGATGAAGATCAAAGGTTTTTTCTAAAAACATGAAGACTATTTTTACTCTTTTGAGTTAATGTACATATGTTTGCAAATTTATTTAATGGGCACGCCCAGGGTTTCTTTACTTTTATTTTATTATAGTTTGGAACTCTGACGTTCGGTTTTTAATACATTAAAAAAACTTGGACGACTGAATTTCCTACCGTTCCTAAAAGTGGAAATTACTTATAACTTAAGCTTAAAGCAGTGTTCCGTCGAAATAAGCTGTTCGAGTGGAACATATTTTTCACCTATGGAATACGGAGGGAATGTGGCTGGTTTGATACAATGTAAGTGGCATGGTGGGTCCTAGCCGTGAAGGTTAAACCTGGCGGAACTAAGGAATGTAGTTCGTCCGAGCACTTTCCATGTAAGTAGCGATAGTGCAATGAGCTGCTCGCCACACCCTACCCGCTTAAATCATTATCATAGCATCTCATAATGATTGAATCAACTTCCTAAATTACTTTTTAACTTTTCATGTCCTTTTAATTTTTTTCATAATAATTTGTGTTAAACAATGTATGCTTGTAAAATGTTCAGGATATACTGATGCTAATATGGTTAATATAATGGGTGAGTTTCTGCTTATACTATATTTATATTTAAATATTGTTCTTGATTTGCTACGTTTGATTAAATCATCTGAGAATTTTATTTTTAAATAAATCTAAAAGTTATTGTGGCGGAATGCAGCCATAGTTGTCTCCTCCTTGAACTACACAACTATAAAAGAAATGGTTGCACCTTACATACGGGCATTAGCCAAATTGTATTGAATAAGGCTTCACTTCAAGTTTACGTTCGTGTATTTTTCTTAGCAATTCATTCAATGAAATTGTGGGCAAGTATCTGAAACTCGAACGTTTATACCTCGATAGGTCTGACTCAAATACTACTGAATGCAGGCACCACTGAAAAAAAAAAAAAAAAAAAAAAACTTTATTTGACAGCTTCCCAGCAGCCCAAGAGACTGTCTCGTCGACAAAAATATCAGGGACAGAAAAAGGTTACTCTATTGTTTCGCAATGTTTCCACGCAGATTTACACAAGGATTTCTTTTTCGGAGGACTACGAAACTGCATGTTGGCATTTTATAAAAAAAAGTTCGTTTGATAAAAAACCAAAACCAAAAACAAAACAAAAAACAAATCCATTTTTGCTCGTTACTAGGCGACAACAACCGGGCGAATATTTAAACCAGTGCCCAAGGCTCTAAAGCCGGGAATGCGACTTTATGACATTGACAGCGGAACAATCCCAGCACGAATTTTTAAGGGACGCATTTATTAACGGGATACTGTCTTACCAAATAAAACAAAGGCTACTTGAAAATAAAAATATAAACCTGACAACAACTTATGGCCAGGCTATCTTATTAGACATAGCCCAAAGACAGTCTTCATCTTAGATGCCATATGAAACTGTCAGAGCTACAAAAACTTCTACTCCCATTCCGGTACTCCCCCAGGTTTGTAATTTTTCCTCTCCCCTTCGTACCTCTCTTCAAATCTTCACCTTCATCCCTTTTAATAATGGACCACGATTTTTCTATTGTGTTAATATCTGGAGAGGTTCGAGTCCATCCCATTAATCTAGCGTCTTTGAAATCTTTATTTTTTGAAAAGGGTGCCAATTTAGCTTTGCAGAATGGGAAGGAACGTTATCTTACATAAACATACTCTTTAGTTTAAAGCTTCTTGATTGTGACTTGTAGCACTCAAAAATATCTTATCTTATAAGTTACGATACTTCTCTGCATTCTCGCATATTCACGCCAACCATCACGTTCCTACATCTGTAACACCGTATCCACACCCCACTGGACCCACGCAGTTTAGACACAAGTCTCCATTTCCCAGTGTCAATACAAAGCCACCCTCCAGCCACGTTGTGATTGTTTTGATCCTTGAGAGTGGTCATCAGATCGTAGAAATCTGGAAGCTCGCTGTTGGTCCATCTGCAAGTTCGTCGGGTGAGAATCAGATTAAAAGAAAAATAAATATAACCAAGTCCATTCGATTTTGGAAAGACGAAAGTTTTATATATATATATATATATATATATATATATATATATATATATATATATATATATATATAAGCAAGCTCACAAAAATAATTCTTGTTGCACAAGGTTGAATGCTTCTTGTGTGTGAACAATAACCAAACAAACACAAATACTTGGAATTATTTCGGTAAGGAGAGATGTGGCCTTCGTTTTAACCCTCTCTTTCACTGGCAATGTCTTGTTTCACTTGTCAGCAGTGTTCGGCAAAGTGCATTTTGCGATAAAGAAAGATTGTTGAAATATCAGGGATGGGTCCATAGAGCTGTGAGTTGGATATGTCTCTAAGAGATGTCAACTATAGCTCTCAGTATCCGAGTGTAGGTTCCATCAATCTTAGACTCAAGTGTTTTAGTTAATGTCCAAGCAGTCGCACCATAAAATAAAACCGACTCTTCAGTAGCGTCAAAGAAGTTGCGTTTGATGTTTTTTTTTTGCTAAATTAGATTTGTAGATTACATCCATTTTATTCAGGCTTTCGCTATACGAATTTTCAAATGATTTTTAGTAGAGTTTATTTCGCTTCCTCGGTATGTAAAAGATTCAACAGATTTTATTGATTCACCTGAGACAGTTTGTATTGAGCCTTGCTGGCTGAAGTCTATGAATTCAGTGTTAAAGGTGTTGACATGGAATCTAACATCATTGGCAGCATTTTCTTGATGATGTAGTGGAACTGTGGCATTAGTAATGGGGTTTACATTGATAGCTAAGCCATCTTGACATCTTGATATCAGTCATTTTTTTGCAGGCTATCAACTTGAGAGTCTTTGTGATAAAGTAAAACCTCGATGATTATGTTTGCTGAGCCAAGTTCTCAATACATAGTAAAAGGTGATAACAAAGAGAAAAGGGTGTCAACAAGAAGGGGTATTGCTTTAATGAGGAAGTAGTTAGTGTCTCCGTCTGGCGATGTAACCAAAGACTTATTTTTGTGTTGTATCATTATATCCTTTTTATTCACAGTGGTCCACGCTTTAGCTATGCAAATTTTCTCATCCTTTTCAGTGGAATTTATTTCGCTTCCTAAGTATGTAAAAGATTCAACAGATTTTATTGATTCACCTGAGACAGTTTTTGTTGAGCTTTGCTGGTTGAATCCCTTGAAGTCAGTTTTAGAGTCATTGATATAAAGTCCAACATTGTTAGTAGAATTTTCTAGATGTAGGAGAGGTGAGCTCATAACATTAGGTCATCTCACCCACTGTTCTCCCTTGTGTTGGTTGGCTATTTCCAGAAAGAACCCAAATCCTAACACAACCAACAGGTCAATCCAATGTAGCTCTACATTCATCAGTAAAATTGCCAATGAAAAATCAGTTTTCATGTACTACTTTTTGGCCAATTTGCATGTTTATAACTGTGATTTTTCCTTAGAGATTGTTATCTCCATGTTTTCAGTTAATGTTCTTAACATTCTGCATCTTTTCTCTCTATTGACATTTGCAACAATTAGGATTTTCTTGATAGTCAATCCGCTTTTCTTGCTTATTGGCATTTTCATTTCTCTCAAAACTCGATATTTGCGACATTCTCCAAGACACTTTTTTTCTTGTTCTTATCTTGCCAATGTTTGCAATTTCTTTATTGATTGTTCTCTGATCTATGTTCAACATTTTTTTTACAATTTCCAATGTTCTGTTCCCATCAATCAATAATGCTACAATATCTTGCTTTTCTTTCTATTTTATGCTTCTCTTAAAACCCACATTAATATATATATATATATATATATATATATATATATGAGAGAGAGAGAAAGAGAGAAAGAGAGCGAGAATACATAAAAGTAAATGTTTCTCACTAATTGAGGTTACCTTCAGTATTCCGACTCCAGAGTTTCGTAGGAAGACCCCGCGGGAATCACTCCGTTCATTCGTCAGGGGGTATCAGCAACTGACTGCTTCTAATTGTCGATTTTTTTTATATGCACTTTCGTGTAAGTTTTTTCTTCATAGTGTATGCGTGTGTGTGTGCGTGCGTCTGCGCGTGCGTCTGCGCGCGTGTGCCCATGCGTCCGTCTGAGCGTATATGCATACGTGTAGAATGTCGTGGTTATTTGTTCTTTTCGTAGTTTTTTTTTTTTTTTTTTTAGTTTACACTATCTCCTTAATCTTTTCTCTCTTTGACCTCTTTTCTGTCACGTGTAGCTATTTTGACTTCCGGTTTTCTAAACATTATTGAGTGTTCTAGCGTTTTCTTGAGTTAGGAAAATTGTATTTAATTTTTTACATAAATAATTTTTTTAATGCTTAAGTAATACAGTATATATTTATATATGCATTCACTCGGCCATTATTTCGTTTTCTTATCTGATTTGCCAGTTTCTTAAGTACAAATAGGGTAATAATTGTAGGAGATTACGTTTATAATTATTATTTTTATTATTGTTTGAATTTGTATGTATATGCTTATATTCATACGTTTACGCACTCGCATACATACAGACAAATATACATATATACATATATATATATGCATATACATATATAGATATGCATACATGCATATATACACACACACACACGCACACATATATATATATATATATATATATATATTTGGCCGGGAACGAAAGTTGACCATTAATGACATCTACACTCATATTACAAATGTGACGAAGTAAACGGAGGTGGGGTAGAAAGTTCTTTCACATGTATCATTTACTAGAACTAATAAATGATTATGAAGCTGGGATGCGAACTTGTTTAACATGTAACAAATTCTGGAGACATAGTTATGAATCATAGAGGTAAGATGTGACATTTTCTTACATGTATCGTCTTTTCTAGACGTAGTAAATGACCATGGAGTTGCGATCAGATATTCTACGTGTAACAAATTATCTTGACGTAATGAATTATCGTGAAACTGGAATAGCAAATTCTTCAGAATTATCACCATCGAACTGTCACTTCTTCTGCTCCATACAACACTTCTGGTTATCAGTTCCAACAAATACAAGAGACTGAAAAAATCCTCAATGAATTTATCAGATCAAAATTGAAATAGTTCTTTTTTATAGAACATTTAATTTAACTGTGTGGTAGCATAAAATTATGGAAGGCCAGGCAAAATATTTTGTTGACTGAATAATTCTACTTTGAATTTATATTGGGGCTTGTTTCAACAATACTGTTTGCTATTCTGGTAGCCATTACACAGCCCAATAATAAATCATCCAGTCATTTTCTTTCTGTTTTGTCTCTCGCTCTTCATTTGTTTATCTATTTCTCTCTCTCTCTCTCTCTCACACACACACACACACACACACACTCTGTATATATATATATATATATATATATATATATATATATGTTGTATAATAAAGACAAAACAAGGACACTATGAACACAGTACTGAATGTAAAAAATAAAATGTAAAAATATACAAAACAGAGACATTATGCTTGTTGCCTTTGTTTACCGGCTTATCAAATTTTATGGAACATCTTGTGCTGAATTCTAAATATTTTGTTCACAATTTTATTTTGGGCTGGCGGGGAGATAATAATGGTTTTAGTGATAGAAGTCTTACTAATTAACCCATAGCTGGCGGGGAGACGAGGTGGATTCTTAACTTTCCCAGAAGTATTTGCGCGTAAGTGAATATAAGAAACCCAACTGGGATTGGAAATCGACTATGATTTACAATTCCAAGCCATTATCCATTACCACACCTTCACATCCAACTTTACAGCACCTGGTATTCCCAAGAGATCACCCATCTAAGTACAGAGTAGACTCGACGTTGCTTAACTTCGGTGATCGTACGGAAATAACAATGATAGTCCGCCCTTGCTGCATGAAAATTTCAAGTAATACTTAATACTTCTCGTTTTTCAGTCTCGCGTGGTCATGTGTGACGTCACGAGCTGCGACGCGATTTTCGCTTCCGCGTCTCGTATATACGAGTTTATCGTTACTTGCAATTTTGCAATAATGTAGACAAGTTTTGTCTATTTTTTAATAAAAACATGCATTTATATATATATATATATATATATATATATATATATATATATATATATATATATAATCAAACCCAAATTTACCAACTCCAGCAATAAGGAAATATTTGATATTAATAAAATTAAATATATAAAAGCTTTAGAACGAAACAACCGTAAAATAAATGTTAATTTCTTTTAAAAAAGAAATGCAACTGTCGAAAAAAATATGATCTCTCCCTTAAACGGTGAATGTTTAGCTGATAATATTGTATACCGGGCTAGCATACATTCTGGTAAAAAAATTTTTTGGGGGTTCAACTGAAAATCCTTGGAAATTTCGTTTCTACCATTATCGAATTACTCTAGGCAATATACAATACAAAAACAGCACTGCTCTCGCTAAATATTTCTGGCAATTAAAAAATGGTGCTAATACAAATATTATCATCCGGGATATTATAGCAAGAGGCAAATGTTACAATGGGAAAGGAAAAATATGTAATTTATGTCTTGTTGAAAAATTAGTTATATTAAAACACTTAAATAACCCTAGCTTATTAAACAAGAGAAATGAATTGATGGTTACATGTAGGCTTAAACATAAATATCTGTTTAAATACGTCGAACCAGATTAATTTTTAATTTCAGTTTGTTTTCGTTTTTTTTTTTTAAAAAAAACAAAACAAGTAATCTTCCTTTATGCTTAATATAAAAAAATTATATTCACAAGTCTAAAATATTCTTTTTACATTTTACATACACATACAAATACTGTTTATTTTAAATGCCAAATATATCTTTAATAATAAAAAATATGTAATCCCAGCATAATATATAACATTGCGATTACCAAATATTTCTATTAACATTTAAATTACGTAACTGTTAGTCTATACTCAGCACCTGAAGATTGCGTTGTGCATGAAATCCTGAGTTGTGCTATCAGTAAGGGATATATATATATATATATATATATATATATATATATATATATATATATATATATATGTATATATAAATATATATATATATGAATTAAAGATCAAATACAGATCAATCTGACAGGATGATATGATAAAAAAAAAAACAAATAGGTAACGTATATCAATCAAACATGTTTCCTTTTTATTAAAGCTTCGTAACAATATTGAGAGAAAACAGACAAAAAGACAGAACTTTGGTATTTTCAATTATGTTTGGGTCGATTCTCATTGGTCAGTAATGTATCACGTGCATTAAAATCGTAGATAATTCTATATGCCTGTAAGTTTGTCAAAATTCTAGTATTTCTAAGCTGGCATCGCTTATAATATATATATATATATATATATATATATATATATATAAAAGTGAACATAGAAGTCAACACTTAGAGGCGACAGTCTGTTTCATGCTATATGCAGTCGTCAGACCACGTATATATATATATATATACTTACAGATTATATCGATGGTTTCATCGAGGTTTGTAAATAAGTTTTCTACATTGTGAGGCTAAAATGCCTTGATTTTTGTGTGTGTTATTTTCCACTGAGTCCAAGTATACACTTCCCGGCTTAGGGATTGAACACGCAATGGTTATGTCACCAAAAATCCCTGGACATGGACAGAAGTATGACCCTTCATCAGGATTGGTGCAGGTTTAGGACCTGCTTGATTGTAATGAAATGTTACGAGTTTAGTTTAGGATATATTGAATGATATCAGCTGTGAGAGATAGAATAGAGAAGAGACCAGCTGCCAAGCACTGTTCATCAAGATATTTGGAGGTGCTCCCGTACACTGTGGTGTCATCTGCATATATATTTACTTAAGATCTGAGAGACTTGTGTACAATGTGCCTCTTCCACTGTATGGGAGCTGGAGTAAGTAAGGATAAGCATTGTTATAATGTTCGAATCAGCATTGAGCTGAGTTGGAATGACCAAAAAAGATTGATTTATTTCAAAGATGAAGATTTTGGAAAACAAGTGCGAACGCCATGCGTTGGAAAGTGGGAAGAGATTTCAGTCGTCTCTGGACGGGGGAAATGAACGCCTCCCAGCGTGGACTTCTTTTTCCACAAGTTACTACATCTTGGAGCGATAGTGAGAAAGAAGATGAGGAAAGGAAATGTTTGTCTTTTTATAGACTTAAATAGCGTCGGTTAATGGGCGTTTGACGAAGCCAAGTGGGCTAATAAAATTTCCAGTACCTTTATTATTAACATCATGGGAAAATATATTTTATTTTCTTCTTTTTTTTATTATTCATTATTATTATTATTTTATTTATTATTTTTATTTCATTTTCACATTACGGTCTTAAACATTTTTCTAATTCAATGTTTCAATTATCCCTGCTTTCTGCATTTTACCGGTGCTCTTTGTTACATCTTTTACCTCGGGGTTTGTTTGTTAATAGATAAATACTAAATATTATATTAAAGAGAGGAATTCCGTTCTATGAATAAAATATTGGGCTGACTGAAAAGTTCAGCCCTATTTCTAAGGGAAATTAAGACACAAAAGAAAATTATGCCATTAAATATTTATTCAGCTAAATATGAACCATTTTCTTGCACAACCTTTCTCCATTTTTCCTTCAACTTAAAGATTCCATCTTCCCAGAATTTTGCTGGTTTCTCTGAAAATAACTCATTAAGGTGTTTTTTATGTCATCCAAAGAATTAAAATTTTTACCATTAAGATTATTTTGCAAGGACCTGAATAAATGAAAATCCGAAGAAGAAATGTCTGGTGAATATGGCGGGTGAGGTAACATATCCCAGCCAAGCTGAAACGATTTTTAACGGCTCGCCAAATAAACGTGAGGTTTGGCACTATCCTGATTTAAAACAACACCTTTCCTGTTCGCCAATTTAGGGGGATTTTCTTGAATTTCTGCCTTTAATTCGTCCAGTTGCGAGCAATATATTTCAGAAGCAATTGATTGATCAGAGGCCTTGGTGCCGGATGTAGTTTATCGTCATACCCAGGATTAGGAAAACTTCGTAGAGGATGTTGGATTTTCTGTTCAAGATCATTCTTATCCCATATATATGTCGTTA
>CAHIKZ030005144.1:1900000-1915000 GCA_903632075.3 Acanthosepion pharaonis
ATATATGTGTGTGTATATGTGTGTTTATATATATATGTGTGTGTGTGTGTGTGTGCGTGTAAATGAAGTTAACTTATATACATTTGTATATCTGATATATAAATTATAACTCAGGAAAAAAAAGAATTTTCATTTCTAATTTTCCACCACCTTCTTTTCTATAAATATTTTCATGGTAATTGCTCCAATGGCACCTAGACTTCATGAATGTAAGCGCAGTACTAGATTGGCGGCTAGGTCTCATCCTTTTACAGTTAAAAAGGCCAGATGTAACAGTAAGTACTATGCTAACAGTTTCTTCCCTTGCACTCCTACCTTGTAGAAACCTCTTCCTGCTTTTTGCTTTTCAGTCAAGTTTGATTTTCAAAAAAAATTAAATGCAATGTCAATCATTATCTTCTGAATTGCCGTTCTTTTATTATTCTCACTCCTTAATAATTTTTTTTTCTTATCACTCAGTAACCTTGAGGCTTAGTGGCTTTATTGCCTTGGGTGAAAAGTATGATACTGGTTTCTTTGCACGCATCTAATATATCATACATTTACTGTTGTTTTCACAGCAGTAATATCTCAAAAACTTTCACCGGATGATGATTAAGGAGTTCAAATATGATTTCAGGAACATTATTATGACTAACCCTGTGTATCCCAGTAATATCTCACAATTTTATCAGGCATCATTGTTTTCTGTTCAGTTTAGGAATACCAAATCCATACTAATGCAGCCTCTCTTTGATCTTTGTGCTTGATATATTCTCTCCTTTCTGCTGCAGGCACACCAAATATGCCCATATATATATATATATATATATATATATATATATATATATATATATATATATTTTTTTATACTTTGAAAAGAATATCCTTAGGATATAATAGCATTCATATTCAGCCAGAAGCCAAGAATACAGAATCTTAGTATTTGCAGAATTATTGCCCCCCTCCCCCACACATATATGTATGTTTGATGCAGAGATTCCAAAATCTTTTCCACAATGATAGGGAAATTTTAGATGTGTCTTTAAAGTTTTATTAACACTTTATTGCTTGTACTATAAAATTTTTCACGTTATTTGGATGTCCAGATAGTGGCTACAAAAGAGAAATTGGAGAGCAGAGTTCAAGTATTGGGAAAGATATGAATCCATACCTTCTACTCCAGGTACGGGTTAAATACCAGAGAAGATTGGGCTATACAGACTTAGTTGCCAACCGGTCTTGGAGAAAGACAATTCTGAATTCAAAACAGATTGGTGTGCTAATGAGCAGATGGAGATAAATAGGGATTGCGACTCCGTTAAAGCAACCATCCCCCAGAAGGCTGGGTGAGCTATTGATGGGAATATGTGGGCCAACAGATAAAAGTTGACTGAAATTCTTATATCATGTGAGTTAGACAACCTTCTACATTCGGAAATAGCATCTACTTTTTTAAAATACATACAGGGACATGAATTCTTTTAATCGAATTGTTGGAACCTAGGGAAGGTTACTGAATAGAGTAATCACACAAATGTTGGCAATGAACGATAATACTTAGGACAAGAACAACACATATAAGATTTGCCAACAGCGCATAGAAGAAGTAGTCAACTGCGAGAAGTGAATTCCCCATGAATCTCCAACTGCAGACCAACATACAGTATTTACTACTGTATTTATGTGAATGGGGACAGTAAAGCCACTAAGATACAAGGGATCCCCGGGTGTGAAAGAATGAGAAAACAGAAACATAATGAAGGAGCGAGAACAATAGAAGGGTAATCAGGAAGACAGTAGATAATGATTGACATTGGATTTAAATATTTGAAGATCCAAACTGGCCGGAAATTTTGGTGCTGAAAGAGAGTTCTACAAGCTAGAAAGGCAGGAAAAGAAACTGTTAGCATAGAACTTACGGTTACATCTAGCCATTTCAACTGTACATTGGTGAGACCTCGTCTCCAGTCCAGTATTGCACTTAAATTCACAAAGTCTAAGTAGCATAGAGAAGAACTGAATAATTACCATAAAAGTATTTGTAGAAACGGCGCATTGCAACTTTTACGGCGGTCGGAAAGTGACTGAAGCCGAGATGCCCGGTCAGGACCAATAATATTGCTGACTCTACTTTGAATTTTATCAAAGATCTCTAGATATATAGCAGCAGCAGAAAGTGGCAGAAGTATTCTAAGCGTGGGCGAATGGTAGACTTATAGATATGTAAGATAAATTCTGGAGAGATAAATTGTCTAGCACGACACAGTGAATTAACTTTCTTAGCAGCTGACCTACCAACGGATTTAATGTACTCTTTTCATTTAATGCCAGCCGAGAATGTTAACCTGAAAAAATGCTACGTGTCACTCTGGGGTTAGCATCATCCATGTTGATGGAAGCCAGAAAAGGGTGTCTAAGAGAGCAGTTTTGTTTGATAAAACTAACAAGCCATTCTTTGTCCCAGTTAACAACAGGCTGTAGAACGTGTTGAGATCAGCCACTAATTTGACCATATCGAACTGAACAGACTTAGTATCGAGAAAAGAGCTGAGTCATCGGCATAGATACCAAGTTGAGATCTGATGTCATCATGAAGTTCTGCGAGGCAATATGAACTTGATAAGACCTTCAATAAAATCTACAATGAAAAGTGAAGAATATGGAGGTTACCCCACATTGCCTGCCAGGATTCCTTTTAGGTAGCATTCTATTCAAGACTATAAAAAGAAGGGTCATAAACTCCCCCACTCTCTCTCTCTCCTCCCTCTCCCCCTCTCTCTTTATCTATCTATCTATATTGCTCCAGAAAGGTAGGATACATGTCCAATCTTCCGCTCCAGGGAGACTTAGCCATATTGCAAGCCAACTTCTTAATTTCACATAACCGCATTACATACATACGCGCGTGTGCACACACACACACACACACACACACACACCACACACACACACACACAATGCTGTTAATCCCATAGATGTCTTTTTTTCTTTTCATGAGGTCTAATAAGCGCAGTACTAAATTGGTGGTTAGGTCTCATCCTTTTACAGTTGAAATGTTTAGAAGTAATCGTATGTTCTGTCACAAGAGTTTCTTGTCTCGCACTTCTTGCTTATGGAACTCTCTTCCGGCTTCTTGCTTTCCAGTCAAGTTTGATCTACAAAAATTTAAATACAATGTCAATCGTTATCTTTTGTCTTCTTAATTCTCGTCCTTTTATTCTTCTCTCCCCATAATAGTATTTTTCCTCATATTCTAACACGCTAACACCCAGTAACCCCCTTGCGTCTTAGTAGCTTTATTGCCTTGCCTGGGGTGAAATGATCTTTTGAAAATAATCTCTATACAATTTTCTCTCTCTTCTTTTGTGAGATATGTTGTTCTTTAAATCACGATCACAGTCATGCTCATGAGTCCCGTAACCCTTTTAGGGTTGTAGGGGCATCATATGTACTGTAGCCGTAGCAGCAGTGGTGTGTCTTGGTCAAGGTGGCCTTATGGAACGTAACCTTCTCCAGGCTGGTTTGAATTCAGAGTTTTCATTCGCCTAGACTGGTTGCTAAGACTAGAGGGTCCAGTCTATCATACTATTTAACCATAGCTGGGGGGAAGAGATGGATCCATACATTTCTCAATGATATCTGCGTAGGTGAATGTAACCAACACGATTGGAATTCAAACTCTGCTCTCCAATTTCTCATTCCCAGCTACTATCAATTACACCACCAAGCATCCACATTATTTCTATAAATAGGATTAAAAACACACACACATGTTGAATTAATTTGTTTTGAAAGTTTTTATCCTCATCAACAAATCATAATTACAAGATAAAGTAGTTTTTCTAGATATGCTTATAATAATAATCATAATAATAATCCAGCCAACTTTAATCTGCATAAATTTAAATGCAATGCCAATCGCTATCTACTGTCCTCCTGATTACTCTTTTCTCTTCCCGATCATCAGTAATGTTACTGTTCCTAATTCTTCCACACACTGTAACCACTTGTGTCTTAGGGGCTTTACTGCCTTACATGGGGTGATACCAATTAAAAAAAAAATAATAATATAGCTCCAAGATATCTGTATATCATGAGACAACGTTCACTATTACCTGAACGTGAATTCCCGCCATCCATATTGCATGAAGAAAGAGATTATCCACTAAGCAAAACTGATAAGTGGTGACCCAGACACATACCTACTGAAAATGGCTAATATTTAAAATACTCTACAGAATAACAAGTATCCTGCAAACAAAAGTGCAGCTTCCACCATATATAAGTAACATTAATCAGCATTAAAACGCTTTACTTTTCTCTTCTTGTTTAACATAGAAAAAACCATTTTAGTTACTGGCAATGAAAAATGGATTTATGATGAAAATCCATAATGAAAAAAAAGCAGAACTTTCAACCTCCCAACCTAAAATCAAATCTAGTAAGAGAAAACTTCTCTGCCTTTGGTGTGATTTAAAATGAATTATTACAAATTAATGAAACCTGGCAAAAAAAATGACTATACAATTCTGCAATAAGCAATTGATTCATTTGAATCAAGTATTGTAGAAAAAGCGTTTTTCTGAAGAAGGATTCTGAGCGATGGATTTTACCACATGACAACATCTATCCTCATGTTGTAAATGGAAACAAAACTAATGAAATAATCAAGATACAAGGAAATGTCAACAACAAAAGATTGTTTAACTGCTATATAATATCTCATCTCCGATATAGCAATGAATGTTGATCAATCCCTCTTCTTAGATGAAGAAGAGACTCGAAACAATAGACAAAACATGTAATGAAAAAGTTTTAAAAAGAAAGAAATTATATGGATTAGAAAACTTATAATTAGCACCAGAAAGAGACACTTGAAATTTCTAGAACCTATGATGAGGAATGAGGGCTTGGAGAATCTGATACTCCCAGGTCATTCTGAAGGCAATAGAAGCAGAGACAAGCAATTAAACTACTAGTTTGATTTTGTGAGTTTGGCTGGCCATTAATACTGATTATTGCGGAGAAAAGGGACGGTAAAGAATCAAAAGTTACTTTGAATAACATTAGATAAGAATTTGTGGAAGGCCATGATCACCTATATAAATTATAATGACATGTCACGTAAAAGAAGGAGAAATGCAGATGGCCTGGGAAGTTCTTCCGCGTGTAGGTCTGCTACTACGAAAGTTGGATATTGCTGCCATTACCTTGTATAGCGTTCCTGCTACATATAGCGAGGTTCTCACCGAAATCCAAACAAGGGTCGGTAATGCGTCACACGAAAACTATTTTCCACTTTGTCATACATTTTCCCCCTATATTGTTATTGATATATCAAAATTTATATTAGGTTGGTGCAAAAATAATGTCGTTTTCTCACATATGTTACTTTTATATATGATTTCTGAATTAATTCATTGATATATATATAGCCATGTTATATATCATTTTGAAGCGCGTTTTTCGCTCTATCGAATCGTGTTATTCTTTACCGTTCTCAATCTCTTCATTCATTTTTTGCAGGCTTTTCGACAGCATGGACAAAATTCAAATCCGCACGATTTTCTTGTTCCAGTTCAAACTAGGCCGAAAAGCTGCCGAGACAGCTCGTGATATCAATGATGCGTTTGGCCCAGGAACCACTAACGAACGTGTGGCACAACGGTGGTTCAAGAAATTTCGCAATGGTGACGAGAGCCTCGAAGATGAAGACGGTCGCGGCCGGCCGACTGCGGTTGATAACGAACATTTGAAAGCCTTAATTGAAGCCGATCCTCGCAAAACTGTTTGCTGTTGAACTCGAGGTCGACCACTCAACAGTCGTTCGCCATTTAAAGCAAATAGGGAAGTCAAAAAAGTTGGATAAATGGGTGCCGCATGAACTGAACGATAATAAAAAAAATCGTCGTTTTGATGTGTCTTCTACGCTCCTTCTGCGCAACAAAAACGACCCATTTCTTGAGCGGATTGTGACGTGTGATGAGAAGTGGATCCTCTACGACAACCGGCGACGTTCGGCACAGTAGTTGGATGCCGGAGAAGCTCCACAACACTGCCCGAAGCCGAAATTGCACCAAAAAAAAGGTTATGGTGACTGTTTGGTGGTCTGCGGACGGTCTCATCCATCACAGCTTCTTGAATCCGGGCGAAACGATTACGGCGGAGAAGTACTGCCGACAAATTGACGAAATGCACCAGAAGCTCCAACGTATGTGCCCGAGATTGGTCCCTTCATATTGACCAATCTATATAGATAATATTAGGGGTAAATATACACATACATATGCAATTATATATCTAAAATATATAAATATATATACATACATACATACACATACATGTATAAAAAATAATTCCAAGAGGATAGAATCCAGGTAGAACTCAATCTCTTTAAAACTTCTCTCTGTTAAATTTTAATTCCCCCCTTCATCTTTAGACCTTCCTGTTCTTCTCCTATCTGTTACCCCTCTCTATAGCTTTCATTTACTCTAACATTCGTCTCATACATACACTCTCACTAAATTTTATTTTTTATTCCCGGAGTTGTTTTTTCTAATTTCTTTTTGAATTTGTAGGTCTGATCAATTGGAACTTATTTACGATTCCAATGGAATAAATTATGAGCATGGAATATTAGTGTTTAAGCCTTTTTTATTATATATATATATATATATATATATATATATATATATATATATATATATATATATATTCCTTTAAGTTTTAAATTATATTTTCTTGTTTTCTTCCACGTATTTTTAATTCGGGATTATGAGTATATTTCTAAACATTGTTTCTCCGATTACAACCTCTGTCAAAAGTCACGAAATTGACGCTGTGAGAGGATGTTCGCTTGAATCTTTTATTTAACAGCGAATAAACTTAGGAGACACGATGGAATGATGGTTAGTCGACTTTGAATTCCAGTCAAGTTCATTTCATTCAAAAAGCTAACACCCTTGGGAATGATATGAATCTAACTCTTCTCCTAGCTAGGGGTAAATAGCAGGACAGCTTGGGTTCTGTAGCCTTGATTGGCATCCAGTCTAAGAGAAGGCTTTCTTGCTCTAGAAACGCCAACGATGACATAGCTGAAATATATATGGTGCCCCTACGACACTGAGGGTTACAGGATTTGTGATCATGATTTTCGCAGGAGTACAAAATGTTATTGGAGCAACAAAAGCAGATATATTATAAGGCCATTCATAACAAAAATGAGGGTCAACAAAAATCAATATTATCGTAAACTGGTGACATCGAAATACAATAATTAAAAACAGCTAAACCAGTTCATAGGCCCTCTTTTATCAGAGCAAAATCGAGGACAAAAAAAACGCACACAGCGACAAAAAAATCAACAACAGACTAATGTTATAAAGAAACAAAAACATAATATTAAAGGCTAATTGCATTTAAGGCCACCAACCACCAATACATTCAAGGGATAATCGGAATTAGCCTTACTCATTGCAGACAACATGTCAGTCCTAGAAGACCAACAGAATTAAGTATAGGCTTTTATATATATATATATATATATATATATATATATATATATATATATATATATATATATATATATAAAGTAATTAGGAAAAACCTTAAAAATCCATAGTCAGTAATAATTTTTTACGATGAATATAAGCATATTCATCTCATCAGACTGACTACATATACATGGTATACAAAAGATATATATATATATATATATATATATATATATATATATATATATATATATATATATATATATAAACTAAAAATACAAGATAAAACAATAAATTAAATTGACCTAGAAAGGTTTTTCTATGTGGGCGTACATTATGAAGAGAGAGAAACAAAAAAGAGTTTATTATATATATATATATATATATATATATATATATATATATATATATATATATATATGTATGTATATATATGTGTGTGTGTGTGCACGCGCGTGTGTGTGTAATAGTATATAAAATTAGTATAAGTACATTTAAATCATTTTTCTGTGTATATACATTTATAATTTTACTAGAGCAATAAGAATAGACATATTAAAAATAGACATATTATTCATTACAAAAAAAAAGTAATCCATAGCAAGAAACAGGTCGACATATATATATATATATATATATATATATATATATATATATATATATATATATATATATATATATTACCTGTAAATTGGTGATACCGAAATATAACAATTAAAAACAGCCAAACTGGTTTTATTGGTCTTCCCTCATCAAAAAACAAAAACAAAAAATTGAGGACAAAAGAATGTGCGCAGAAACTAAAAAACATACTACCTCAGACTAATGTTATATGCAATAAATCACATTAAAGGCTAATTATCTTTAAGCCTACCAACCACTCCTATTTACAGAGAGGTGGTTGGGAGGTCTTAATGTATACTGATTCCAAAAAACCTTGTTATGATGTGACTCTCCTTTATGAATGGCCTTTTAATATGCCTGCTTTTTATGTTCTAATCTATCTATCTATCTATCTATATATATATATATATATATATATATATATATATATATATATATATATATTGGTATAATTAGATGAATGAGAATGAATAAAGACATCTTGTGTATAGGCACTGATGTTCAGAGAACTTAAAATGATTGCTTGGTTACTTATTTTAGTACATCATTTTACTAAACAATAATAAGGGCCTTATTTAAACAAATTAGCTGTAAATAATCAAGTGAGCTTTTTATAGCCTATCGGTCGCTTATATTATTGCCTCTTAAGAATGTCTTTACATTTACATAAGTAGCGAATTAACTTTCTAAGTAACGCAGTTAATCGAAATAAGTGCTGTGTAATTTGTTGTGTTATGTATCTATAAAACACTCATGCATGCATACATATATGTATAGAATCTTATATTAACACATAAAGAGGCACCTCGAGGCGGTGTAATGGTTAGCAAGGTTCGTCTCGCTAGAACAATTACGAGTAGTGAGTTCGAGTCTCACTGGGTGCCCTCTACTTTCGGCATCTAAGCTACGCTTGGAAAATCACTACATTAACAGATAAAGTTAAAGCTTACATACTAAGATCTTGTATATAATAATACTATTGCACATGCTATGAAGCTTTTACCAATGTGAACAGCAGATGTACAAATATGGACAGACATACTCTCATATTTATTCCTTATATGCAGACAGTTGGTGGCCAAATGACGTGGAAAATTGTTCAAATATATTGCATAAATACCGCACATCACAGACAGTAACAAATAAGCATCGGGATTTTTCCGTACGCCCACGTCGCTACTGAATGTGACACAAAGTCGAGGTTTAAAGTGCATCTAACAGCAATACAGTTGAAAAATTGCTGAAGCTCCCTCGGCATTTCTTTTTTTGTGAACGCCTCGTGTACTGGGTAATGACCCCTGCCCAATCCCGAAGGAGAGGTAATGCCCGGGGGGGTGGGGGGTGATGCTCCGGGACTTGAACTAATATTATTTTGAAACTACACAGCCCAAACCAGAAATACACATAAAGTTGGGGGAGAAAGAAACAGACAGACATATGATGAAAGCAATTACTTTTTAACATAATGTTATAGAACTTACATGATGTTTGTGTCTAAGTTAGGCTGGACTGCAAATTAACTTGATGTCATTATTTTAATGTTTTTATTTTCTTTTGTTTTTTTTGGGGGGGGGGGTTGTTTTGTTTATTTGTTTTTTTTTTCGTGTCAAAATCTTGTCTGAACACTAAATGCACACTTGTATGTCCAGCTTCTGCAACTTGATGCCCTGCGTTTAAGAACAGTAAAGATATTCTCCATCAGAAGACAAGTGTATTTTCAGCGCGCCCACGTTGCTAACGAACGTGACACAAGGTCGAGGTTTAAAGTGCATTTAACGGCAATACAGTTGAAAAATTGTTCAAGCACCCTCGGCACTTCCTCTTTTGTGGACACCTCATGTACTGGGTACCACAGCCCCACCCCGAAGGAGAGGTACTGCCTGGCGGGGGAGACGATGCCCCGGGGCTTGTGCTGATATTATTTTGAAACTACCCAGCCCAAATCAGAAAAAAAGAAAGAGGAGAAATAAACAGACCGACATAAGATGAAACCAATTACTTGTTAACATAATGTTATAGAATTTACATGGTTTCATGTCTTGGTTAGGCTCAGTGGCGTAGCTAAGGAGGGCTTTTTTTTTCAAGTGGCAAAAATAGTCTGAAAAAAGTGGTGGAGACACAGGGCGAGGGGGATGACTCCCCAGAAAAATTTATGACCCCCAGTTTTTCCCCAACGTCAGAAATTTTCTAATAAATTTCGGGAAATTTGTGAGTAGGAAAAATAGTTTGATTTGAAATTATTTTGTGGTATTGGATTTTGCAGATACAGGGTAAACAGTAATACCGGGGTTATAAAGTAGGGTGACATTTGAAAATTTAGCAGAAACCGCCACGGGTGAACGTTTACTTTAGCGAAACGCCACTGACGCACGTGACACAAGGTCGAGGTTTAAAGTGAGTTTAACGACAATAGTGTGGCAAAATAGCTCAAACCTCCTCGGCACTTCTCCTTTTATGGACGCCTCAGGCGCTGAGTAATGACACCAACCTCATACCGAAGGAGAGGTACTGCCTGGGGAGATGATGCTCCGCGGCTTGAACTGATATTATTTTGAAACTACCAAGCCCAAACCAGAAATACACATACATCAGAGGAGAAAGAAACAGACAGATATATGTTGAAATCAATTACTTGATAATATAAACTTATAGAACTTACATGATGTTTGTGTCTAAGTTAGGTTGCACTGCAAATTAACTTGATGTCATTATTTTAATGCTTTCTTTTTCTCATGTCAAAATCTATCTGCAATATCTATTAATAAACTTAACCCTCTTCTTGAAAGCATTTGAAAAAAAAAAAGGAATTCAGGAACATAAAATTTGTTGGATTTTATTTTGTAATTGTATTATTGTGTAGCAATAATCTAACCGTATAAAATACGGAAGGTCTCAAACAAATATCGAATCACAGAAAATAACAACAAACAAAATGAAGATTTAAAAAATCGTAAAAAATATATAAGTTTATTTTTGTAAAAGAAAATAAATCAAGAAAAATAAGGTTACTGTGAACTAGGCAAAAAATATTTCTGCATGTTCATGTAGAGGACGAGAAGAGCGTTGAAAAGTGTTGCTCTGAGAAGGACAGTTTTGTAGCTGTTGAGAATTACTGTCCTGAAAAAGATACTTTGTAGCCGTTGAAAAGTGTTGTCCTGATGAGGAAATATTTGTAGCTGCTGAAAATTGTTGTTCTGAAAAAGTTACATTTATAGAATTTGAGAATTGCTGTCCTGAAAAGTACAGTTTTGTAGCCGATGGGAATTGTTACCCTGAAAAGAATTGTTTTAAAGTCGTTGGGAATTGTTGTCCTGAAAAGAACTGTTTTGTAGTCGTTGAGAATTGTTACCCTGAAAAGAACTGTTTTGTAGTCGGTGAGAATTGTTACCCTGAAAAGAATTGTTTTAAAGTCGTTGGGAATTGTTGTCCTGAAAAGAACTGTTTTGTAGTCGTTGAGAATTGTTACCCTGAAAAGAATTGTTTTTTAAAATTGTTTGAAAAGAATTGTTTTAAAGTCGTTGGGAATTGTTGTCCTGAAAAGAACTGTTTTGTAGTCGTTGAGAATTGTTACCCTGAAAAGAATTGTTTTAAAGTCGTTGGGAATTGTTGTCCTGAAAAGAACTGTTTTGTAGTCGGTGAGAATTGTTACCCTGAAAAGAATTGTTTTAAAGTCGTTGGGAATTGTTGTCCTGAAAAGAACTGTTTTGTAGTTGTTGAGAATTGTTACCCTGAAAAGAATTGTTTTAAATTCGTTGTGAATTGCTGTCCTGAAAAGAACAGTTATGTAGCTGTTGTGAATTGTTGTCCTGAAAAAAACTGTTTTGTAGACTTTAAAAACAGTTGTCCTGAAATTTTCAAATTATTTGCCAACATCGCCCGCCTCCATTATATTATTACATTGCAGAAAATATACACATGGGCGTGCTGAAATGTTCTCAGCCCAGTTATGGACAGATAAAAAAATTCAATTATTTGGTCCTTTGGTAAGATTTGGGTAACTGGGCTGAGAACTTTTCAGCACTCCCTTGTCTAAGGGAAGGTTTACATTTTCTGTTCCAAAGTCATTGATTTTGCACCACATGCTACTCAAATTTTCAAGAAAGCCGAATAGGACAGGAAAACTGAATGTAGTACAGACTGTGCCGCTCCTTTTTGAGATTAGTACTCTTTGTGAACCAGTGTAGGAACAGCAGGTAAATGAACTATTTCAAAGAAGAGAATAGATGTTGAAGTGAAAAACAAAATACTGCTTTATGTTAAAATTCCCTAAATTTATGAGTAGCGTGTCCTGGGTACTAGTTTCGATGTGATACTGGAGTTTGTTGTCCGCCTCTTTGTTGAGTATTCATTAGTAGCATTTGTACAGATTCGTACAGATATGATGACCAAAAGGGATGAGACAATTTGAAACACTCCCAAAATATAAAAGATGGGGATAATATTAGAGTGTATCAAAATAATTTAGCTTTTTCATCAAGACAAACTTCTCAGGAACGTCTGTATATTTTTGGAACCTTATATAATACTCATTAATATTAATATTCTAAGAGTAACTTCCTATTAATTCTGACACTTATAGGGACATTTTAGAGTTGAATATATATTAGGCGATATCATGAGTATTTTTTATCATCAACTACGATCTTGTATAGAATCTCTAAACTACCTGTTATTTTTGTTTTATAACCTTTGTTCTAAGAGTTGATCTGCGATGACCCTAATATGTACTGGGTTCATCGCAGTTGATACCAAAATAGACTTTGCATTCAGTGTTCTACCAGAGCTTCTGAGAAGCCAGGTGCATCAGTAGGTTGACCTAGCCACCAGATGCAGAATTTGCACCTTAACTAGATGGCAGTGTCTACCACCGACATGAAGAACACCGACAAGAAGGTGGTGAACATGATGTGTACACATAGGATAAGCAATGACAGGAAGATATAAGCACCCACCTGAGAAGAAAAAGACAGAAGAGTCTCTCATAGTCACAGGAAGAATTTTTCCACGTTCAAATAAAACTCCAAAGCCACACACCCGCTTGCTGATATTAATTGATGAAATCTATAGTTGAATAAATAATAATTTTTGAAAGTATGGTCGGCTATACACGACATTATCAGAAAATAAGAGCGATGACTATAGTAAATTTATATTACGGAGAATATTTCCAGCATTTTCAAGATTACTGAGCACTTAACAACCATATAAAAGCGTCGCTCACGTCATTTTTTTAAATTATGCTTTACGTATAAAGTCTCCGTAGAACAACAATAAAACTGTCATCACCTTTTCGTCACTTGTCAATACTCGTCAAACACATAAACATGGGGAGTGTCGGTTAAAAACACAGTTACTGCTTGTTATAAAAATGCATTTCTGTCTTATTTCAAACTTAAAGTAAATAATATTTGTTTCGAATAAGATTAATTATATTTTAAACCAGTTAATATTTATCGAATAAAGTTTTAGAAAAGTATTTTATTTTTTGGAAGATTTTTTAATAAAGAGAATAACTGTTTGTATTTCTGAAATGAGGTATTATGTACATTATTTACATTATTCGGTATATTGTCCTCATCTTTGTCGCCATATTTATTGTAATAAATATGGTGACAAGATGAAGACAATACTCCGAATAATGTAAATAAAGAGAATAACATTGTGATGAAAGACGACTAATCAGCTCTTATAGCAATAGATTCCAATCGATATAATTTCTGTTTGAAATACATCAAAGTATTTTGCTTACTGGAAATAATGAATTTAATCCTTTAGCTTTCAATTAAAGCTAAAAATGAAAGTTTCAAGAAAGCTTTTTCATTTTAAAAAAATCATTTTAAACCTTAGGTATCGCCAATTATTGGAGGCACCTAAAAGAGATTTCGTCTCGTATTCTTATTAGTCTGTACAATGATAAGCATTAGGAAGGTTTGTAAAAAAAAAAAAATTAAATACTTTTGATACACCCTAATAGTTCAAATAAATCACAAAGTAGAGAAAATGTTTGTTTGTTTTTTTATTTTTAAAATCATTAATCAGATACATATATTAATTAATCAGTTACCAGATTTCATTTTCACTTTAAATTCTTCCACAGTGACAATAACTTTAAACTTAAAAAGTCGCGTTTTATTTATTTATTATTTTTTATTATATTTATTTATTTTATTTTATTTATTTTCTTACAAACTTTGGTCAGTAAGACTTTATTCTAAAGATGACATTCTCTTCATTAGGGCCCTAACAATTTTCAAGAATTGTTACTTGTCAGGGGGAAACATTCTAGCCTTTGCTTTTAAATGTCATCCTTATTAAAAGGCATATTGTCAAGTCATTGTTCAAATCAGCTGTACGTTCTTGGCTGCCATATGAGAAATGTGACAATGAAAAGAGACATTTCATGAAATTATACTGAAAATCTGTGCAAGGGTATTGTTCATTAGACTTACAATACTTACAGTTTCTTTATTCTTGTATTTGACTTATCTGACAAACTTGGTTGGCTAAAAGGCGGCTGTAATTTTTGTATGTTTTAAGTTCAGTTTATACAAAGCAGTGTGATATAAATTTATATGACGATAGTAGATATATATATATATATAATATTTTTTTGTTTAAAAATATGATTCCTTCGCTACATAAGAGTTCTCATGTTTCAAAAACGAGAGCCGAAATCATCCAAAATAATTATTAAAATTAAGTTGAATTGAGGTGTTTAGTCTCGTTTCATCTTCAAGCGAAATTTTAGGAATAAGCTATCTTTTGGTTTACGTGTGTTTTTAGGCATGATCCGTCATAACATTCGTTATTGTGGGAGTGGCCAGGCCAGTTTTCTTCGTTAAGTGGTCAGAGAGTTAATTCTTATCTATAGATTCATCATCTTCTGAGAGGTTTTGCTAAG
>CAHIKZ030005144.1:1920000-1927500 GCA_903632075.3 Acanthosepion pharaonis
TAACCTGGCAGTTGGTCTCGAAAAGGATCTCCAATCTGTGGTTGACTGGGGCAGGAAATGACTAGTTAACTCCAAAACGAAACTGCTCTCATCAACCCACCAAAGAGATAGCTCCCCACCAACTATCAACATGGCTGATGTTCAATTTCACGAGAGCGTCTCTCTGCGCATTACTGGTCTCACGTTTTCCACTGAACTGATGTGGAACATCTACATTAAATCAATAGCTGCATCTACCGCAAGAAAAGTTGGTTCCCTGTGTCGCGTCGGTCCCTTTCTCACAGACATGATGTGGCTTCCTTCTGTCTTTTTGTATAAATATTTTCATGGCAACTGCTCTGACGACCTATTTTTACTGGGGCCCCAACTGCACGAATTTAACCCTGCTACTAGGTTGGCATCTCGATCCCGCCCTTCCCCTATCGAAACAGTTAAATGTAACCGCCTCTTCTTCTCCAACGTCTTCTTCTCTCACACTTCCCGACAGTGAAACTCCCTTCCTCTTACTTGCTTCCCTGATAACTATAAATTTCAAATATTCAAAATTCAATCAATATCTTCTGATGCCTTGATCTTGATCCCCGTCTTTCTCTTTATCCTTTCCATAAACACTTCTCTTTACTCTTACTTTCACTCTCGGTAACCCTTTACGTGTTAGTAGAAATATGTTTATATATATATATATATATATATATATATATGTGTGTGTGTGTGTGTGTGTGTGTGTGTGTGTGTGTGTGTGTGTGTGTGAAAGTGTGCGTGTGAAATGGGATATAAAATTCCGACAAAGTTTTAAAGAAATCTGACAAAGGGAAAACCGTATCATTAAAACTAGATTTGATTATCAAAAGAAAAAAAATGCTGCTTGTTAATACCATGAATTACAGGAATTAATGACTTTCTGAAGAAAATGAACTTTATGTGTAATTTTCATTTGTTTTTTTTGTGGGGAGGGGGTATCGTTAATTTTGGTCAGTCCTTGTGTTAGTGTTGTAGAGTAGTTTCACAGTGGCGGCTTGTATTTCACTGAGTCGGTCCTAAAAAAGGTTCGACGTACAAAACGTTACGAACTTGAAATAATAGTTAATGACGCAGCAATCTAGTTGTGGTGGTTGATACTTTAATGTCCGACATCGACTGACTCGACCAACTCACTGAGCGGTATTTAGTCACCCCCCCCCACGAGAGCATCATGTGGCACAAGGCCGGTTTAACGTGGGATCTCCAAGCCCGTGGGCTCGGCCAAAAATATGCCCTTTTAAAACCCGTATAAACGGGTTCAGGGTCGGTTTACCTCCCCGAAAGAGAATCCGCCCTTCGGCGTAGCCTCGTTCGGGTTCCTCCCCACCCGAAGGCAGAGAGTTCAACCGGTCAGCCGGTCGTCCGACTTCAGACTGAAATCAGACCAACTCACTGAGCTCCCTGGCGACTGCTACTACTACTACTATTTGTTATATGTGGGAGAGTCTATTAACAATAGAATAGGTGTGTTTCAGTATAACAGTTAGTCAAACGGCATATTTTAAGCTGTTTTTAAGGTAGAGGCTGGTAGATGCATGCACACTCTGAATTCCCTTGGTAACTTAAGAATGCTGAATATATATGGCTACACACTTCGTTTTATGAAGATTTCCTTCAAGCATGAAACGGACTGTTGCCACTTTGTGTTGACTTCAATGTCCACTTGTATATTTACATAAACTCTATCTCTTATATTGAACACTTTTACCCATGAATACAGCATACCTTAAATCTATATTCTCATCATATATATATTTATCTGTGTGTGTCTGTATACACATGCATTTACAGGGTGACACAAAAGATTGGGAACTTTTTAACAATCCAATAAAAACCAAGAGTGATGGAAGAAAAATATTTTATTCATAGCGATTGAAACCTTAAAACATGCCATTTAAGAAACAATGATGGAATTTTCATTTTTAAATAATTATGTCCTGTAGATGGCGTCTTTCTGTACGAATGCATTCTTGAAATCTGCTGTTGAGATTCCTCATTGACTGCTGCAACATCTCAGCTGGGATACTGTGAATTTCATCTTGAATTCTAAATGGCAAAATGTTTACTTGCTCAAGTTCACTGTCTCGCAGTATTGCTACTTGCTCATGTCTGGCAATGCGCACTTCAAAAATTCCCGTTTTTGGGGGTCACCCTGTATATGAAGATTGCCTTCAAGCATAAAACGGACTGTTGCCACTTTGTGTTGACCTCAATGTCCACTTGTATATTTATATAAACTCTATCTCTTATATTGAACACTTTTACCCATGAATACAGCATACCTTAAATCTATATTTTCATCATATATATATTTATCTGTATGTGTCTGTATACACATGCATATACAACCACTTCAATTTCCTATCCATTTGGCCAGAGTCCAAACTAAGCTAAGCTTATTTAATATCTACACACACGCACAAATACTTTTGCACATACAGGCAAAAGAATGAATACAACTTCTAAACCATACCTACATACCTACACAAATGTACATGTCATGTCTGAAAAATGCTGCATTAGAATTTAAAAAAAATAAACTTGTCTTCATGAAGAAAAGAAAATATCACAAGCACTTATAAATAACTCTTGCAGAAAGACGCCATATACGTATGTACGTACATTTATACAAGTGTAGAATTGGGGGTATGATTCACTGTGTTTGTGAGATTTTGTGTACATATCAGCATGTAAGAATAAATAAATAAATGTGTACGCCTGAGTAACTGCAAATTTTGAAGTGCTTACATACATGATTCGACAAATCTGCAAAGATAAATATATTTACTTACTTAGAAGTATACATGTGAATAAAGACAAAAAGGAATACCTTTCTCTACCAATGTGCTTCTTCTAGGTAGATTATTATTAAGGTAAATGTAAGGATTTTATTTTGCAACATATATTTATAAACTGAAGTAAAAAAAAAAAAAAATATTTTCAAATTTTTTAACTTTTTCATTATCTGAAGAAGTTAAAAGATTTGAAAATTATTTGAATAGTGAATATATTTAAAAAAATTTATAATTTAAGATTTTTCTCGTCTGAGTCCACCCTTCAAATCTACAGATCTTCCATCTGTCCTTGCATTAAATACTGTTGCCATATATGGTCTGGAGACACCGCTGTTCATCTGGAGGTTCTCGACAAAATCCAAAGACGAATATGCAATGTTATAGGTCCTGATCTGGCATCTCGACTCCAGTCACTTTCTCACAGACGTGATGTGGCTTCTCTGTGTCTTTTCTACAAATATTTTCATGGCAACTGTTGTGACGTGCTATTTTCACTGGTGAACCAACTGAATGAATTTAAGCGTGCCACTAGGTTGATATCTATGTCCCACCTTTTTACTGTCGAAAAAATTAAATGTAACTGCCTCTTCTCCAACAGCTTCTTCTCTCGCACAGTGGAACTTCCTTCCTCTTACTCGCTTCCCTGATAACTATAATCTTCAAAAATTTAAATGCAATGTCAATCGACATTATATTCTTTGATCTTCATCCCCATCCTTCTTTTTTATCCTTTCCTCACCCCCCCTTTACTCTTACTATTCTTACTTTCACTCTCTGTAACCCCTTGCGTGTTAGATGCACTCCTATCTTGCTTGGGATGATATATATATATATATATATATATATATATATATATATATATCAGTATAGAAATTAAGGACGATTTGAGATAATCCTAATTAAGTAATTCATCGAGTCTGATAGAAACCTCAACAGAATGCAGAAAGCACTGGACGGCCGTTTCGTCCTATATTTGGGTTCATCAGCAATGAATTACTTAATTATGATTATCTCAAATCCTCCTTAATTTCTATATTTGTAAATCCTTGCTTGAAACGGCTTCTAATGCTTTGGATGGAGCAGCTTGGGGATAGTAGTCGTGGCTCTTGGGGACACAGTCTTATGGGTAAGGGAAACTCGGATGTGTTCCACCACGGAATATGTGAACGAGCAGCGCCATTTGCAGTCTAATTCGTTAGTCCTTCGTCGCCAATGCCAGTTGGTACAGATGGTATGACGTTTGCCTCATATCGTAACTATCTGGGTTTCAATTCTTGTTAGTGGATGCGCACTTCTGATGAATCCCAAATATAGGCCGAAAACGGCTGTTCAATGTTGATTTTTTTTTTTTTCTAGACGCAATGTATTACTTAATTATATATCTATATAAAAAGCATTTCTATCCGTTTTCTCTTTTAATTAGACTAGCATTTTTATGGCAAATTTTTTTTTTGTCCCAATGTAACTTTAATTATAGTAGAAAATAAAACACTAAAACGAAAATGTCTAGCAAAGTGCCTTAATCGCTAGCTCATCAGTATATATATATATATATATATATATATATATATATATATATATATATATATATATATATATATGAATAAAAATGACAATAGGAAAACGAGTAATTGCTGACGTCAGCAATTACTAGTTTTCCTGTTGTCATTTTTATTCATAAATATCTTCTCTACTGGTTAAATCGGAGAAATTTTCATACATATATATATATGTATATATATTCTAGGGTTATGACTTTGAGTACAAAGGTTTTCCTGTATCATAATTCGATGACCTTTTGTTAAAAGATAATGAAGAAGAATTTAATTTAGTTTATTTTTTTTTAAAACGTCACCGTCAACACGAAATTTCAAAAATCTTACATATTTAGGTTAGTGCTATGACTTACTAGAGCCTTCTCGAACTTACCCGACCCTTCTAGAACCTTATGGAACCTTCTAGAACATGTTTTTACTTATTTGTATGCTATAGCTATAAATTCCTAAAAAAAATGCGTAAGGACTATTACATCATTAGCAAATTGAAAAGTGAAGCTTCTGAAATATTTAGATTTTTTACCCTTATTGCGAGAAAATCGAATTTTCAGTTTGGTGTCACCTTTTTCAAGAACTAAATCAAATTAATGCATTTATCATTAATTTTGAAAAAAAAGTTAATCGATATATGACACAGGATCATAGGGTTTACAAAGTAGTCATAACCCTAATACCTAATACACACATATATATATATATATAATGATAAATAAAAAAAGCTTAAAAATTCATTTCGGTTATAATTTATTTCATGAAATTTTTATATTCATCTCTTCAGACCGAGAGTTTTTAGAAAATTTGTAAAAAAGAAAGAATTCTAAAAAAATTCTGAATAAACTCTTGGATAAATATAAGAATATTCATGAAATAAAGTATAAACGATATGGATTTTTTAAGGTATTTTCTTAATTTATCATTATATATTGCTATGTAACTTCTTACAGTGAGCACTCTTTTGAAATTGGCCTACCAATTATAAATTGGTATTATATATATATATATATATATATATATATATATATATATATATATATATCATTCTCTGGCAGATCAAAAAACCCAGCATGTCATGATTTAACAAAAAGACAATGACATCAGTATTAAACATTAACTGAAGCACACACACACACACACACATACGCGCGTGCGCGCTTCCCGTCTTTCCCACAGTCATTACGACATTCTACGCATACGTTTATACACACACATACGCGCACACACGCGAACATACTCTTAAAAAATTAACATGAATAAATAGCAAATAAATTATTTTTTAACTTGGTATAAAACAAACAAAAATGAGAAAATCGGCAGTCAATTGCTGAAACCTTTCTGACGTATGGACTAAATAATTACAAAAAGAAGTCGCCTACGAAACTCCGGAGTCGGGGTGCTAAGTAATAAATTTTATATTTTGTATTAATCACACACACATACACACACACACACACGCACACACACACACACATACATATATATATACACCCTCTCTCTCTTTCTCTCTCCCCCACTCTTTGTCTCTCTTATACAAAAATGCTTTTACTATCAAACCACAGGCATATATACACCCACTTGCTCTCTCTCTCCCTCTCTCTCATGCACATGCACACACACGCTAACTGTCTCTTTATCTCACACGCATACACTCACTTCCTCATACATACTCACTCTCAAACACACATGCACACTCTCTTATACATGTACCCACTCTCACATAGACATATATATGACCTCCACTTTGTTCTTACTCTCTTACAAACACACTCTCACTCTCTCACTCTCTCTCTCTTTCTCCCTCTCTCTCAAACACACTGACAATATCTTACACACGCATTTCTATTCACATCAGTAAGCGTAGAAACTTTGAATATTCTGAATGTATTTTAATTACAAGACAAATTCCTATATATACATGCGTGTATATGTATCTGAGTATAAACATGTGCTTGTATGGATATTTGTGTGCATGTGTGTGTATATTGTATGTGAATATGCATATATTAAACCATGTTTGTTTCATTGTGTATGTTATATACTTATGTATCTATGAATATATTTATTTTTTGTTTGTAGCGGCATATAAAATATATATGAAAGTATACAGTTGCTTAAATGTACATATATGTGTGTGAGAATACATGACTCTTTATATATATATATATATATATATGTGTGTGTGTGTGTGTGTGTGTGTGTGCGCGTGTGTGTATCTGTGTCTGTGTGCTTTTAAATTGCTATAATATGCGTTTATATATATTTAAATATATGGGAAAGAGAGAGCAATATATATATATATATATATATATATATATATATATATATAAATGAAGGGGGGAAGAGATATCTTGAGAACAATAGGATAATTATAGACAAAGAGACAGTGGAATAAATACTTCCAATATAAGAATGAATATTTTATCTATTTATCTCATACTTTCTCTTACCTATCTTACCTCACATACCCACTTAGATAATCTCGCAGTGTAGAAGAAAATGATCTAGTCCAGAAAACCATTGTTACCATAATGTGTTCGATCCTCAGGATAATTCATATATATATATATATATATATATATATATATATATATATATATATATATATGCCAATTTCTATGCAAATTAAAAAAATCATAGATAGATAGATATGAACATAGATACAGGGTGCGATGGGTAAATTGTCAGCCATTTTATATTTTAATTTTGCGCATGCGTGTTGGTTTTTTGGGGATTTTGTCAACTGCACAATATAGTAGGGTCAGTTGGGCACCGTCTGTGAGAAAAAGAACACCATGACGCAATTCACTCCGCTAGAAATTTGAAAACGGCATGCTCTACTGCTTGGCATTCGCGCCGGAAGCTCCAATACGAATATTTCAGATTATTTGTCAATCTGAGGACATTGCACATGATTCGGAAACAGTTCGATGAGTCTAATGCTTATTACGAAGGTACGGCAACTCGAAAAACTCACTCTGATCATTCTGATAAGAAAAATACTCCCGAATTTGTGGTGAGGGGGCTCAAACTCAACATGGAGACCTACATCAAGTGCCTTGAAGAGTAGAGCTGCCCATGGTCAAGTGGGTATCTGCTGGAAGACCTTATGTCTGGCAACAGGACTCTGCACC
>CAHIKZ030005144.1:1932500-1950000 GCA_903632075.3 Acanthosepion pharaonis
ATATGCCCAATGTCTCATTTTCTCCAGAACATCCACAACTGCTCCTCTCATATAACCCTTTCAAAAGCTAAAAGTAAATCTCCATACTCTGGAATATTTCCAGTCAATTGCTTTCGAAACCCCAATTGTATTTTTGCCCTTGTAGAGCAATGATTGCAAGCGTCTTAAAGAGACACGTCACTTAAAAGAATGCTTATACAAGGTAACCAAAAAAGTTCTGTCCGGTTTTGATTAGTCATTGAAAGTTGAAATATATACGAAATGCGTGTAGCAATTGTTTTCAAATTCGGACAGCCGGAAGTAGGAACATCAGACGTTATAAAAAAACACGCGCACCATGCCTGGCCATCAGTTATAAGCCGGACACCTGTGAGAAGGATGGAAGTGTCTTGAGATCTCGTTCGGGGCTGTTTGCTTTACGACTTCAAAGTGGGCTTATCAGCAGCTGCATCAAGTCGCCGCATATGTCAAGCGTTTGGGGATAGTGCTGTGGATGAACGTACTGCAAGTCGTTGGTTTCGAAAATTCAAGTCTGGAGATTTGTCTCTCCATGATGAGCTTCGCAGTGGACGACCACAGGTCTTGAATGACGGAGTCCTGAAGGCGGCCATTGAAGAGGACAGTACTCTAACGTGTGGTGAACTTGTAAGACAATTCAACGTTTCCGATGAAAGTTATACTTCACCTGCACCGCCTAGATAAGACGTACAAACTGAGCAAGTGGGCTCCGCAAACGCTGTTGGAAGCCCACAAGGGACAACGAGTGGCAGCCTGCGTATCGCTGCTTTCTCGCCACCGTACCGCATCCTTATTCAATCGAGTGCTTACCAGTGATGAAAAGTGTGTTCTGTACGAAACTCTCAATCGTTCCAGATATTGGTTGTCTCCTCACACCGCAAGACCGCCTATGCACCCACGCAAGATTATGCTTTGTGTTTGGTGGACAGGTCGTCAAGTGGTTTATTATGTACTGCTACCAACGAGCCAAACGGTCACTGGAGACCTATACTCGCAGCAATTGAAACGTGTGCAACAGGCATTGCGCCAGAAGGATCCAACACTGGTGAATCGCAAAAGTGTGCTTTTCCTCCATGACAACGCATGTCGCGCGAGTGGTCAGGGATACCATACAGCAACTTGGATGAGTTTGTGCCATCCACCTTATTCACCTGACCTTGCGCCATCCGATTACCACCTCTTCCACTCCCTGGATAATCATCTTCGTGGGAAATCCTTCACCAATGAAGCAGATTTGCGCAAATTCCTCACGGACTTCTTTGCGTCAAAACCCCCGATTTCTGCTGCAAGGGCATTGAACAGCTGGAGACACGTTGGCAGAAGGTGCTGGATGTCAATGGCGATTACTTCGAAGACTAAATATAAGTTACACATACTGTGAAGCATTTTCTTTTTTTCCTTTAAAACCGGACAGAACTTTTTTGGTTACCTTGTAAATCTACGACATCTCAAGTATACTTGATATTATGAATTGTACAAACATAAATCAGTGAGTAATTTCTCCGATGAAACAAAAGTTGAGCTAAATTCAAAGGATAAGCGATCTAAAATCCGAAGAAGAAGCTTTGAAAGATCTTTGAATTTAGCAGTAAGTTCTGTCAAGCATCCGTTTAGTATAATGTTCTGGGGATGCTTTTCTTTTCATGGAACTGGTTTCTTAAAACCTATTGAAAAGACCCTCAAGAGCGAGCAATACAAGAGAAGTTTAGAGTTTTGTCTGCTCCCTTCTGCTGAAAGGGTGGAAATCGACCTCACCAGGCTCATTTTTATGTAGGATAATGCTCCCTGTCACAAATCAAAATTGATGAAGGAATACTTTGATGAGAAGCAGATGACTGTTATGACATGGCCTCTCCAATCTCCTGACCTCAACCCCATAGAAAACTTATGGAGCATTATAAAATACAGGCTCTCGAGAAAGCAGTTGAGCAACAAAGAGGATTTGATTGTGAATTTCATATCCGAATGGAATTCAATGCTTGGAGATGAGATTTGCCAGAACCTAATCAAGTCAATGCCAAAAAGGGTTGAAAAGGTTATTCAAAATGAAGGAGGACCCATAGATTATTAAATATTTCGAACTATATTACCTATTATAAATAAATTATACCTCTATTATTCTTTATTTAAAGCTGTTCAGTTATGTTTCTATTGATTACTAGTTGCAGCAAATAAGTGAGTCACTTTTTTTTGCTCAGAGTTTTTCCCTAAATCTCATTTATATCCAAAATTATAATTATCAATAGAGTACCTTAGCCTGAGTAAACTTTTTTACTAGGTGGTCAGGAAGGGGTCTTTATATCAGTAAGATTAAAAATTAGTTTGACCCCTAAAACAATAGGCGAAAAAAAATTTTAAGTAAAAAAACAGGTGAGTCACTTTTATCGAACAGCACTATATATAGATACGTACCTCCAAAGAAAAACGATACCTAAGGTTTAAAATTTAAAATGCATTTCTAAAAATTACATATCTTTCTTAAAGCTTTTATTTTAGTTTTAATTTCAAGCTAATGGATTAAATTTAATATTTCCAATTTCTTTGCTGTATTTCAAACTGAATTTGAATTGATTGGATTTTTTTCTTATTATCAGAAAAACGCTAAAATCCTCCATATTGACAACTATGTCAGGACAACGTAATTGCTTCATTTTTTTTATTTTTATTTTTATTTTTTTTTTTTTTTTTTGCTGTTGTTTTTTAATCATTTCATTCCAAGCAAGGCAATAAAGTCACTAAGATGCAAGGAGTTACTGACTGTGAGAGAATATGAGAAAACGAAAACATTAAGGAGAGAGAACAATAAAAGAACAGGAAATCCTTAAGATTTTCTTTTCTTCATATTTTGTTACACTCAGTAACTTTTTTGCATTATGGCTTTATTAGCTTGCTCGGAGTGAAATGATTAAAAAAATCTTGAGAAATGATTTAGCCAATCAAAAGCTTCTTCTCTTCGTCACCTCTCTACATGTATACTGATATTCCTAAAGAATTTTTATTTCAAAGAAGAACTTACAAATTAACTACAAACTTCTTAAATTTGATCTGGATTGGAGATGTTCTTGTATAAAAGGAGATATTTAATAAGCAAAAAAAAATCAATAGATCTTTTTTTAAAGTAAGGTTCACTCTGTACAAGGTCCGGAGGCCACTTGAAGTAGAGGGTTACTTTAGGAGTCAGTTTGTACAGATAAGGAGGAGAAGATAATGGTTAACCTTAGACAGGAACAGGTTAAGATTGCAATGATCGAGGAAACATCCACTTGGGAGTCTGTTTCACAGAGCAGTGGTTTGTGGGAAGAAGCTGTTCGAGTGGAACTTACTTCTCACCGATGAAATACGGAGGGAATGTGGATGGTTTGCTACAATGTAAGTGTCATGGCGGGTTCTTGCCGTGAAGGTTAGGTCTGGTGAAAACAAAGAATGTCAGGGTACTGTAATTCAATAAACAAAATTCTGTAAATAAAAAAGAGGAAAATTAGAAAAATTTTCAGTGAAACTCTGAAATTTTCTCTAGTCAGAAAATTCACCCCTGGGTGATAACCCCAGGTCTAGAAGAAAAAAATAAGAAAAATTTTCCGTGAAACTCTGAAATTTTCTCTAATCAGAAAATTCACCCCTGGGTGATAACCCCAGGTCTAGAAGAAAAAAATAAGAAAAATTTTCAGTGAAACTCTGAAATTTTCTCTAGTCAGAAAATTCACCCCTGGGTGAGAACCCCAGGTCTAGAAGAAAAAAATAAGAAAAATTTTCCGTGAAACTCTGAAATTTTCTCTCATCAGAAAATTCACCCCTGGGTGATAACCCCAGGTCTAGAAGAAAAAAATAAGAAAAATTTTCCGTGAAACTCTGAAATTTTCTCTAGTCAGAAAATTCAAAATTGAGAACCCCAGGTCTAGAAGAAAAAATTAGAAAAATTTTCCGTGAAACTCTGAAATTCCCCAGGAAAATTCACCCCTGGGTGAGAAGAAAAAAATTAGAAAAATTTTTCCGTGAAACTCTGAAATTCTCCCTAGTGAGAAAATTCACCCCTGGGTGAGAACCCCAGGTCTAGAAGAAAAAAATTAGAAAAATTTTCCGTGAAACTCTGAAATTCTCCCTAGTGAGAAAATTCACCCCTGGGTGAGAACCCCAGGTCTAGAAGAAAAAAATTAGAAAAATTTTCCGTGAAACTCTGAAATTCTCCCTAGTGAGAAAATTCACCCCTGGGTGAGAACCCCAGGTCTAGAAGAAAAAAATTAGAAAAATTTTCCGTGAAACTCTGAAATTCTCCCTAGTGAGAAAATTCACCCCTGGGTGAGAACCCCAGGTCTAGATACTTGAAAAGCAAAGACAAAAATCGGTAGGAGACAAGCAGGATCAAAAGGTAGAATGCAAGAATCTCATCTTTAAGATATTCAGCTACAAATGATGTTAATTCTATAACGTCCACATCTCGACTTCAGTCACTTTCTCACCGACGTGATATGGCGCCTCTGTCTCTACAAATATTTTCATGGCAACTGCTCTGACGAGCTTTTCCCCCTGCTGCCCTGAATATATGAATTTAATCTTGCTACTAGATTGGCGTCTAGACCCCATCTATTTGCTGTTCTACTGAAACAGATTCTTTTCTCGCACTTTTCACCCTGTGGATATCCATTTCGCTTACTTGCTTCGCTGATAACTACAATCTTCAAAAAGTTAAATACAACATCAATCGCTATATTCTGTCTTCTTGAATCCTGTTCATCTTTTGGCCTTTCCCCAGTCCTCCCTATACTCGGTCCTTTCTCTCACTTTCACTCCCTGTAACCATTTGCGTACTAGTGGCATTCACGCCTTGAAATGATTAAAAAATGTTTGGGTATTTTAAATTGTATTAATTCCATAATATCCCCTTCTTGAAATTCATACCTTGCCTTCATTTTGTCCTCTGTACTCTACTATGATTGATACCTGCATTCCAACAATGCTATTATTTAGTCTCTGTGAAATCCCCATTATTCTGTTCTTGGTTTTCACGCAACAGCATAAAAATAATTGGGACTGAATGTGTTAATTAATTCAATATCAATAATATAATCTTTGTAATACGAGAACTGGCATTTTCATGGAGTAAAATGACACCTTCCCTCTTCAGTAAAAAGAACACTGGCCTCTCTCTCTCTCTGACTCTCTCTTTCTCTCTCTCTCTCTCTCTCTCTCACACACTCTGCACACACACAGATATATATATATATATATATATATATATATATATATATATATATATATATATATATATATGCAGTACAGTTCAAAAAGTTTGTAGCAACCCCAGAATTAGCATGGGATGAATTTGACAGAAGAGAAAAAAAAAAAAAAATGGAATCGTTTATCAAATTTATACTTTGAGAAACTTTTGCAACGAATGCCAAAAATCTGTGCTGCAGTTGATTACTGCAGCACAGATTTTTGGCATTCGTTGCAAAAGTTTAAGGAGAATATTTTGACGAGAGCAAAATTTAATCATAAAATTTTTTTTCTTTTTGTCATAATAAAATTTCTAATAAAAAATCATGTCTCACTTTTTTTTAACCATGTATAATAATTTTTTTTTATTTTATTTGTAAGCCGGATATACAGTGTAAGAAACCCGGATATAAGAGACCTGTGGATATAAAGAGAAACCCGGATATAAGATAGAGATTTTCTCTGGTCCCAAATTAGAGCCTGTGTTAATGTATATAAAATAGACCAAACCCGGATATAAGAGAAACCCGGATATAAGAGAGATTTTCTCTGGTCCCAAATTAGAGCCTGTGTTAATGTATATAAAATAGACCAAACCCGGATATAAGAGAAACCCGGATATAAGAGATTTTCTCTGGTCCCAAATTAGAGCCTGTGTTAATGTATATAAAATAGACCAAACCCGGATATAAGAGAAACCCGGATATAAGAGATTTTCTCTGGTCCCAAATTAGAGCCTGTGTTAATGTATATAAAATAGACCAAACACGGATATAAGAGAAACCCGGATATAAGAGATTTTCTCTGGTCCCAAATTAGAGCCTGTGTTAATGTATATAAAATAGACCAAACACGGATATAAGATATAAGAAACCCTGTGGATATAAAAAGACCAGAGATTTTCTTCTGGTCCCAAATTAGAGCCTGTGTTAATGACCTCAAGCTTTTTGAATATAAAATAGACCAAACACGGATATAAGAGAACCTGGGATATAGGACAAAGAGATTTTTTCTCTGGTCCCAAAGTTTAGAGCAGAATGTTTTTGTTAAGTGCCTGATTAAAATGGTAGACCAAACACGGATATAAGAGAAACCCGGATATAAGAGAGATTTTTCTGGTCCCTTTTAATTGAAAATTAGAGCCAGAATATATATATATATATATATATATAAATAGACCAAACAGAGAGATAATATTAAACACATACGGATGTTCAGGATATAAGATAATTTATTCCAAATATGATCCGGATACAAATTAAGAGATTTTCTCTGGTCCCAAATTAGATTAAGCCTTTTTCACACACATCACACACACACAAATATATATATATATATATATGTATATATAATGTATATAAATATATATAATATATATATATATAACATTGGATATGAAAGAGAAACCCGGATATCGAACAAGATAGTCAAAAGAGATTTTCTCTGGTCCCAAATCAATAGAGCCTGTGTTAATGTATGTCAGCCAAAAAATAGCATACCCAAATTCTCCATCGGATATTCTCTACGTTTCTCTCTTGTAAGGTCCGATAACTGTCTTTTCACACTTTATATATTGAGGAAAACTTTTCATTATTAATACTTCCATTATTTTTTACTACAATTTTTTGGGACCATTTTTAAAAAATGTCTGAAAGAATGGGGTGACCGTGTGTATTTAAATCAGGCTTTTGAACTGTAGTGATTCTTCTATCCAAATAAATTTTGATTAAAAAGAACCAGTTTCTTCAAAGTCTGTAATAATTTTAGTCTGGATCTTCTATAGGTTTTTTTGACGATAAATTTTTTAAATAAAGTATTTTATACACTGGGATCCAAATTTTGAAAATGGATAGGACAAACTGTTTATAAGTTTCATTAAATTACAGTGTTGTTGTTTTGTTCAAGATAACATTATCATTAACCGAAAACTGTCTCAGTCCATTTTTTTTTTCAAGAACCAGTTTCAAAAGGATTGCAGAATGTCTGTCATTTTTAATTTAGATCACTAAGCAACGATGAACAGCCTGATTCCAAATGGTATGATATGTTGGGCCGTTGGTATAAACCAATAGCCTCGAGGACTAAGAAAAAAAAAAAGTTTTATGACACACTGACACACCGACGTTCGACATTTATTTAGACAGAAGATGAGATAAAATTAAAAGTTAAAGAATTGTTGTGTCCCTTTAATTTAAAGAACTCTGAGACAAATTTTAAACATTTATTATACAGAATATATATATATATATATATTTATATATATATATATATAAATATATATATATTCTTCGATCATAATAACAATATATATATACAACTTATTGGATTTCTAAGAAAGCATCTTATTTGTTCATCAACTATATGGTTTCTATTATTAATTGGTTTTTATATTCTTTAGTTCCCTGTTTGGTGGATGACATTTATTAGATTTTTATAATTGCATGTCGAATTCCTCGAAAATAAGTTATTTACAGATTTTAAAAACCATCAATCTACCTCAAGATATTTTTGATGATATTCTTATGTTATTTTAAAAATTATTTCAGATTTTTGAAATAAAAGAATATTCAACGTATCTTAGGTAAAATGGTTAAAAAAATAACTTATTTTCTGTTCGACATGTAAATTGCTAAATGTCGGGCCCAATACTGAACCATGAACATCGTTGTATATATATATTAATAATGAAAATCCAGCAGCCCACCTATCAATACTTGACATATTGCAAATAAATCAAAGAATCAAATAATAACAGCAAAAAACAACATTTACAGGATATTACCCCGGCAACATACACATAGACTCAAAAACCAATAAATCTGAGCTCAACACCGAATTAAATTCATGTACACTCTTTAACAAAACTGATAAACAAGATGCGAATGCCCATATTACCTTAACTGCCAAAATAGTACAAACTTTTAAAAAATAGAAAAAGAATCAAAAATTTGTTAAACTCAGGATGAACAACTAATAGAAACTAATTTCATCCGAGGAACTGAAAAACATGATAAAAGATTCTTTTAAACAACTGAAAATTGCCGCACAAGAACGTAAAGAATTATTTTAAAAAAGATAAGACCAATTCAATAAACAAATTGGATTACAACAAAAACTAGACCAAACTATATAGTTTGATGACCAACCAACTAAAATCAAAGATAAACTTAATGCTTAATGCTGAACAGAATCTTTAAAACTCCCTAAAATTGTTGGTGAAGAAGCTACAAATTATAAAAACATAAAACTATCCTCTGTCCTATCATATCAAATTCCAACTGTATCATCTCAAAAAAATATATTAATCTTCCTAAATATCGTGTTAAATCAAATTGTAATCCAAATCCTAAAAATTGAAAAACAAGACAATGAAACACATACTTATTTACCAATGTTTAGTGAAAATTTAATCATAAAAACTATTGTAACTCATCTTTAGCTTAAAATTAAAAAAATTAAATTAATCTATATACTACACTAAATCTCTTCGATATATACAATGGGTTCAGTATTGGGCCCGACATTTACCAATTTCTACATGTCGAACCTCGAAAATAAATGATTCTTCTACCCGTTGATGATATTCCGGTTAAAAATACAGATGAAATAATTCAACTTCAAAAACGGTTCAAAATAATTCTGTCCTTAAATTTGAACTCAATACTAATAATAAAATCCCTTCCTTGACATATTGATAAACACATTTCGCCATAAAAAACCTACAAGCATTTATAAATTAACTACAAGAGCGAATGCCCATATTACTACAAAATAGCAATTATAAAGAATCTTACATCGGCAGAAAGTAATTCATCCAAACAGATTTTTCAGTGAACTAAAGAATATAAAACGAATTAAATAAGCTTTCCAAATTTAGTTGTTGAAATCTCAATAATCACTACTGACTATATCGTAATCAAATGCATACTAATTACAAACAAGATGAACACATACTAAAAATTTAGTAAATTCTAATACGATCCTAGCAAAAAAATTAAATTAATCATATACTACACTAAACTAGTATTTTAATGAAATTCTTCTCCCTAACATTTTTAGCGATTTGCAAAAACCAACATAGTTTATAAATTCCTGCCCTTTGGGAGAGTGTATCTCAACGAATTAAATAAATTTTATGTTGGTCACACCACAAACATGCTTTCACGACTTGACACTACGTAAAATACATTTTAGGCGAAAACAAACTACAATTCCGTAAAATACTTGTCGAAAACACAACTATACTTCGACATGAAAACAATAGACAAAAACTAAAAATACTTGAAGCATTATACATCAAACAGTTAAAACCCAACCTAAACAAAATCAACTATGGAATCTCTACAAATATTAATAAATGTCTATAATTTCTATAATTGGTAACAGAAGCCATTGGTTTATACCAACGGCTTTCCTTATTTCATTCTCCAATTCACTCTCGTGTAGTCATGTGACGACGTCATGAGATGCGGTGCGATTTTCGCTTCTAGCGTCTTATATGCGCGTGTTCATCGTTGCTTAGTGATCCACTATGTAAACTAAACAATGACAGACTATCATCACTGTCGTGTCCGTATATTGTTTGATATTTTTGTAATTACATCTTTGATAATGGCTTGAGTAAGCCGAAAGCTTAGATTATATTAAAAAATAATGGATAAATATTGTGAATTTCTTTTTCGGTTAATGATAATGTTATCAAACTTATCAGAAGATACGAAAAAATTTTACATAAAATAAATAGACAACACTTGTCTATATTATTTAATGAAACGTGTATAAATATATATATATATATATATATATATATATATATATATATATATATATATATATATATATATAGTTTATGAAAAATAGGTAATCCGTATGGGTAAACCTTAGGAGGATAAAATCTAGAGAGCTCAATGTAAATCCAAAGCAAATAATTTAAATAAAAAAAAATATATATATGTTATATTATATATATATATATATATATATATATATATATGCATTGGTTTTCTGACCAGCTTGAAAGAAACTATAGTGCATTAAATCACACCTGGTCAATTAAATGCTTATCCTTTCCCCTGCATTTTATAGATCATTTCCACTTATTACACAATATCCATTTTTGTTCCCGGAAAAAATGCAAAAACAGGTAAATTTCGAACTGTTGAATATCATTAATGCAGGCTTCCATGTATCTGGATTTTGTGTCCTTTATTCAAACAGAAGCCATTTTTCAAGCATTTTTTCTCAACCTCATCAGTTGCTATTCAATGATTTGAAACAATTTCTTATGTTTCCTGACTGAAGCTTTTGGATCATTTTCCATCATTGATGCTTCCGACTTTCTAATCAAAAGTCGCCATTTGAAAATTTGACAATGTTTAACTTTCGTACACGCAAATAAAAAAAAATAAAAAAAGGTTTGTCAAAATGACTGTCATTCCCTTTGACGCCGATATTACTGTATACATTTTTTACTCCCTCGGCAATGTTTATTTACAAGATTATAAAAATTTGTGAACCAAATACAAAGTGATACTTATTATTTAACTTTTATGGAGAAATAAATTTGAAAAGTAATCTTTTTATTCAAAAATGTATAAGAAATTTCAAAACTATCAAAATATGTACCAACTAGAATGCAATATTTACTGATTACTGGTTTTATAAATAACTATGAAAACAGGTTTTTATTTATAATTTTATAAAAAAAAATATCAATGAACTATAAAGAAAGAAAATTTGATTAAATATATTAGGTTGGTGCAAAAATAATGACGTAATAATGTCGTTTTGACGTTAAAAAATACGTCAAAAACGACATTATTACGTCATTATTTTTGCACCAACCTAATATATTATCTATTTGGAGTTTTGAAACAATAAACATTGTCAAGGGAGTGAAAAGCTCACACATTAATAGCAGTGTCAAGGGAATAACTGTCCTTTTGACACTCTGCTTGCTCTGTTTCAGTGAAACTGAGTCTTTACTACCTGGCCCAGAAAGTGAGCTCACGTTTACTATCTCATCAAGTTCACAAGCCATTACTTTAATCCATAAGGAAAATATGTGCTCTCCGGCATAATTTTTTAAAATAAGATTCCTCGAATATCCAGAAAACGAAAACAAATAAATAACCCCAGATTTGAGCCGCCTGGATATATCTACTACGTTCCAAGAGAGAACATATACCGCGAACTAGAAACGGCGATTCTTGTGTTTTCCCAAATTGAGGACAACGAGCAGGAGAAAGTTTCTTCATATATCTGGGGAAGATATAATCCAGAGGGAAACAAGGTCATATGCTTCTAATCTGTACCATGTGCAGGAGGAGGAGGGGGCATATTTAGACTCATCCCAGGTCCATTCGCCCGGATTAAAAAAAAAAACAACCGCTCGGTTTGACGCCTGTAAAACTTACTGAATGACTGACCATTTTCGTCACTGTATGTAGTGAAGCCATTAAGCGGGCTTTACGTGTCCCAGGTGACTTCATCTCCACCAAAAAGGAGATTATTAATTTTTTGTATCCCTACAAATATATTGCTTAATAAATAAAGGGAGCGTCCACTAAAAATCTATTACTTCTTCAGAATATATTTGTGTATGTATGTGTATGATTCTATATCACTATATTTATTTGAATTTTCACTTCTCTCAGTATCTACGCACACACACACACAGATATATATATATATATATATATATATATATATATATATATATATATATATATATATATATATTTAAATTTCTTTAAATCATTATATTTGTTTTGTGGTATCAAAACATTATTCCAATATATATATATATATTTGTGTGTGTGTGTGTGTGGATGGGTGGGTGGTTGTGAAATGGATGCAGATGTTATAAATTTATAAATTATACTTACATAAATCAAGACGTATATATATATATATATATATATATATATATATATATATATATATATAGTTATGAATAAAAACAAAAAGGAGAAAAAAATCAAAAACAATATCATTTACTCACTTTTGAATTTTGTTTATTATGTCACTTAGCATCCTCCATAATTTACCTAGACTTTTCAATTAACCTGCTGAATATTTATGAGCGTTTCTTAAATTTAAAAATTTTGAAATATTAACATTTTTACTTTTGTTTATAATTACACGTTCCCTTTCAACACAGATTTCTCTCTGACGTAAACAATTTAATTTGTAAAGAAAGGAATGGTTTTTTTTATTTATTCATTTGACAGATTTTTTATTACTTAAACCGAAACGTTATTTAAGGCGCGATTCAACTTTGCTTGGTCATCGACGTACTCTGTAGACAAATTGTCAAGGCACGTCAGATCTAATGACGCTTTAGCCTCGGGGAATGCAGGTTCGAATCCCGCAGGAGAGCGTATATTTATCTCTAATAAGATTTCTCGAATATTCAGGCCGGTAACGAAAATAAATAAATATACAGTTTAATAAATAATAATATATTACGAGTATCTACGAAAAAAATAACGTTTAAGCAATAAAAATCTGTTGTTTTATTAAATAAAAAATGCATTCATTTCTTTACAAATTGTTTTGTTCATGGCAGACTGGCCAGGCTTGAGATTAGTTAAGCTCTTTGATTGGGAATTACAGAGAGTTTCTACACAGTCTTCATCCTTATAAAAGAAAAATTGTAAAGAAAAAATGAATTAAATACTTACAAAACATTCCTTGTCTCCAATATATATATATATATATGTTAAAAATGGACGAGGTCCGACAATTTATTTATTAAAAGACAATTTTATGTTTAACGTTGTTATTTTATAGATACAAGTATTTAAGCAAATGCTCTGTTTATGATAAACAGTATTAAATAACATTTACCGGCCTGAATGTCGGAATTTTTCATAGAAAATATTCGTTCATAGACAGGATTCGAACCTGCATCCTATACGGAACCGTCATATATGATAACCACTCGGCCACCATGAACCTTATATATCTATAAAATAACAACGTTAAACATAAATAAAAATGTCTTTAATAAATAAATTGTCGGACCTCGTCCATTTCTTAACATATGACGTCATTTGTTTACATTCGATACGCCAGAGCAGTTATGAATGTACGAGATTCATGGAAGATTGTAGTTTATAACAGTAAATTCGACCTTGTCTACCATAAGGTTCATGGTGGCTGAGTGGTTAAGGCACGTCAGCGTATATGACGGTTCCGTATAGGATGCAGGTTCGAATCCTGTCTATGAACGAATATTTTCTATGAAAATTTCTCGGACATTCAGGCCGGTAAATGTTATTTAATACTGTTTATCATAAACAGAGCATTTGCTTAAATACTTGTATCTATAAAATAACAACGTTAAACATAAATAAAAATGTCTTTAATAAATATATATATATATATATATATATTTTAAGGATGAAGCCACTAGGACGCAAGGGGTTACAGAAAATTTAGAGCAAGACCACATAGGAGCGATAGAAGAAAGGATGAGGAGAAGGGTAGTGGATAGATCAAGGCAACTGGAGATGTCGATTGACATTACATTTGAATAGTTGGAGGTTATAGCTCTCGGGTAAACTAGAATAGGGAAGGGAGTTCCACAGGCGAGAGGTGCGAGACATGAAGCTATTGGAGTAGAAGAGAGGGCTACATTTAGGAGTTTCGACAGTGAAGGGGTGAGAGCGGGATGCCAGCCTCGTAGGGCGCTTGAATTCATGAAGTCTGGGAACCAGCGAATGCAGCTCATCGGAGCAATTGCCATGAAAGTATTTGTAAAAAAGACAGAGAGAGGCGACGGCGCGTCTGTGAGAAAGTGACTGTAGACGAGATGTCAGAGCAGGGCCAATTATATTGCAAATTTGCCTCTGGAGCCTATCAAGAACTCCGAGGCAAACAGAAGGGGCTCCAGACCATATATGGCAGCAATATATATATATATATATATATATATATATATATATATATATATATAGTTAAACCTAGAGAGTGAAGACAAACCTACCAAGGTTTCACCTAAGCGGATCGTCAGGAAGGCTTCCTTGACGATCCGCTTAGGTGAAACCTGGGTAGGTTTGTCTGTCTCTTTAGGTTTAGTTAGGTCTGCTCTCTACTTAACGTATTGAGCACTTTAGTTATTTTGCTTACTCGTATCGGGGTTTTCTTCTTTGGACTTTGGACTTGGATGCTAGACGATTATTTTCGGCTAACGTACATGTTCTTTTTTGTTCTTTTTTTTTATACCTTTTTTTCCCTTTAGTATTGGTTTGATTATTCGCAAATCAAGACCCTGAAGGTTTTCCGTACGAGTATAATTTCTTATACTTATAAGATTATTAGTATATATATATATATATATATATATATATATATATATATATATATATATATATATATATATATTCTTTCAAATTAGACCAAGACTAACGAGCCCAGTCTGTGCTACTATTTAACCTATAACAGGAAGCGGGAGATTTATTCATACCATTCCCAAAGGTATTTGCACATAAGTGAATGTAATGAGTTCGACTGGAATTTGAACTCGGCTCTCTTTCCAAATCGCTATCCACTAGAACATCTCATATCCACGTGTGTGTGTGTGTGTGTATGTGTGTTTGTACGTGTGTGTGTGTATATATATATATATATATATATATATATATATATATATATATATATATATATATATATATATATATATATATATATATATGAATTGAGTGTATTTGAGCATCATTTTTTTTGTTTATGCAAGTTTCATGAAAAAACACTGAAAGTTCCATATTGATTTCTTTTATGTATCACTTCTAAAAAGTTTTTTTTTAATTTTTGTTTTCCATATCTAAGTAATTTCAGCTAACACCACCAGGCGTTTTTAAAGATGTCTGTTATTTCTGTAATCAAAATGGTACTAGTTTTTCATTAAACTTTATATATATATATATATATATATATATATATATATATATATATATTAATTTGTGTATTTAGGCAGCAATCCTTCTTTCATGCACATTTCATTGAATACGACAGACAAGGTGCTTTGATTTAGTTTTTTATACAATTTCTTATCTGATCTAATATTTTTTTCTTTTCGTATGATAAATTATATAAAAAGAATCCCATTGTTCTTTTTATCCGATCGCTTTCGGCTATATATTTAGCCATTTAAATATTTATGGAGATTTACCGGAGCCTTTTCTTAACATACTTGTTGACAACAAAAATATAATAGCATCATCTACATGCAAAAAGGCTAAAAATAACGGAAGACTTATTAATAAAAAAAATAAAACAACACTCAATAATATCAACTATGAACATGGACACAATATCTTGACCGTGTTTTGAAAATGAAAACATTATATAAATAGATACATACAACAAACTATTTCTTGTTAACACTTAATATATTTCAACTTTGAAAATGGCTAAATGTATGGGGGTTGGCTAAAAATTTCAGTTTGTGTATATCTGTAAAAAGACAATACGAAAAACAAAAAAAAAAATAAAAGCCAAACTCCTGAGGGACTTTATTAAGGCAAATGTAAGGATTTTATTTAGAAGAGTAGTTATATAGAAGACCAAAAATGTTATTGTTTTTTTTTTTTCAAAATTTTTACACTAACCTGATAAATATTCATGCGCACCCCTATATCAAAAATTCTGAAAAACCAATAACATTTTTGCTCTTGTATATAAATACTTGTCACAAAATAAAATCTTTACATTTGTCTTGATAGAGTCCCTCAGTGGACGGAATGCGTCAGCTAAAATGTTTTCCTTTTGTCTTTTTTCATATATATATATATATATATATATATATATATATATATATATGATCGGCGGTGGGTGAAAAGCCTGATTGGGGGGTCTTGGGAAATGCTATGTGACCCTCACTATTGTATCAACATTTGCTTTTTTCTACTAACATTTATATATTACAAATTATACTAAGCACAATTGACTATTAATGGTTGCAAGTTTTTTCTTGGGTCTTTTTTTTTTTCATCCAAATCCGTGAATTTCTTTTGCCCATACAAAGTTTTGAAAAAACACGATGTAAATTTCACTATTTTTAATCTATAATGTTGGATGTATTAAAATTATTCAAATTTTTAACAAGAAAAGTCTCAAGTTGATGTTAAAAATTGCCGCAGATCATTTTTGATTTATTTAAGATGGAAAAACATCTCTTCAGGATGTCTCTACAGGACCAGTTGCAAGGAAGAAATCAAACTCTAGAAGAAAAAATAAACAACCCACATTAAATAAAATATCATTCACAACAGCAGAAGGTATCTTGAAGTACATAATATAAAATAAAATAAGTAAATCGCATTCTTTTTGTATTGCCTCGTTCCCAATGACAGTTACATATTGCGCCACTTTAGACCATTTCAAACGTCTTACGTCTCAATGAATGCCAAGATGCAAACAAAGGGATTAAAACTACTACACTGACACCACATCGGTTCTTGATAATGACTGGAAGAAAAAATGATCTTCGGACAGTTTAGCTACAACTTCGAAAATAATACTCAACATCTTAACCAGGATTTGTAAAATTATAATAGCAGCAGACTTTGACGGTTATATTTAATCAAAGTTGATTGGATTTGGAGTCATATATATATATATATATCTTACTTATTATAAAACCCAGGTTGTGTGTGTGTGTGTGTCTGTAAGTTTATATATTGGATTGGATTTCCTACATTTTTCAACCGATTTCAACTAAACTTCACAGGACTACGTAAAATTACCTTGTGGTGGTTCTGACAGCGCCAAAAATTGGAAAAACACAATTTTTTTTGCATGAAATCAATTTGAAAACACGATTAAGAGGCATCGCTGTCGAGAATGAAAGGGGGACAACTCATATCGAGTTATACTTATTATAAAACCCAGGTTATTTGTGTGTGTGTGTGTGTGTGTGTTGTTTTTATATATGGGATCGGATTTCTACATTTTTCAACCGATTTCAACAAAACTTCACTTTTTTTTGGCAGGTAGTGTTTCTTATTGTCTTGCACACTTTTTTCTTTATTTTTACATTTAGAATGATTTAAAAATTCCATTTACAAGACAATTGTTTATAATAAAATTCTATTCAATCAGTAGACCCAATGATTGAAAACAATGTTTTTGTTTGGGTTTGACCAATTCGTAAAAAAAAAAAAAAAAAAACTAATTAAGACATGCGTGTCCGTCAACCTTAAACAATAATCTTTGTCAATTTTATTTTTCAGTCTTTATGATGGTCGATACTTGATCTATC